>JALIRH010000004.1:44239515-44714515 GCA_023055505.1 Callipepla californica brunnescens | reverse complement strand
CCTTCACTGTGCATATCTTCATTATTCTTAATATTGTGGTGCTAAGTATGAGACACAATATCCTTCCCTTTATTAAATCTTCAGGTATGAGATCAAGAACATTATATTTGCTTATACATGCTTCTTGAGGGCTCTATTCTCCTAAGAATAAAACAGACACTAGGGGTGAAAAGACATTTCTGTCCTATACACATGCAAATGGATTTGTTTGTGGGCGGAACTAGCTTATAGACACAATGAATTCAAAAAACAATGAGGATAGATTCTTGATTAATTATTATATGGCACTAATATTTAACAAAGTAAGCCATGCTAACTCTTCAGTTCACCAAGATCTACAGCAGGAAGGAGGCAAATAAGCTTTCAAGCACAGCTTAATTATACCTAAAATAGTGTTGTACTTGTCTTTGTCATATTAAAAATAATATTGAAAAAAGGTACTTCATATTCCAAAGTCAGAGAAATTCATTTTGGGATACAAATGCATATTTCAAAAGATTAAGATATTGAAAGTGTCCTTTTTTAATTATTTTATTTTATTTTAAAGTACAAAACAAAGTCACAGAACATCTTTTAGAATCCCATTTTACAAGATCAGATTTTTTTTAGGAACGACCCTTCAAATATTAAAGATCAAAATACATGATGCTATCCATCTGAAGGGTATGTGTGAAAGATAGCAGTTTTATTTTGGGGAGTACGCACTAAAATTCAGTTATACCTTAGAAACAGTACTTGTCACATTACCACAGCAGAGCAATTGACTGCTAACATATCTTGCTTTATAAAAAGAAGTTTCTGCCAATGTCAGTTGATAAGCACTTTCACTGATTCTACTTTCAAGTTTCTCATATGAATGGAAGAATCTGTCTTGACGGATTTTTTTTTCCCTTTGCACAGACTGACCCTTGAGACAAGTTTCAAAGCAGACAGATGAAATTATCATTCAGGATTACTCACTGCAATATTCAGTTGGGCTAGGACTTCTCTGTCTGAAAAAAGTAAGAGTTGGAGGAATAGGGAGGATATGGAAAAGCAGAAAAGATGCTGAATGGTCACTTCCATTACATCAGTGGCCATCAAAGCAATAGAGGGAGCACTGGAATCAAACAAAAGCATGTAGTTCTCCATCAAGTTAATGATAGATAAATGGGAATCCCTGTTTAAAATCACTGTGGATTCAACCAAATGACTGGGAGAGTTTACTCTCTTAATGTAAATTTATGAAATACACAAAGCATACCAAGCTCAGGAAGTTCTTAGAACTGAAAATAGCTTGAAGCTGAATGGTAACTCTGTGATAGATGCTCATTCTCTTACTCATCTTTAGAGGTCAGGCTTTGGATAAAAACAGAAGACCAGGTGAACCCTTCATCTGAACATGCACTCCTCCTAGAGTCTTGTGTTCTGAAGCCCCGTTCTCTGCTTTACCAAGTGAAAATTCACCCATGGCTTCTCTCCCATTTCCCAGGATCAGTTTTCTGTATTTCAACCAGTGGGTATTTATGAAATAAAATAGACATGCATTCAGCTTCAGTGCAAACTGCATTAGGAGGATAAAACACTCAGCTATTGCAAGAAAGGGTGTAGACAGATGACTCTGGAGGGCTTTCCAAGCAGAGGAGGTCAAACAGTCCTAGGCAGTGTCCTATATCCAGGGAGAGGCAGCAGCTCCCCATGCATCATGTTCCCTGTTGGTATCTCAGAACAGATTCCTAAGCAGTCTTCTATTTGTTTTGGATCCTATTACTCTCAGACTGCTGCCTAACTCACACGGGGAGTTCATTCGAACAGCTGCATAGAAAACCTTTGCATCAGCACTCTTTGATTCAGGGTCCTAACTTCAAGTAGCCTTCATCATACATGGGAGGTCCAGCAAGAAAATTCACATCTCCTGCATGTGGATCCATAAATTAATTTTCTTCTGTGTAATTTCTAACTTGCGGAATTAGAGAACCATTTACAGGCAGGATTAGTTGGTAATTTCATTTTTGTAAAGCTGTGTTAGCTTGACATGGACTTTTTAATGAGGAAGTAAAAGAAGTTTAAAGCATGTTTTAATTACAGCAACTTCCTTCATGCAGTGTACAGATCATTTAGGCAATAGGACCACCTAATGTGTAAGTTATTAATTCCTAGAAGCACCTTGCACATTTCAACCATATATGCATCACTCATTAAAAAATAATCCATACTCCTGTGTTTGCTCTCATTTTCAACTAATAACAGCAATAGCAACCTCAGCACAGGGCATTTTCAGGGATTAATGACCAGCTGGGACTAATGGCACCCTTGGCTACATCTCTGTCCATAAACACCTGTCAGTTGATCATCAATTCTCAGAAAATGCCTTATCATTAGTAGTTAGAATGAAAATGAAAAGCAATTGTTAAGGATGAGCTATGAAGAATTTCTGCCTTTTATACCTGTTAGAGTGTGTTTGCTTTAATAAGACATCACAACAATCAGTATTGGCTAACACACATTGAATGTGTTTCTTTGATTAGCCCTGGTGCAATTAACCTCCTTGACAACAAGTTCTGAGGTCAGTGAGAATTCCAACTGGGATGCACTCCCTCACACACATGGACAAAGAGAAAGACAAGATTTGGTGCTGTCACTGATCTCAGTCCTGGACATGGTTTTACATGATAAGCAACATTCAGCCATGATACCATCTTTTCATTCCAGTCCTTCTTAAGATGACCAAAACAGAGACTCATCTTGGATAAATTACTAAAATGCTGGCATTAGCAGTACTAATCTCATTCTTGGGAAAACTATAGAAAACACATTGGTTCAAGCCAGTGGTCAGCCATTTTTCTTACTTTATTCCTAGCAGCTTTCAGAAGAAAAGAGGAAGAACGTGAAAGGTATGTTGAAGATTTGACTGAAGGAGTGTCTAGATGTTGTGTAAATTTTCAACATATATCAAGAAAAGCAACCCAAAACACACGCCTCTGAATTTCTGGAAGTGCTAAGAAATGTTTGTGAAGGCAAGAAAGAAAACATGGGTATGATTTGACTGACAACCAACTGTTGCCATTTGTATTTTACTGAATGGATGACCCCAGGAAATATTTATGCTGGCAAAATGGTAGGTGCAAAATGGGTAAAGGAATTAAAGCTAAAGCTGGCAGGAAACTGCTTTTTCCATTTCCCTTAGGTATGCGTGGATGTTCACATATTTAGAAATTTAATTAATAGCTCTCAGGGACTTTCCCTGGCTATTTGTCAACGAAGCACGCTGCCAGTTGATTTTTATTTTATTTTTTAATTTTTACACTTCTATGTCTCTAATTAAAAATGATTAGTTTTGGTTTAAAAATACTCAAATGGGAAAATACGTCATCTGCTTGTTCCTGCTTTTTCCCTTCTGCTTTTCAGATAGCTTAAATCAAAAGGTATAAGAAGATAGCTAGAAATGCTGCGTGTTTTACATTCCAAAACCCCTAATTTCAGCTGTAGATTTTTGAGCTGTTTTTCCCACTAGCCAGACTGATCAGACCAAGTAGTTCTTTGACCTGGAATCTGTTGTCAATTCTAATGCTGTGCAGCCTTACTACCCAGTTTCAGTGTTAGGAGATTAAACAAATTTGTAAGTATTTACTGAGTGGAGATTTTAGGAGGGATTCTACAGTTCTAGTTCGATTAATTGTTAGTGAAGGTGTCATGAATGTAGTTTGTTATGGAGAGGTCACATCAGTAGTTCTTGTGTGTGAGTGGGACATAGCATAAAGAGATGGCCCCAAGGAGGAACAGAAAACATGCTCTCTCTGCTTACTGGTAGTGTTTGAAGCCAACCCTCTTGGGCTGCAACTAATTAAGAGTGTACAAACTAAATTCCCTTCAGTGGCAGCAAATCCAGAAGGAGTGCAGCAGGTTCTCAATGTATGCACCCATCCTTTTATGGGGGTGGACTGTTCTGAGACACATGCAACCCTACATCTGTTTGGTGGGAACTTTAACCTCAACAGCTGTGTTAAACCTAACAAAAAGCTCCTGAAATTATTGCAGCGTGGGTGCAGAGCTTCAGGATCAGCAGCTGTGATTTACAGGCAACTTTCTTCTTTCTCCATGATCTCTGATGCTGTAGGACGTCCAGTCATGGCACACAGCCATGCTGCACTGCACAGCCTTATCAGGGGGATGCGAGAAGGGACACCGCTGGGGTCATTAATAATATTCTTTCTGAGACAAAAGATATTTCTCTATTCCCATTATCTTCTGATTATTTTAAATTTCATCACCGTTTTAATAGCACTGGATGTTTTCTTCTTTCCTGTCTGTAGATATATTTGTTGTCTGAACGTGCTACAGACACTGCAGAAACAGTTACTGTTTTCCCTCCCAGAGACAATGACATTTGACAATGGTTGAATCAATCTTTCCTAGGAAATCTTGAGTCACTGAGTGCTGAACTGGAATAAAAATGAGGTTGCTTCATAGAAAACAATACATAACAGTAGAGTGCAAAGAGGAGGGTTCTCAGTGGCCTTCTCTTTTGCATGTATCAGTGTCACTCTAGTTCCCACAGCGTTGCCTATATGTGAAGGAGAGATTTTTCTAATGATTTATCCTTGGAAATATTTTTTATTTCTCATTCTTCATTCCCAAAGTCGTACAATATGTACGGGAGAGGGTGAGATGAGATGAGTTCAGTGCAAAACCAACATGGAGGGTAAACCAGCCAAAGCTCTTACTGAGATGTACCTTGAAAAATACAAATACATTCTAGCTAAATCTATCCAAAAACCTCTGAATGAGAGTCCATCATCTCTGTAGTTTGCATTCATTCATGTTTTCGATTTATGGGGAAAGAAGGAAAAGAAGCTATCTAAATCAATAGGATTAAGCAGTATTTTGCCAATTTACACTAACACCTGGCTCCTTTTAGATAAGACTCAAATGAACATTAACTCATGCCATGGCACACACTCAGACTGTTGACCTAGCTGTTTAAGCTATCATTCCTGAGATTTGGATGAACGAACACTGGAACTAATCCTGCCTATTTCATGTAACCTTATGCCCAGGCAGGCATTCATGAAATGTTATCAACATCATGTGTCAAAGGACTTTTAAATGTATTTTTTCTCTTTATATTTAAAGGGAAAAAAACAGAAATGAATATCAATCAAATTATAAACCAAGCAAAACTATTGCATCCTATGTACACAATAGATCTTTAACGTTCATTAAAACTGATGTAAGCATTATACTATTCGAGGACTAAAATGCTCTGGGGAAAGCATAATACAGAAAACTGTAACAGAAAATAAAGTAGTAATCAATGATAGAGTGAGTACTGGCACATAATTGCCTGCTATAGTAAGCTTTGCTATGTCATGGGGACTCTAAGCCCCTCTCTAATATGAATGCTGAGAGTAGGCATTTGTATGGCAAATGTGAAACAAATGTGCCTTATCCTTTGGTCATGGAATCCATTGGGGTCCTTTGAGGCTAACACGTTGCCCTTGAGAATTTTGAGGCTGGGTCCTGCAGTAGCTTCCAAGCAAGGAGGTTGCTACATTACCATAAAATCAGCATAACCTTCACCCAGCTGCCCTTCATCATGTTTTAATCTATACCTGACTGGGTGCGCAAGGCTGTCCTAATGCATGAGGTGCAATCCCTCACTGAGCAGCATTGAGTCTGAACATCCATGCCCTTAAATCACAGTAGATAATGTTTGAATTGATTAATTTTTTTGTCCAAGCAAGTGGCAGCCGAAGGGCTTGTGAATCATATCGCTGCCTGTGAACAGCCTGTAGCGGCAGGTGGGAGCGTATGAGGACAACAGGGAAGGTTGTAATCACCCCAGTAACTTGGTGTCAAATAAAATCAAGAACAAGGGCAGTGTTAACTGCTAGTGAATGTTTGGCCAGTGCTTTCATTTCTTGCAGTGCTGTGCAACTGTGATTAACAGTTGTATTAGTCTGAAAGTACATTTACTTTCTTCCCTGTCCTCTATAATTGGGTTTGTTGGGGAGAAGCTGTTACCACTGTAATAGTGTAGAAACGGCTGGATATACACAGAAATTTGCCTTCTTCTAGTTAATTACTCTTAGCAATTAGATGTTTACTCAGAATGGCGTTTCTGTAAGAATAAAAGCCCTGGTCCTCCTCAATCAGATGGCATATATTAATCGAGCTAGGACTACCACTGAACAGCTGTACCTCAATTAGAAATTGATATCCATGAAGAAAACACTGTTGGCTAATTATGTTAATAAGATATTAGCCACCATGTCTACAAACTGCAGGCTTGTCACGTCTCTCAGTGGTACCTTATTTTATTGCAAACCATACTGAGGAGTATTATTTACTTTCTTGCCACAGTCCTCAGGGGAATGCAATACTCAACTGCTTACAAAATCTGCTTTCAGAGGCCAATCTTGATAGCTTTTGTAGGCTTCAGGCTCAGGACTAGGTTTGTCACAACCTTAAGGAGATTATTTCAGTAAAATGTTTTCAAAGAAAATCGAAGGAAAACTGCTTTTCAGGGGCTGGTTTATGAAAGCCACTGGAAGCTCCACTGCCTCAGTTCATTATTCTAAGGAATGATTTGATGTTCTAAGGAACGAACTGATGCTGCCCTTTATGTTAAAGAGACCATTTTCATTTAATTTATACAAGAGTAATTTAGAGCCATAAGTCATGGATTTAATTTCTTCCTTGTTGGAGACAGTGGTCTTCAAAAAGTGCTTTGAATATATTGTCTTCCTGGACTCCATTAGGAATTGTTACAATTGATTAAAATAACTGCTCCTCATTATAATCCTTTTAGAATTATACATGGCGATTCAATATGGAATATGATTAGAGTGAGTTTCTTTTCAAACCAAGTTTACAAGAGAAGATTTTCACAAAAACTGAGGCTCAGCATGGAAGTGGTAAGTTTTCTTTGCTTTTGGTCCATATTAGAAAGTTGCAATAGTTGTTTATTGTTATTGGTGTTTTGTTTTGTTGGACTTGAAAATAGTTTGTTGATGTTGATTTAAGTAAGTATTCCTCTTTAATTAACACTTTTCAGAATTGCTCACTGAAATTAGTTATTTAAGTATCATAAATTTTTATCTCTTTTTTTAGCTTCACAGGAGCCTCAGAGGAATTATTAGTTTAAGTGTCTAAAACATTTGATACCTTTAAGCACATATATGCAAGTAATTTTCTCAATTTCACAAACAGCTACAACTTCTAATACACAGAAGCTTTGACTATACCATGTAGAAAAGGGGCTATTACTTCATTTAAGGACATGACCAATTATAATTAGACTCAGCAGTCTAATTAGTGTTTAGATGCTACTTTCCCAACTACTGAGGAAGCTCTGGCGTATATAAACTTTAAGCATTTTGAGTTTTATTTCAAAGAGGCAACACAGGCAAAGAAAGTGGATTTCTCTATGCATTCAGATGAGGTAAGAACAGGATGAGTCATAGCGTCATGTTTGTGAGGATACATAATGTCCTCAATGGTTTATATGATAAGAGCAATGCATTTGTACTACATGACACAGACATGGTGCATATAAACTGGTCCTTCAGAAGACCCTTCCTTGCAACCCTGCCATGATACGTTTAACTACACATCCTGAAACACTGGAACTCATCCAGTTGTCTGAGGCCTATGGATCTGAAAGGCACTGGAAGTTGGACCAGCACACAGTGCAGAAGCGAAGGCCCTTAGTGTTGATGGGGTGTAGAGAAATGCCAAGAGCAAGAAGGTCTGAGAGTGAAAAAATGCCCAAAGCCCAATTTAGCCATAGCATTGAAGAAGCAGAGAGGAAGGAAGGGTTTCTCAACACAAAAATATTTCCTTCAGGAAGGACAAACAACACTATCCACATGATCTCAAATACCAGCAGGAATTTATTCTTGCTGCTTTCCGATACCTGCATAGTAACAAACCTATCTGCATGTAAACAGACTATTTAATACTTTCTTCTAGAGTCCAAAGTATGAAGCAGTTTTTTAAAAAGGTGCACCTATTGAAATCTGAACACAACTACTGCAAAGTGTAATGTTTTCAACTCTTCTGAGTAAGCAACACTGAAGTATCTACCTGTATTTTAAACAGAACTAAATTATTCCCAAAGTTAATTAAAAATGAAAACCTTCCTCTATTTGCATTCATAAAAAGCTAACCTGACATCCCAAAAGCAGTTATTATATGTCAGCATGTCATGTGCTTTGGGAATATCTGATCCAGTTCACAGCTCATAAATGTCTAATTAAAGAAATATATGTACAACAATTTTAATTGGTTCATTGCATCATTTGTTTTTATTATGGTTTTAAAGTCTTGCTCAATAGTCAGAGCTAAAAAAGTCTCTTAATTTCCAGGAAAACACACAGAACAAACAAACAACAAGCTATGAAGGGTCTTGAACAATATTAAGATAAGTAGGAGTTCAGTAATCACCACATGTACAGTGAAGAGTAAATGGCTGAGAACTAGTTGGTATATAATTTTGGGTTTTAATGCATCACTATTTAGATTGAAACTATATATCTGCTACATTTTAACAGTGCTGGAAAAGACAGAATAGAATTAAAAAGAAAGCTGAGCTAAGTTCTAGCGTTAGTCCAAAATGTTATGTGGATGAATGCAATAAGCACATTAGCTCTGGTTAAAAAAAAAAAAAACAAACAAAAAAACAGAGAGACAGAGAAATAAAAAAATTATGATCATGGTTTTGTAGCTATTGATTTTTAGAATGTTGTAGGAAAAAAAGTTAAACAAGACATATGGCTAACTCAGTTTTTATTTAATACTTGATAAAGAAAATTCAATTCATAATTATTTACGAACCAAAATCAAGAGTTTATTACTTTGATTACTCACTAATCATTTCCCGTAAATGCAGTGACCTAAAAATCCCATATAATCAATAAAGTAGTAAGTTCCAGATTTAAATCACTGCACCTTGTATTCTTGAGTAAACCTTTAGGTAATTTACAAAGGCTGTTGAATTTTATAGTAAGTGTTTTTCAAACCAAGCTGGATTCTAAACAATAATGACTTTTTAATGTGGATCTGTGATTACATTGTCATAGTGAAATACGACAGTCTTTGACTGCATTCGAAATGAGGCAGAGGGTGAATTACTCCGAAGGCATAGATTACCATAGCCTCAGGTAAAGCAATCTTCATAAATTAAACTCCAATCTAAAGTGACCTGTCACTACAAACCTGTTGCTACTCCCAGTAACTTAAATTTCAATGTTCAATTTGTAAACAAGTTTTTTTCTTATTACCACAACGGGGGAGTGTTACTTGGCTAAAGTGCTTTGAAGTGAATGTTGAAGGGGGAGAATTCTACATAAGCACTTTATGGGTTTCTTTTCCATAATTTCAAAAAGCTGCTAGTTTCAGAAATGCAACTTGTTGTCTGCTAAAATGTTTATGCCTGTAAGATATCTAAAGCTGTCAGCTGAAGGAGCCTTTGGCGTAAACAACCACTGTAGCATTTTCCTAGCTCACTCTTGACAAACCAAGAATATATGACTCATAAGCTCAGCAATAACATCTACAGTTCAATGATATTCAGAACTGCTTAGTACGTTTAGCTACTTGAGCCAACATTTCCCAAGAGGCATAAGGATTTTGCCATATCTCAATCTGAGGAAATATAATCCATACATTATTTTTTTAAGATATAACAGAGTGGCTGTCACCTGAAAATTATGTATATTGCACGGTGACCAAAGGCCAAGGGCTTCATTAAGGGGTGGCATAGGTGAACATAACAAATGCAATGCACTTTGCCTTGCACATGCATTTGTGTATATTTGCACAAATGCAGCAGTGACAAAACTTTCATGCTCCACCTTGGATGTAATTGTGCCCAGCAAATCTTTGAGGACAAAGTTGCCACTGCCATTTAATTCCACAGCTCTCGCTGTTCCATGAGCATGGTTAGTTCATGATTCATGGCAAAATCACCACCAAGTAAAATGGACTTGAATGTTTTGAACTTGAAAGTTAGAATTTCATTGGTATAAGAAATAAAATGAAAACTTATGTGAAAATATTTTCAACTGATTTTTTTAGACTTGCATTTAAAGATAAAAGTGATCAGCCAGTGATGGTTAGTGAAGTCCAATATTTTCTTGTGAACAGCTAAATGAACAGTAGTTAATGGTTACCAAGTTCACTTTAAGCAAGAACTTCATATTTATACAACATGGCTTCTTTCTTTTGTTTTATTTTTCATTTTTCACATGTTGTAATTTAGCTTAACACGTGCAGCTGCGGAAGTCCTGATATAGCTCACATTTCAAAATATTGCAATTCTCCAAAGATTTTTCTGGACCAATTTTGCTCAAGATTGAATACAGCTATAGTTGATTGTATTTCACCCTTTGGGGAATGTCTTGTAAAATTAGTGCCCATGCATTTTCTAAGGAGCAGGTAAAAGATCTTCTACTTACAGGAGGTCCTGCACAGCTACCAAGGCAGAAAATGTTTTTTGACTACAGGCACTTGTTTATTTGCTCTGCTGCCAAGAATATCAATTGGATACTACACTTGCTATTGATCCAGAGGAAGATTTTGTTGTCATTGGTGCTATAAAAAATGTGAATGTATTATGCTATGTCATGTAATGCTATAAAGCAAAATAAAAGGCATGGGAGAGAAAGCAACAGAACAGAACGGCAGTAGCGTTAGTGTTGCAGATTTTCCATACTATGATGGAACTCTCTGGCAGATGGACAAAACCAACGACATATCTGTGGCTGTCTGAGTCTGGAGATGATTCAGCTCCTCTCTGCCTTGTCTCACTGAAATTGCCTGTGCTGACTAATACTTCTCTGTCAATCTGGTTGATGTCACTATTTACAACATCTCAATTGAGCAACAGGTATGCTAGAGATTCCTGGGGTGTTCAAGGAAGCATTTCAAGGAGGAATTTCACTATTCTCTCGACTCCTCATCCAGCTTGATCTGTTGCACATAGCCTGATGAGCTGAAAGGTGCTGAGCAGGTTCTATGAGCCCCTTTTCACCTCACTGTGTGAACAGTTTGGCCTTTGACTTGTGGAGAGATCTTTCATAACCTTTAGGTAGATGAGACATCAACAAAGCAGGAAAAGGTTCCTCTTTGAGAGGGAATAGGCATTTGGTGGCTGAGCTCATGCTCTGCCTGATGGCTGGCATATCTGCTATGGGAAAGCAATGCCTCTCCCATCATCCATGAGTGTGTTTTGCACTCATGGTTGCCTCCTGCAAAGACAGGGGCAACCAGAATCCAAGTATCTGCATTCTGTAAGGCTGTTCCCACCCAGTCATGAGCCAGCCTCTCATAGTTTGCCTTTCACCAACAGTGACACACGTGGGGCAGCTCATGTCAGTTTTAGTAGAAAAACCTAGGGTGCTCAAAAACTCTTATTCCCATGTATCTAATACTACTCAAACCATTATTTTTGTTCCAGAGATCTATCTTCTCTGCCTTTGGAAACAGCAGAGAAACAGTGACTCCCAGGGTGCTTTTCCACTTCCACATGGGAAGTCTTCCCAGATGGATGCTCACTCACCTGCTATGGATGCATCTCCCTGTTGTGGATGTGTGTGCTCTTGAATTCTCTTGGCAGCCCATAGTACCACCATTCTGTCCAGATGCTCAGCAATATGTCCTGGGCAAAAAATTTCAGCCTTTTACATAGTTAGATTCAGAGTCAGGGCTGGCTGATCCCAGGAGGACACAATGGTTTATTTAGTCTTTCCTTCAGACTTCCTACACAGTGGATATTTTGTGTTTATGGAGTTCTTGCAGAGGCACATAATTACAGAAGCAAATCACTCTTTTGGCAAGGAAAGAAATAATTCTATTTCTTAGGTAAAGCACAATATAGTTCATGTTACAGTTGCCTTTTCCTCGTGGTGCTCTTAAATATTCTTTGTCCTTAAATCAATGTTTGCCAAGTTTGGGATGTCCTGCAGAAATTCTTGGCTTCTGTTTGAGCCTCCTCCTCTCTTTCATACGGAAGTTATCTTTGTCCTTAGCTGTCACACAAACTTTTTTTTTCATCTCTGAACCTCTGAACCTTACTATTCATTTTTCAGAGAAATGCAAACAATCACGAGGACATCTGGCTGTGTTTGTAATATGTGCATGGATAAACTTAGAGAAAACAGTGTAATAAGTTACCCACTGAATGGAAAATAACTCTAAACACTCACTAGCTTACATCCAGCACAAGTATCAATCAGTGTGCTTCAGTGGATCTGCTCCTACGAACCCCACTGTGGATGTGAGCCAAAATCCAAACAGTAACAAACAGCCCATTATCAATCCATTAGTCCTCCGACTGAACTGCACACATAAAATCTTGTTTTACACGCATACTCCTGCCATTCCCCAGCAGAGATAATGAGATTACATGTGCTGTATCACTCAGCCCAGAAACTTGTCACATTCTAATGAGTTCCTTCTTTCTGCCTATAGACACAAATAGTTTTTCTTTTCCTACATAATAGGCAGCCAGCATCTGGGCTGAAACTCACTCAGGAAAACACCAGCATCCACAGAGCACCAAGCTAACACACATAAGATACTTCATTAATAGTTTTATTGCCACTTTGCATCACACAGGAGTCACTTAGCACAGGATGTGGCTCCCACTACAGACTGAGTGTATTGGGAAAAACTTTCCCTCCCTCCCTCCCTCCCTCCCTCCCTCCCTCCCTCCCTCCCTCCCTCCCTCCCTCCCTCCCTCCCTCCCTCCCTCCCTCCCCCTCTCCCTCCCTTCCTCCCTCCCCCTCTCCCTCCCTCCCTCCCCCTCTCCCTCCCTCCCTCCTCCTCTCCCTCCCTCTTTTTTTACCATGGTTACTTGCAAACAATCAGTTATCACATTACTGTAATTCTTCATATGCTTATTTAAAAGCATGCCTGTCAGAAGCAGGTGTAATGTGTGGCATACCCAACTATTCATGGTACCAAAGATCTCAAAATTTGAGTGTTTCTAAGACATAAGGCAGATTCTTGCAGAAAAGGAGGTATTGTGCCTTTGTTTACCATCCACATCAGAGCCATGAACACTGCAGCCATGAAACCAATGTGCATGCTCTTAGCCCACAGCAAATGTAACATACCAAGCCTAGTTTAATTCCCAAGTGAAAGAAGGTGTCCATACTAGGGGTGTGCAAGCTAGCTAAGAGTATGCACACAATTTAGCCAGCAGGCAGCCACTGCTGAACTTGGCTAGCATTGTATTGTAAATTAAAAATGCAAATAGGAACCAAGGAAGTCCAGGTTAAAGCCATCCCTTGAAGTCTTATTGGCAGGACAGTGGCACATGGGTTAACTTTTCCAGCACATCACACAGTCTTTCTCAAAAGCTATGCTCATTTCATTTTGAGGGTATAAATGGAGAGTAAGTAATGAATATGTGTCTTGCTGATTCTCCAACTTCGAATGAGGGTTGCCTTAAGTGAAAAAGGAAAATGGCACTACTGTAAAAGTCATTGGGCTAAAACATTGCTCTGAGATGTTATGCAAGCAGCATCCTTTGTTTTAGTAGTGGAAACCGTGCTATAAATAAAAGAAAAATCTAGATGCATATTTATACTTTTTGATGTTGGATGGGTCTGCACTGCATTGAAGAAATGGAAAATATGTGCAAAGAGATGGCCAATTTATGCCCTAGATTTTAAAGCAGAATAGCTCATTGATCTTGTCTGTTAGTTTTGCTTAACATTCAGTGGTACAGTGTCTCAGAGCCTGAAGAGATGAGTGAGGATCTGTACAGCTTGCATGAGTGAGGAGAAGGGGAAAAAAAAATCTCCCATTACTGTATAGAGTGGTTGTCTTTTCAATTATGGATGAAAAGATGAGTATGACCCTGAGGGACTGGATTCAGACAGAATACAAGGGGAGAAGAGCCCTAAAAACAAGCAATATCTTTACTAAGAGATTATTAAAAGGGAACATAAATGTGTGGAAGTGTTCTGAAGGAAGCACTATGGAGGGAAAGAAAATTATTATGGTGGAACATGGAATAATGGTAATAAATTTACAAATGGAAAAGGTCTTTTGAATATCAATAAAAACATTTCTGTTTTCCTGTGGCATCACCTCCCAGGGGAAGTTGCAGCAGTCCCATCATTTGAATCCTGGTGAACGAATTGGGACAAACTACAAGAAAGTGTGTCTTATGGCACATTACTGAAATGTGCAGGGATGGAACTACTGATGTAGTGGCTCACTTCTCTCTTTGGTTTACCCGAGAATCTACAGCATTAATGACAACAAAATGGAAGACAGGGCAGAGAATAGATTCTGTTTACACATGAGTGACAATGATATAGCTGCAGAAAGCACAAAGACACATCCAAACAGATCAAAAGGACCAGTGGGAGAAGGGGATGCAGAGAATAAATAAATTGCACAGGAAATGAGAAGGGATGGGGTGAAAGGGTTTGCCAAAGGCAACCAGCACCCTTGGACGAGCGCTACCAGAGCTACATAAAAACATCTCTGTCTTTGGAAGTAGTCTCTGGGGCCTTTTTTGGCTATGCTGTATTTCTATCATAATGAAATCCGGTTCTCATACTCAGTGAAGTAAGAAATTCTTGAAGAATGTCCTCAGAGTTTCCCCTGAAATAGTCCACTTGTAAGTCACATCTGAATTCTCAGATTGTTGTTCAAAGCTCAGATCTGGTCTTGAGTCCCTATTTATGAATAACTTCTATGCTCATGCATACACTTCAGCTACTTCATGGGTAGTACAGAACCACCTGCTTAGAGTTAAGCATGAACTCTAAAAGGTTTCTAGAATAACTAATATCTAAATACAGATTTTATTATGGTATAAGATATTCCAACGAGTCAGCTCAAGATTTATTTTAAAGAAAATAAAATTATTTTGAAGTAGAGTCCCTCAGAACTAAATTTGAGAGATCTAGGGCCTGTCTGGGTTTTGAAAGGAAATGGTGATAAAAATCTGATCCATTGGTTTTCTGAAAATTTAGGTGAACCCTGTGTCCAGAATCCTTTGTTCACTCACTGCAAAAAAGGGGTGTCAGAAATGGCACCAAGGGAAAATGCAACTAAACAAGAAAACTTCTATCCTATCCTGGAAAGTACCTTTAATAGAAATATAAATTTGTGATAGACGTGTGACCAATCACTGAATAATAAATCTCCTGATTTATTATTTTTTTAAAAAACAACAAAAACGCCAATCAATCAACCAGACCTAACAAAACAAAACAAAACAAAAAAAACAACAACAACACCAAGGAGTCATACAGTGTTTTAAAAGTAAAATAAAATAAAATAGTTATATGGCAAATTGCCTCTCATCAGGACAGCAGAGAAAACTAATTTAATTTTTGTAATATAAGACAATGATTATTAAATCTCATGAAAATAAATTCAACCACCTCACAAAACAGCTATAAATGCTAAGTATATTGTATCAAAAATTAACATATGAACTTCAAATCCATGCTCCAATTCAAGATCTGATTTAACAAACTGCTGCTATTAAAGTCAATTGGAAAGCATTCCATTATAAAATCAAATGAAATCTTAACTCCACATGAAATAAATATTTTTTCAAAGCCTAAGCAGAACACATTATCTTTACACACAATGATTTAAATTATATATTAAACTCAATTATTTTTATTACTACTTTTCAATTAAGGTGACATGATTAACTTCTCTCTTCTTAGAGTTTTTCTTCTGATTCCACCTTCATCTGAATTTTGCTATCTTCTTGAGGAGAAATTGTTCCTAGAAATATTTTAATCAAGTACTCTGGAATGAACAAGATATCACATAGCATCACTGTGAAATTTTGCAAGAAAAATTACATCAACTTTGGCAGAATTGTGAAGAGGAAAAGTTTGCTAAGGTTTAAGAATCTAACTGTTCATTTCTTACCCAGGTTTGTCCTATGGTTATATTTTCACTCAGATTAAATTATCACTTTGTTTTACTCTTTGCCTTCCTTCTCTTCCTTCTAATTCCCAGAAGAGTCAACCCAGTGTGAAATGCAGAAGCTACTCATAACATGAAATTTACTCAGACTTTCTTGCCCAACTTCTTAGTGAAATGACCATTAGCCATTGGATTGATTTACTGAGGTAATGTAAGCAGTTATGCAAAAACCTGATTTTCTTCTATAACATCTTCATGCATATAGAAAACAAATTAAATAGCTCTGATTTGGAAACATTTATTTATGCGAGTTAGTCTTTTTGAGGTGTTTATCATTCTTCAGATATTGCTTTGTCTAAAATAATCTCTCAGAGGCAGAAGTCAAATCTTCAGAGTTTATAAATATTTTTTTATGATATTAGTAGAATGTGAAAGTTCTTTGAGAACGTTTTCAGTCCAAGTGAGCGGCGAATGGAGATTTCCCTATCACACTGCATCTCAAGGTCTTTTACTATAATTGCAAACTAACCTGAGAAAATGTTTGAAATACTTGGTCTGCACTCGGGAATCTTCCCTGGATTCACTGAAAGAGCTTTGAACTTTCACTTGAATGAGGATTTCAGATTTGACTCACTATCTCCTCTACACATAGAGCTGCTGTTTATAAGTCAAGAACACCAGCACTGTTACAAAATGAAAGCCTTCGTAGACTCAGTATTGTATTCATGCTCCATGTTTATCTGCTTGGAAGAACCCATGCAATATTATGTCTGTGCTTCAGCAAAAGCTTTTTGTTTATTTATTTGATGAATTTGTGTTTAAAGAAAGAAATTAATTTTACTTATTCCTCCATGTGATCATTAGAAAGCTTTTAATGAACACAGTAAAACCCAACTAATTATCACAATGGCATTTAACTCTAAATAAAATTGACAGGAAGCAAGAATATGATACATATAATTTTGCTCAGTTTATTAAAACACATCGATCATGTTTTTCTCCTAAAGTAACCTGATCATATTATTCTACGATAATTTAGCTAATATTTTTTTCTATGCATTTAATATTTAAGTGGCTTTTACTGATATTAAAGTCATAATGCATTTTATGGAAATTACCTTGCATTCTAATTACTTTTCTTGGTGAGGAATGGTAAATAGAATTATCTCGTTGTGCTTATTGTAGATGAAAGCAAAGAAATAACTAATGACATGAGACTGCTAACAGAAAAAAATCTATATCCTTTTATTTTTCTTTGAGTCTATTTTGCTACCAATTCAAAGATGTGCAATTTCACATTCTAGTAGGAAGCATGTGTATACAAAAGAAAAGAAAGGACTCTGAATGGCAAGTTGGATGCTTTTAATGTCAGTAACTTCCTTTTTTTCTATGGTCAGCCTTTCCAAATCCAAGCTGAGGAGAGCTGGGTGTTAGACAATGTACTATCTCAAGAAAGCAAGAAATACAAACAACTGTGTCCTTGAGCCCAAGCTGCCCCATGCTTTTAGTAAATTAAGCCACTGTTAGAAAGCTATAAATTGTATCTACAAGAATGGTGAGGTCAAGGCCCATGTAAGAACTCTTGCCTTGTCCATTTTTTCTCCAGCTCTTTATGTGAAAGACATTTACTGACTAGAAAAACATGGAAGAATTAATTGCTAAGAAATCAAATTTTCATGCCAACTCTGCTCTCGGTTACTCTACTGAAATCCAAGTGAGATCATGAATAAGGTTGGATTAGTGTGTCTAGAAAGAAGAAATATTTTTATGAACTTTCTTAGATAGTGCTGCCTAAACTGGGCCCCTTTGGGTAAGTCATCTTTTGGGGGATATGAGGTGAAAACCTCAAGGGTAGGTGAAGATTTGATCTTTGTTAATTGATGAGCCTTTTGGGGCATACAGAGTTAACACCATCTTCTTTAGTAGGACAACTGAGTTGTGGAGAAAGGTGCTCTTGGAACTTTCTTTGCCACAAATAATCATCTGGGGACTCTCATCTTTCATGTCTGGTGGGTGAAAAGCTGTGAAAGAAGCAAGAGAGTCTCCCATGGACAGAGGGCCCTAAGGCTTTCATTTGGTCTAATGGGATGGCCATAGTACTCTAAACTTCAGTAGTTAATATTTTCTGTCAACTTCTCTGAACTCACCTGCAACACAAACGCTGTATTGCTCTTATCAATTTTACTTTCAGTCTTTCTGTACTAGTAACTCTGGAATATCAGTCATTAAAAGAAAATGGGTGAAAAATGGAAAATGAAGCTCTAACTCACAATGAAAATGCAAATTCACTTTGAAATACTCTGTGATTTTCTGTCCAAGTGAATTTTTCTACTTATGGGAGGGATCCTAGAAAGTTCTATGAATAATGCTTACTTCAAAATCTTTTAAGCTTTCTTTCCACTTGAAATGACATTTAAATGAAACGATATTTTTGAAATTTTACTCTTCAGCTCACTTCTTTTTATTTTTGAATGGCAAGCAAAAGATTTTTTTATCCAACCTGTCATCACAGAAAGTACCATTGTAGACTCTCACATTATAGTACAAGCTACAAATCTATTCATTCCTTTTATACCAAACCATTTTCTGCAACATTTACTATAGTTGCACAAACAGTAATTACAATAATATTTTACTAAGGATCAGATTATCATTATAGAATATTTAGAAAGGTCAGTGTCTCATGTACGTGGTACAGGCAAAAATAAAGCTGCCAAAGAATGTCATTAATATTTACTACAAATGTACTTTAACATTCTGAATTTTCTGTGCACATTTCTCCCTTTAATAGAGCATGTTTCTAAAAGGGATTAAATCCTTATTTGATTTTACTACTGTACATATTACAAATGCATTTAATTTAAGTGACAAAATAAAATGTAGCATATGACATCCTAATCTGATGTATAGCAGTTTCCCCAGCAATCCACTACAAGATATATCTTTTTTTGTAAAAATGTCAGTGTTGCCTTACTTAGCTCAGCAGGGCCATATATTCCAGCAGTATTGCACCTGAGTGCCTTGACTTACAGAAGATTAGCTGAACTGAAAGGATCTCCAGAGGGGGAACAAAAGTGAGTTGAAGGGGACTCATTTTTATACAACATACAAAGAGCTCTCTCTTTTCCTGTGCCCCCAATTAATTACACATACGCAAAATAAAAATATATATATGCAGTGCTTTTATAGGTCCATAGCAAGACTTACAGTTGAGTTTTAAAGGCTAAGGCTGAGCAGTGAGAACCAATATGATGTAGCTGCATATCAAAGGCACGTTCTTATTTTGGAGGTCACCGAGTATCTTGCTGATGGAAAACAAATAAATGAGTAATAACATTAACTCAACAATTGGGTTATGGGCTTTATTCTCTCTAGAATCCTTCAGAGGTTTCAATGTGTTGACTTCAGCAAGGCAAAATCCTCTCAGGGCATCATGACCATTATGACCTCTTTTCTCTCAAATTATGTTATTCCTGAATAACAATTATGGAAATTAACTTATTAGTGCAAATTGATACATGATGCTGGACCAGCAGAATTGACTGTTCTGTATTATTTTATTTATTTATTCTGCAGCAGTAGTTATAGTGCAATAAATTGAGACAGACTCTATCATTAATGTAGAGGGATATTTAAGTTATGGATAGACTGAGGAATTAATCTGTGTGAGATTTACCTCAGAAATGGCAGGGAATATTCTGGTGTTATCTACAATTTACTACGGTTGAAAAGCAGAAAATAAAGTGTTTTCACAGCCTAAAGCCCAAGATTTAACATTCATTGAATATTTGTTCTCTGAGCTTTACAATGAAATACTTTTTGTTCAAATTAATTTGCATCTCGTTGTAATAACAACATAATTTTCTCTTTTTGCACTTATTCGGGTTTTCACTAATCCACTTGTTTTCCAACAAAATTTTAGAGAGAGAAAGGAAAACGAGGAGCAAGAAAAAGTACATTAAGTGCCATAACGAGGGAAAATAAGAGGGGGGGACCTGAAAAAGATAATGTAGTTGAGGGCAGAGGTATGGGGCTTTCCCTGGTGCAGGGATGTGGCCAGAGGACTAGGCCAGCATCTGATTGTGACATGGCTTTGAGATGTCTCCATGCCTCCTGGAGGCAGAAGGTGCCCCATCGCCCCTTTCACCTCCAAGATTATTCATCCGGGAGTGCCAGATTCTACTCTCAGACCTTCAGCATCTGAAGAAAATTTGCCTGCACGAATAACCACACTCCACGAGTACCAATCAAAAACACACCAAAGAGATCCTGCTGACACGAAAGCTGTGGACTCTCTCTGCTCTTTCACTCTCTCCCAGAAAAGCCAGGAAGAAAATCTGAAGGAGAATTAAGGTTGTGATCTGGCCCTCTGCTTTCACATGCAAATTTTTTGTCTGCGAGGCTTGAGATTAGAGACACTGCCATGGGACCAAAATGACCAGCCCTGAGCCCTGAATAAGGAACTTCAAATCAGCTTTGCCAGTGCATGTCATGCTTGCACAGAGCCTTTCTAGTCTGCCCTGGATCACCCCAATTAATTTGGGAGCAGCCCCCGAGGCTTAAATGTGCTTGTATCAAATATCTGACAAACCACCACACATAATGAGGGGGAAAATAAAATTCAAAGCCTTTTTAGATGAGGGGAAAGGAACGTAAATTTCTCAGGAAAAGTAAAGATTAATCTTTCAGTTCCTTTCATGTTTGTGTACAGAATTACAACAGGAGAAGTGGTAAAACAAATTTTAATGATATGCTTCATGTCACAGCTAAATCTCTTGCAATTTTTTACAATGGCAGCATTTTGATCATTTTTTTCTTCCTTTTTTTTTTTTACTTTTTTTTTTTTTTTTACTCTAGTGGTTACAATAGAAAGCTTTTTCTTCTTTTTTTTCCACACCTCCTGAAAACTTTTAAAATTCAGTGTTTTCTGTGAATTAACAAAGCCTGTGATTACAAAAGAATGGAAAAGGGAAGAACAAATATTTACACAATACAAGAGAAAAAAATATCTATTTAAAAAGAAAAGAGTTACCTTTTACTTTATTGTATTTGCATATGTTTTGGGGAAAATCTGGTTGCATTTTTTTCCCAGCTGCTGAAGAGAGTCCATTGATATCACTAGAATAGAAAGTAAGTGACTGAACAAAATCAAATAAAATTCCTTTTCTTGCAGAAGAAAGATGCATAGAAAATCATAATTACCCTTTCCAGCCCCTAGCTTCCTGAACCTACTCCTGCTGGGTGCTACTGAACTGGGTTTCCCCAAGGCTTTCCTGTCCCAAAAGCGAGAGTGGAGGCAAATCCCCCCCATAAGACTACAGACAGCAATCCCTCCTGCTTGCTTGATGCGGAGATGGGAGGAACAGGGAGAAAAGGGAAAGCATTTTGTATTAATGCCCTATGGGCGGTCACACCAAGCAATGTAATGCTCTTGGCCCTTACAGTCAGGCAACAGGATGCAGAAGTGATGGGAGCTATGAATTTTATGATTAGTTTCATCTTTTTTATTATGGCAAAGGCAAAAGGCAAAAAGGATGATGAAACCCATAATGCTTAGTGGGCACTTAAGCATGGATCTATCTTTGTGTAGTTTGGATCAGGGTACTATTTAAAACTTCCTTTTCTGAGCCCTTTCTTTTTATTCTCAAGTGGTGCATTTCCAAATAATTTTAGGCTGCCAGAAAATAAAACAAACAAACAAACAAACAAAAAATCACCATGTTTCTTCCTCCTTTCTCAGTTCTGGTAAGTAGATGTGAGTCTGCTGTCAAGGAATCCCAGAGATCTCAGGTATGTGTTAAATTTGCACTTGTCTCCTAATAAGTTATGGCTGGAATTAAGCCAATCCCAGCTAACAATGATAGCAAAGTGGAAAGTTTATGAGGAATTCCTTGTTGAAACAAGGAAGTTAGTACAAAGCTATTACTATCTTTTCTTCTTCAAAGAGCTTTTTCACATTTTCATAACATTTTCAGCCTCATCCACTGAAATACGCCTTTCAAAAAGCCTTACACTCTTTCAAGTCTGTACTGAACGCTTACAGTTAGATCAGAGTTTTACAGAAAGTCCTATTGCTCAGTGCCCTTCCTTCCCCTGCAGTGTCTGAGGTCTGTATTCTAATAGTAGAAGCACCTTTGCAATTCACTAAAATCACTGAGAGAAGGAGCAAATGTGAGAATACTGGTAAGGTTTTAGTCTTCTCCTACCAATGCAGATATTCAGATCCTTCAGGACTTAGATTCATGGCCCAATAATACCAACAGTTTCCTCGTCTTTCCCTGCAACTTTTTATTTTTTAAGTTGAGAACTGACCTGTGCTCCCATTGAGCCAGCACCAAGTGGAGAGAACTGGTCTCATTTATTTGGACTTCTAATCAACATCCATGTATTATACTTATGGTAGCAACAAAGCAAAGCTTAACTTCTCTTTCTAGGCCTGCAAATATGGGTTAGACTGGGAGGCAGAAATGGTTATCTGCTTTTCCATTAGTGCTGACACAAAATAGCACTTTCCTGAATCATACACTGTTGCGATGTCACCCCTTGACATTTGGGGATAGGGACTGGCCTCCTGAGAAGGGGAAGAGTCAAAAAGTTGGAAAATAAGAATTCTGACCTGAGGACCTGACTTCAGTTAATGCATTTAGTACTAAAAGTAAATTACTGCTAATATAAGAAAGTGGAAGACAATTTTAGCTATTAATGAGGACAAGTATGAAGTAATTATTTCTTGTCAGTCTTAATGAGAGCAAAGAATCTGCCAATGGATTACTACTTTATGTCTTCACCGGGATGAAACCTCCTGTTGGAGCACAGAGGATAATACAGAGCAAGATGGAAAAATAACCTAATATCACTGTTTCAAGGATATTTTCAAAAGCCAAGAGTTTATTAAATGTAAGTTATACAAACTTGGCATTGGTTTTATTCATACATTTGAACATAATATTGATCTTAGGAGGAACAATGGAATTATAACAAGAAATTTATTGGAAATAAGCTCTGTCTGGTTTTTGTAATTAAAAAAAAAGTGATTAAGAAAGGCTAAGTCATTAATGCTTGAACTGCTTCTGCTGGGGTATGCATAGCAACACAATTTTTGCTGTTAAGTGGAACTTGCATACCAGACAGTTCTAAGAGTATGCAAGGGGAGAAAGCACATCCCCTTCTCCAACTGTGGAATGGAAGCCAGCATCATAAATCCACTGTAGCAATTTCAAGGCAAAAATATTGATTGAAGAAATTATTTATAAGCAGAAGACCACCTGTTTTTTAATTACATGCCATTTATAACTTACAGAAAACTCACAGAAAAAAAAGATTTTAAAATTTTTTTGGCAAATATCACAAGGTGCACTTACAGTTGTTTCACCTTTTCTTTCAAGGGGCATGAAATCAGGGCAAAAGTCTCTACTGCTTTTGTAAAGAGTAAACAGCCAGGATAAAACAGGCATCTGTCTACACTTAGATGTATAGCTATATGTAGGCTACATATAGGATATATTATATACTCCTCTATCAAGTAAGCATATCTCTTTGAGTACATTATAAATAAAAGAAAAAACAATATATATATTTATTTAGAATAAAAGGATTTTCAGATCTAGTCTGGGTAGAAATTTAGGTTTGGGTTTGAATTCTATTGAGACCACTGCTGTAGTCCTATATTGTCACTTTCAGAGCAATCTGGTACAGAATTTTTCATGAACTGGAGATAAAAATTATTCTCTGCTACACTGAAACTGATTAAGATCTATCAAACTTCAGGCAAGTCACTTTCTGCTTGGTAATGCCACCTATGAACAGCCAGAGGCTTTTAAATTTATTATTACTCTTGCTGAGCAGCAGCATGGCTCCTGGATTAGTCTTGTAGAAATTATGAAATGATGTCAGTAGAGGTCTTATATTTTCCTGCACAAGGATACTATAGGAGATAATGAAAGACTACCAAAAATCAAAGCCTTTATTTTAGAAAGATTTACTGCTGCTGCTTCATACCATAAGTCAACACTGAATAATTAAAAGACTTGTAATTAAAGGCTAATTTAGTATTGATTGTGTCCTAGAGCAAGGAGGCCAGTTCACTGTTCTTGCACCATCCCGTGTAAGCTTCATCAGGCAGACAGGGAGAGCATAATTATCCTGAGTAGCCATCAGCAATTGGATGACAGCTCCTCCAGTCTATCCCTGAGAGATCCACAGGTTCTTTAAGAGGAGTCCTGAGCAGGCTATGAGGAAAAGTGGTTACTTTACACTATCTTAAGGATCACATCACCTTCAGAGCACTCCATGTTTCAGACATAAATATCAAGTCTATTTAATTCGGGAAAGTAAGGGTATGGAATGCTTCTTCAGTCCAGTTTTCTTCTGGCTTCTGTGCTTCCACTCAGTATGAAGGCATTTACATGATCCAGCATTGTCCTACCGATGGATCACTTTGGAGCGAGCACCTTTCTCAGATGTCTGTGGTTGGTGGTTCCAGTGCTCTTCAGAAAAACAACAGAGCTTCTTTCCAACTAGAGGAATAAACAAGAAAGGGAAAGCCATGGGTACTGGTCTGTAGTCTACTGGCCCACGTGCACCTATGCAGCCTTGCACATAATTTTGCAGGATTTGGTGAAAGTGGAAGATTTCAGTTTGCTAACATCATTTCACTATAGAACAGGAAAGGACCGCGTATTTTTATACTGAAAAAGTGGCTGTCAAAATTCTGGAGGTCACATTTCTTCCCATGACACCTTCATGATCCTTCAATTGAATTTCACTGTCTTCTTAAGTAGTGCACTGCCAGAAATCAATTGATTATTTTTTTCTTTCAGGATCCCATATGCCTCTCATACACATCATATATCATAGAAATTAGGTCATATTTAATATACTGAATCATAAACATTAGAAGTGGAAAATCTCATTAAGTCAACAAATTTATTCCTTTGTCAGTGCAAAAAGGCTCCCACGTAGAATAGAATTTAATTTTTAACATAACATATATTCAGCCCTCAAATGTTTCTTTTTGGTAGATATCCCACAGAACCCAGTTAGCCTTGCTATCATTGATTTTTATCATAATCTGAATGCCCTTTATGAAACTTTATTCTGAAACTTTAAATTATATCTCTAATTTGTTTTCCCTGTCACTAGAAAAGTAATATTTGCTGCTAATACTCTTTTTTTTCCAGTGCAATATGAATGGATGAGGCTAAATATGGAAATATTCCTCAAACATCCATTTTTTTTAATGCTACAAAAAATGGAATGGTACTGAATCACTGTGGGATGAGGTGAATCATCATTTGTTTTTTCTGTCACTGAGGAAAACCTGTGGACAGAGAAGGCGACAAAGCCACATCTGATAAATCTTATCTCCTTCCACTTGCTCTCACTGTGAGCTGTTTTCTGACATCGTTAACCACTCACATAACATACAGCAGCCAATGGGACAATAGAAAAAAAAACAGATGGATGTAGACATCCACTTTTGGTTTTAAACGGTATTTGGATTATAAAGAATGTGGTCAGAGAGGATGAGCTATGTATGGATCTGAAAAATATTCATCACTTTCTCTTAAGGCTGCACCACCACCTTATTGGAACCTTTGGTTGCCAGCCAAAGGGCAATTTCTTACCAGTTTCACTAATTTTCCCACTTGCAGCAATGTCACCATCCTGCCTGACCTTTCAGATCAATTCATCTCAAGATTCATTATTGACTAATTTCCTGAAATTCAGGTGAAATGGGCCCATTTTTAACCTTGCTCCTTCCTTACATATTGAAATTACCCTATCCTCTGGTACTAACATTGCCATTAGTAAGCAATCAAAATTCTTCACCAAAGGCTTTTCGATTTTATTTGCTCTTTCCATGCTGATTTCAGTGATGTATTTCATCTATTCCTGGTGCTTTGTCAATTTTTTAATAGTTCTGAGAGCTTTAATTGCCTTATTATCTTCTCTACTGCAGTGAGGTTTTTTACTTTAGCATTTCTATTCCCCTCAAGGAAAACATGGACTCTGGGATATTACAGGTTCTTTATTTCTTAGGATGAAAAAAAATCACTCAGACCCTTAAGGATATCAACTTCATCTCCCAGCAACATTTAATCTATCATGGCCCCTCTTTATCTTCCTAATACATTTGCTTCTTAGGCCGTAAAAACTTCATCACTTGTGCTGTTCAGACACAGCAGTGTCCTGCTGCTTGGTGTGATTTTCTTCCCTTGTGTAGCCAAGAGAGCTGTCTGCAGGCGTTGAAAGCTTAAATACGGATGAGTCATTGTACTCAAAAGCAGAGGTACAAAATGTATTTGAGTGACAAGGCTGCGGCCAGCCTCTCTCATTTAAGGTGGAAAATAGCTCAACCAACTCTTCCCCTCATGTGACCATGAGACCAGCAGCTCCAGATAATGTTGTCCTATTGACCCCCATCCATCCTGTTATTACTTCCTCCAACTATACCAAAACTGGTTGAGCTTAGAGTGTTACAAATGATTACCTCCCAGATGAGATGCAGAATCACAGAATTATAGAGGTCCAATTATGAGCCCATCACACCATGCTCATTAACCATGTCTCTCAACATCACATCTGCGCATCTTCGTGAAGATCGCATCTTCGTGAACACCTCCAGGGACAATGACTCCAACACCTCCCTGGGCAGTCCTTGCCAATACCTCTCCACTCTTTCTGAGTAGAAATTGTTGAAATATCCATCCTGAACCTCCCCTGGCACAATTTAAGACCATTACCTCTCCTTCTTCCTCTGCTACCTAGAAGAGGCTGACCCTCACCTCACCACAGCCTCCTTTCAGAGAGTTGTAGAGGGTAATAGTGTGTCCCTCAAGCCTCCTCTTCTCTAAACTGAAAAACCCAATTCCCTCAGCTGATCCTCATAATACTTGTGCTCCAGATCAGTCACAGCTTCACTGCCCTTCTTTGAACATGCTCCAGAACCTCAGTGCATTTCTTGTAGTGAGTGACCCAAAATTGAAAGCAGCACTCAACACATGGCCTCATCAGTGGCAGCTACAAAGGGACAATCACCTTCCTGGTTCTGCTGGCTGTAATATTTCTGATTCAAGATTCTGATGAAGAGACTGTGGACAGAGAACTAGAAAACTGACATGAGATATTTGAGATTAAAAAGTTCAACTATGTTCCAAACTGATTCTGCTTTATTCACCTGGCTTTTCAGTCGTATCTTCCAGATTGTACATTCACTCTGTGTCAGCTGCAGACAGCTGTGCTGAACTGAGAATAAAGAGATGAATAACATCACAGCCTGAATTGAGCCATGAAAATCATACATGAAGGAAAAAACATATTCTTGCTCGGAGCTATATTAACTGGAACTTTCATGTTATTTATGTTTTTCTTTAGATATACACATATAGCAGCAAAAAAAACCCCTAACAACTACAGTAAATCTACTGTACTCTGTTGTAAGCTTGGAAAAAAAGTGTTGATTGATTTGCTCATCTGAGTTATTTAGAAAGAGCTGAAGGCTGCAGTGCTGTTAGTTTCTGCTAAAGTGAGTATTTTTTCCTCCTGAATAAAAACATTTAATTTAAAGACTCTCAGAGTTTGCTCACTTATTTGTGTTTGAAACACAGGAATTAAATTTCAGCAGACCTTCGGCTATATTTGATGGCAATGCTGAAGTCAGTACAGCCACACTGATTGATACTATTAACCCAGAGTTCTTACTCTCTACTGGACATCACATAAGAGATAAACACAGATTTCTGAGTGAATGGAAAAGAAAAACCAGCATAGAGGGTGACATGAAGCCAGCAGCTGTGCCTGAAAAGAATTTTCTACGCTATTGCAAATAGACCAGTCTTTGTTAGATGGCTCAAGTGGAAAAGATGCTATTGTGGGATCTAATGTCCCCTCGATTCCTAGAGAAGACTGAGAAGTGTCCTATGAATTCAAAGATCAGGCTTTTGTTTGAAAATTATCTTCTTTCTGCAGTTACAAGTCTAAGATTGTTGCTGTGAGAAGAATTTTCTTTATTATGATGAAAGCAGTT
Source organism: Callipepla californica brunnescens (assembly GCA_023055505.1). NCBI lineage: Eukaryota > Metazoa > Chordata > Aves > Galliformes > Odontophoridae > Callipepla > Callipepla californica. Next base: position 44,686,593 of record JALIRH010000004.1, on the reverse strand, counting down.
CCTGCACATTGTTCTGCAGCTACCATATATAGGGCTGCATAAGATATTCAACTACTCCAATTTTTCTCTTTTATTTATTTTTTTTGTGGAATGGCCAACCAGTATAAGGTTGTGGCAGCAAAGAGGCTGTGGGTGAAGCTGGAGAGTTAATTCTTCTTAAGTTTCAATTCTTAAACCAGATTTAAGGCTTTCAGTTCAAGAGTGGGTTGGGACCCTTAAAGGCCATCCAGGAACACCCCCCTGCAAGGAACAGGGACAGCTACAGCTCCATCAGGTGCTCAGAGCCCCATCCAGCCTGACCTTGGGTGTCTCCAGGGACGGGGAGGCACCATCTCCCTGGGCAACCTGTACCTGTGGTTCACCACCATTATCATAAAAATGAAATAAATCTTTACATCTAATCTATCCCCACTTTTCATTTGAAATCATTTCCTCTTGTCTTATCACAACAGATCCTGCTAAATAGTCTGTTCCCTTCTTTCCTAAAACCCCTTTAGATACTGAAATCTCAGGTCAACCCAGAGCTTTCTCTTATCTAGGCTGATCAGCACAAGCTCTCTCAACCTGTCCTGTGTCTTGATTCATGATGAATTTGTTCTACTGTTGACAAATAACCATCTTTAATGATGCACTCTTTCTTTTGGATCAGTAAATTGTTCCACAGAACAATTCAGACTGACTGCAAGCATCTGTTTCATGTGGAAATCCACACAACATAAGAAGGGTGGAGAACTTTCTGAACCTGTCCTGATTAGGAGGATGCAGGCTTTGGTTCCCCCCCCCCCCCCCCCCCCACATGTATGTAGTCCGCTGTGCAATCTGTTATCAATTTTTACTTTCTGTAGTGAATAATGAATAACATCTTTCAGTAGGTATTTTCAAATAAAAAATAAGTCATGCAAACATCTGGGGGGATTAACAAACAGCTCCAGAGATATCCTAAAGGTCTCTGTGTATAAGCTATATGACAACAAAGCAGTAGTATAAAGCAAACCAGACTCAGTGGAAAATAGTCACAAAGCAGCACTTGGACATTTGACCAGGTGCAATTTTTACCCAGCACCCAGGGCCACTCAGTACTGCAGCTGCCAGCTGAAGGCAGTGCCTTTGCCATACAAACCTGCAGCTCACCCTGTTGTGTCCCGGTCACAGGCAAGTGAAATGACAGCTAGGAACTTAGACTGGAGCTCAATCCACTTTCATACATGAAATGCACAACCTCCAGGAATTGTGCATGGGATTTAACTTGCTTTTTGGGAGACACGGTTGATGTCTAACCTACAGCTTGAAGCCACACTCACTGTCATTGCACAAGTGCTTTAACAGGTTGACAATGTGTTTTGAAATTTCAGTGATCCTAGCTGACCAGATCAGCATGCTCAGAGGCAGCAAGAAGCAAGATGTTGTGAAGCTTGAGATTCCTTATCCTTCACATGGATTACTTCTAAGGCACCAATATCTGCTGTTAAATAAAGGGGTAGCAAGGTGTGAATAAACAGAAAACGTGCTTGCTGCTTCAAATGAGAGTATAACAGTTAATAAGAGAGGCAATGACATACACTCAGGACTTTCCATCTTTTCAGTGACGTGTCACAATTTAAAGGACATCGCAGATGTCAGCTGATAAGGGAAGAGTAAGTAGAACTGACACAGTATTAGGGGAAGAGAACAGAGAAATTGGCTGAGCTGTCATATCCTGATGAGATAAACCAACAGAATTTCTTCTTGTCAGATACAACTTCCACAAGTGAATGCTGGGTACAGTTCCTTCTCACAGCATCTGGCAAACATGGGCAAAAGGAGGCACTGTGCTTTGAAATTTTCTGGATCTTTGGGAAACATCAGGAAAATGAGGAACTGAATTTCCAGATTAAATATTTTCAAGTGAATTTAACCTCAAATTCACCAAGTTTGTTGATCACTGAAGTCACATAAATTTATCAGAGCATTATTCTCCATTTGCAGGGCAGGATTCAATTACATATCTCTGATCCTCTGACTGGACAAAAAGGGAGAGTACCGGTATAGAAGCACAAACAAGACAGATAGCAACTTTTTAGAGGTGAATGCAATTGCATGCCAGTCAACCCAAAATAAGGGGTACATTGCTCTTCACGTTATGCAAGTAAAATTTGTGTGTCCTGCCTACCTGCACAGCAAGGCAAGGTCTGTACAGCAGGGCCAATAGACATTCCAATATGGGATCAAACCTGTAGGTACTAACCAAAAAATGTCATTCTTCATGAAATATTTAGTTTAACAGAAGAGTCTCTTGCCATAAGATATCAAAGATGCTGAATGTTCAAAGGAAACACCACAGAAGACAAATCTCTTTACAGTTACTGGATACACAGAAACTATCACTCAAAACAACCTCTATCTAGTGGGTAGCAACCCTGCACATGGCAGGGGAGTTGGAACTAGATGATCTTTAAGGTTCCTTCCAACCCAAGTCATCCTAAAACTCTATAACCTCTCAACCATCACAAACGTCACAGAGGATCTTCTAAAGTCAGCAGTTTTGTAAGTGACTCTGTTCTTAATTCCTGTCTCAAAGTAAGTGTGGTAGGGTTTTTCATCTGCCTTGCATGACAGTTCTGCAACCACAGCTGTCCAAACAAGTTCATTCGATCTTCAAAAATTTGAGGGGGTCTTTTGTCTTGAGGAAAAAATGCTTAGTTGGCCTAGTTGCGCTCTCCCTCTACTTTTCTCTGTTCAGTATTCATACATATCATAACACTGTGTGAGTGTCCTACTGAAGACAAATGTAGAAGCAATATGTTTAGCAGTGTTGTCTCAGGCTGCTTGTATACACATATACAGCATAGATCAAACTACCTTTCTTTTTAAATGCTCCACTTATTCAGCACTGAATTATGGCTGGACAATTCTTCCTAGCTAAACTAAATAGGATAGTTGCACACAGTGCAGTCTGTCTGTCATTATGATATTAATGGCCATCTGTAAGCAAAATACACGGGCAGGGTATTATTAGCTCAAGCAATCAAGCTACTATGCTTTTTGTCATTGTGAATGCAGTTTAAATTAAACTGCAGTTGGCTGCAGCTAAAGAAGCTTTTACTTACCCTGTAATGAACAGATTCCAGTTTTCTCGCAAAATCCATTCCTTCAAAAACTGCCACAAGATGACTGTATAGTTGCACACACACTGTGCCTACATCTTCTATTTCTGTGGTGCTGGTTGGGAAAACTGCATAGGTTCTAGAACAGACATTTTTTCCCTTTATTGAGAGTGCAGTATGGTTTTTCTTTGGTCTCAGAGTTCATCCTTTCATAGTCAGATTATTTCTATTTGAATGAAAATATCCCACCATTTAATCTTTTTTTCTCCTTGGAAGCCAAGGTGGTGTCTTATTTTTAAGCTGATGAACTGGTTACTAGAATGCAGTACTCCCACTGCAGAGAGAATTTGTTGTCCGCTGTACAGCTTTGCAGCCAAGGGGAGACATAAGGATGTTTTGTGTCAATCTCTAGGGATCCAGTATTCCAATTTGTACTGCTGTTTGTGTCTCAGAAATCCTCTAGAGTGCAATCCAATGACCAATGAAGCCAACTGGCATTGAACTGTGTCATAAATCCAAATCTTATGATCGACAGGGTTTAAAAATCCCTAGACAGGGAAAATCTGTTGATGCCTCTGGCAGTGGCAAAAACAGCTAACAAGAGCCATGCCTGTCTACACAGGAGGAGAATGGTAGGAGCAAGCAGATATTTTTACATCTGCCTCTGGCTCTGGTTCTGGCATCGATGATTTAAAGATAACACTGGAAAATGAGAGAGGAAAAGGTAGAAACAGGGTGATTTCCTAAGAGTAAACACAGTGATTATATACTGCCATGTCAAATACAGTGTCTTCATTGCATCAGGTCAAAGCTGGATGCCTCTTCTGAGGGTAGGATTTAGCAGAGGGTACGTGAAAGGGATCTGGGACCTGTATAGAGGGTGAGACTATTTTTTGCTTCATGGTGTTAAGCTCTAGGAATATGAGAGGTGTGAAAGCCTTTCCACAGGGTTCATGAGCAATATAACTATTTTCACAGGTTTCTGAGGAAAAAATACTCAGATTGAATTCAAGTGTACTGGCTTGCACAGAAGAAATAAAATATTTGATTTCATGGACAGGAAATACTATTTTGGAACAAATTTGAGTAGATTATTAATAACCCACTGAGGTGTTTGCTGAAACATTAAAAGGAGTTTCAAAACAAAACCAAACCCAAAATAAACCAAAACATGTGCTATGTTCAATATAAATTCTTTGAGCTTCTTACCATGGCGCAATTTAAACCTAACTTGTAGCATCTATTGCTTTTCATCTCTTTTTTTCCTTTTTAATTCTAAAGATTGTTTATAATTTCTCTCTTTTTTTTTTTTTTTTTTTAAGTTTTTATCTTCTTATGTGACTTTTAATTGTTTTTGTCTTGTCTATTTATTTTTATTCATGCTGATGAGGAGAGATGAAACCATGTCATACTCCTTCGATTCCATTTTTTTTTTTTCTCCTAGCATCCAATCATTTCCACTCCTAAACACATTATTGAGCTTGGTAGATTTTTGTTTTACCTTGTTATGAAGTTTCCTATGCTCTCATATTGTCAGCATGTGTAGTATGGGGTTTCCAAAACCCTTAAGTTACTGTGGGATTCTTAGCCACAAACACACTTTGAAAATTTAGTCTCTTTCACACTGAACACTTTATCATTCCAACTTAACAGCAAGATTGTAAGCACAAGAGGCAAAGTAATATTAAAAAAAAAAAGTAAGTTACATTCCAAAACTAAATACCTACTTACACAGTAGAATAAAATAAAAACCATTTAAAACTAGCCAAAATATTTCCATAAAGGCAGGGGAAAAGTATGAATCCTTTCATTATAAAATTCCTTTCTTCTCTGATCATCTGGCTGGAATTTTTGGAAGGAGCATGCAAATTATTTCTGGTCTTTGACCAGCTCTGCCACATATTAGAAACACTTAGCATAAAGCAGATCAAGCGGTAAAGCTGTTAGAAAGCTGCCAAAATAAATGTCCACTGGAATTCTGGCCAACTGCTCAGTTTGACCATGATTAAATCCCTTCTTATTTGCTGCTGCTGACTGTGTGTGCCACAAGTCTGTTTGCTTGGTATTATTGCTCTGGAATACTTATTCTCAAAGCAATAATAATGTTTGCCTTCACATGTGGAAGTAGAACATAAGCCGGTTATTGTGTTGTTATTTGTGTTGTTTACACTTCTTGTATCTAAAAGTCTGAGTTGTCTCAGCTACATACTCCAAATAATTAACAAGAAATAGCTAACATGATAGATTTGCAAAGGAAATAGAAGCTGGTTCTTGTGCACATGGCTATGTACAACTGCGCATTAGCAGAAATCAAGATCTGCTTAGACTGGCATTTTGGCAGTCTTCTAAATAAGATACTATCCTTCTCTCCTTAATTTGAGAACAGCTGCTTTTGTACTAAGCTATTCATGACCAATTTCTTGTGCTTGAATACAAAGGAAGGTGGGATGTTTGATGTTTCCTATCTTGGTAAGCCCAACTACCATGAGACTTCAAGAGCCGGAGTAAACTCTGATATGGAATAGGCCCTCTCCTTTAATTTCTTGGGGGATTCACGTTAGAGAGACTGTCAGAGCAGGAAGGAAATGCAAGCTGATTGAAATAGTAACAACAAAAACCATGTTATACTTAACTGCAAAAGCACCATTCTGTTTTTACAAAGTTGTCTAATCCAAAAGTTCATCCCACTTGGATGAACTAATGAGCCAGGTAAGAGAAAAAACAGCTGGAAAGTGCAAAAGGAAAGACCAGTTTGCCATCGCAGCATATAATACTATTTATAAACCTTGTTTACAAACAGATCAAGCTATCAAGCTTAATTTAAACAATAGGTCCATGTAACTGCTAATGTCAGCTTATTGTTCCAAAAGCTGAAAACTTTTTTGCAATAGCTAGACTAAAATTGTTGATAGTCCATTGGTCTGGTGTTAATTCTATCCTTCAGCTAAAACAACTTTTTTCAGGAATTACTCTCACAGTGCCGCTGACTAGAGAGAGTGCCTTTACACCCATTCTCCATCCTGTTTCAGATTATTTAGTTCTGAACACAGAAGTCAAACTCTTTCAATCTCTGCTCGTTAAATGCATTCTCCTTAGTCCCGCATTCACTCCTGAAATCCAGTCTTCAGACTGAGTTTTCTAAGTGCTCAATAGCACTTGTACTTTCTGTTCCTATTCCTCAGCCCTTCTTCTGTCCACACCACATGAATGACTTATTTAAAAATGCTTTCTTCCAAAAATCTCAAATATATTCCTTTGCACTGTTGCTAACTCATGAGGTCTCTAGTAATCTCTCTCATCTGTCTCCATACACACAGTTTGCACTTTACCTCTGAAAGCGCATTCAATTTCCAGCTTTTCACATACTATTACAATTCTTTCTTTTCCTGTTTCTTAATCATGTCTCACAACCACGTGTCATCAACAAGACCTTCTGCTTTTAGAGCCATACTACCTACTGAGAAGTGGACCCAAAACCTACCCTTGAGTAACTTCCACTAATTCACTGCCATCTCTCTGCTAGTCAGTAATTCAATGCTTTTCCTTCATCTCCAGCTTGCTCAGATTAATGAGTAATCTCTCATTATAGGGTGAATAACCTAAAAAAAGCAGTACTCAGAGAAAATAGAGAGGAAGATGGTATATTTTGCTAGGCTTATCTGGATAGAAAATAGACAACCAGTAAATAAAGAGAGGCTCACCTTTTCCAGATGGTTGAGGTTTGTCAATAACTCCACAGGGAAGGGATCTCCAACAAGAAACCCTTCCCCAGTGGTGGTCAGCCCTTAAATGGGGTCTGGGAGAGGTGGAGCCAGACTCCACCCCTTCTGGTCGCACAGGTACATTGCCTTCACCTGTGCTCCTGCAGCTGACTCAGTGTTCAGGTGATCAATCAGTGGTTCAGGCTGTGATTCAACAGTTCCCAAACACTTGTGTAACAATCTAACTGAATGTTGTTTTTCCTTTAGGTAAAACAGTCATATTGAAATAGAAAATAGAGTTTGATACAACTTATTTTCAATACTTTTTTTTTTTTTTTCTGTGTTTCATGTTCTTTCCTTCAGAATTTATCTAAAATATCCAGACATATTCTATCAGAATATTTTGCCTCTCCTTGATAGTTTGCCTCTTTCCCTGTTCTTTCTTTCTCTGTCCCTCTCTCTTTTAAAATATATAGAGACTCATGGTCATAGATTGTTCAATTATTATTATTATTATTTTTTTTTTTTTTAGTTACTCTCAAAATTGCTTATTCCAGTTCTTTGAGGTTCATCATGGGAGAGCACTCAGCTCACTCAGATTACATCTCCAGACATTGTTACTTCTGTTACCTCAGTTAATGTCCCATTAGAAACTCTGTAATTCACCTAATAAAATGAAAAATATGGAAGGGTCACCGCATATTGCTTCTGCAAGAATCATCTATACATATATAATTGTTAATGCTTTATTGTCCAGCCTTTCATATAAATGTATTACTGAAGACTCAGTAACATTACCAGGTAATTTATTCCCAAGTATTCCTATATTCACCATTAAAGATTCCTTTGTGTCTAATACAAGTTTTCCTCATCTACACATTAAACTCATTACTTCCTGCTCCAAACAACATGAACATGGAAGGCAGACCATATCTTAGATGTAACAGCCTGACAAAGTGTAATTATGTACTCCTCTGGGACCTTTCCATCAGCATAAACACTCCCAGTTCTTTAACATGCGCACAACTGGTAGTATCTTTTGACATCCTGACTTCTCTTGTTGCAGCCTGTTGGAATAGCATCTTTTTCAGAGTACCGTGCTCCAGTCTGGCAAAAATCTCACAGAATCTTTGGGCTAAATTACTTGATCTTCTTTCTTGCAGCAGTCCTGCCTGAACTAGATATGGCAGTGCTGACTCATATCCACTTGCTGTAATCCCATGGTCTTTCCCATAAAATTGCTGCCTATCCAGTTACGCTTCTCAGAAAATTTGGTGGATTATTTCTGCTAAAATACTATTACATAATATTACATAGAGGATATATATTTTCCTTGATGAACTTTGTTTCCTGCTAATTTCAGAATATTCCTTCAATAGACAAGCTAATTTTGAATTTTCAGTGATCTTATACCTCCTTGCTCCATATCCTCTGCAAATTTAATAAACACACTTCCTATTTCATCATCCCTGCTAATGAAAATATTGAATAAATGCAGACTTAGGACAGGCTTCTGCAGAATGTCACTCAATACTCACTTCCATTTGGATAATGAACCATTGATAAGTACTCACTAATTATAGATTTTCAATCACTTTTTCACTCCTCTCACACCAGTTTCATCAGGATAGTACTTGCCTAGCTTGCTAATGAGAACATCATGTGAGATAGTGTCAAAAGCTTCATTAAGGTCAAACATGCCTTGTGTTTCTTGTTCATTCACACTGTCCTTGATGTGGTCAAAGAAGAGAGTAAGATGCATTTGATATGATTTGCTCTCGAATAATCCATGGCATCTGCCACTTTTCTATTTTTATCTTCCAGGAAGCAGATTGTTCCAGATTTTTTTTTAGAAATCAAAATTAAGATGGGCGGCCTATGTCCTTTGCAGGACTTTGTCTTAATAACCTGAAATCCCTGAGCTCCACTTCCTTGCATACTTGTTCCTGACTGTTACTGGAAACAAATAAGCAAGAAAATACATTTTTTATCTTTTTGTCTTTAAAGTAAAATAAAATAAAATAATTATTTCAGCTTCAGGAAATATCTAACTGTTCAGTAGGTTTTGTAGCATAACCTATCAATGAATAATTAATGTTCTTTTATTTTTGTTTTTCCCCGCTTTTAGCTGTTGTGTTTATCTTCCTTATCAAAGTTAATGCAGCTTTCTGAATTTTTAAGAGCTTGCTAAGCTTTTGTTTGTCAGCACAGAGAGTCTGCTAGACCACTAGGCTGCAAAAAACGGAGACCACTAAACTCCCCACTCTATTATTAAGCTAATCCGTGCACATTTGTTAGATTCTGGAGTGTTTAGACTTTCCAAAAGTATTTTATTACACCATTTAAATACTTCTACTCGTGTTTAAAGGTCAGGCAAAATCAATCAAAGCAGATCAATTTACAGTTTAAAAACTGTTAATGTGACATCATTCTAGTAACAGTGATTGAGATGATTGAGAGACCACTCCTTTCAGGGATAAATTAAAATGGATTTAGCAAAATAAATAACTGCAATAATTGTGAGGACTAAAGATTGAACTGATGCATCAAAGAGAAGTAAAGGTACTTAGGGATGGGTTGGCAGCTGATTTAATTCTAGGAGGTGATGGTGTTTCTAAACCTAGAGAGAACTGGTCCGGAATCATTCCCTGAACAACTTAATTAATATCTGCAGAGTTTTATTTTCTTCCTCTCTCTTAGTTCCTTTAACCACTCCCAAGCAGCTCTATCCACGGTATTTGCATCACTCAATCCAACTCTGGCTCCTTACTGAATATGCAGCGTGAAAATTGACTGAGCATATTCATACACATTCTTGCCTCCAACTGGTTCTTCTCCCAGTGACATGTTTGCTTGGTTTCAGACCATTGCATTACCTGGCAATCTTACTTGCCATTGCCTGTTTAAAATTCAGACATTAAAAGTACATTATAGGCTGCGGTAGAACTCTTGTAAGCTCTCCCTTCAGTCAAGATGGAGCAGAGCATGTTAGATGCTGAATGCAGTCTGTCAGCTGAACTTTCCTGCTCTTTGGAAATGTTAAGGAAACTTGAGTGAGGCAGCTCAAAAATTCAGTGGTATTTCAAAAATGTAAGCTCCTGCTGCTGTTTTTTCCTGCTTCTTTCCCTGCCTACCTGAGATGAAACAACTCTCCAATTGCCAGGGTGGTAATGAATTTCAATAATTTGGCCAGAATTTCAAGGGCAAGTGACAAGCTACGGAAACAACTTTCAACATGTGCCACTGACTTTGTGATTTCTTTCTTTTCTAAACAGCTCATTAATCATACCAATCTCTATTTTTATATTTCAGAGATATGAATATATTTGCTGGTATTTTTTCCACACTCTCTCAAAGGTCAGAATATTTTATCTCACAAAAGGAAAGAAACTCTATTTTTTGCAAAAGTTTTAAGGAATGAAGAATAAAAAAGCAATTTAGCCACATATCCCCTATTGTATTTCCTAATTCTAACTGGGCCTCTTCTGAAGCATCCAATGGGAATGTGATTGCATGGAGCCAGATATAAATTATCAGCACAGGGAAGTAGACCAGCAGTGTACAGACAAGGCTGAAAAAAACACTTCATACAAGATGGCCTGGCATCTGCATTCATCTTTAGATGCCAAAGCAACTTCATCACTTTAAAGAGCTCTTTAAAAATCAGGGAAAAACTACTCTGTGTTTACTGCCTTTTGCTTTTACAAGATATACTTAGGACTAGCATCAGTAACACCAATGTGCTGATGAGAAGCTGCTCTAAATTCTGGTTAAAATTAGCAGATTTGCCAGAAATCTCATTAGGAGACCCTGCTTTTGTCAGTTTTACAACCCAACTGCAGTGTCTTCAGAGCCCTTGATAAGCATCACTGTCTGCACATGCAAATGCTTTTCCCAGCCAAGCCCATATCTTTTAAGATTTACCAGTTAATCAAGACCACCTTAAATCCTTCAGTTGATAGCATTTAATAGCAGTCAGAGTAACATTTAACCATTTAGTGTTTTCAGTAGTAGTAGTAGTTTTCATTGTCTCCTTCTTACAGTGAAAATTTCAGAGCTAAAAATCCTTTAAAGCATAAAGAACAATTAAATATTAAGTATTAAAAAAAAAAAAAAAGACATGTCTTGGGACTGACATGTAGCATCAGGTACATTTGGTCACATCTGTCACATTCATTTTATGCCTTGGTGAAAAACTCTAAGTCTGGTTGGGCCTTTCCAGCCCCCTTTTTACAGGCCTCAAGACCTGACCCAGGCTTCTGTAAGAAATGAGTCAGACAGCACAGGGAATGAATTCTGTCTCACACTGTTGGGCTGGCAGTTCAATACATCTTTGGCCACTGCAGAATAGGTCCTGAAAGGCAGGAAAACTACAGCTCTGAAGCATTTGTTGTTTTCAGTAGTCTGCAGCTGCCTTTGCTAATGGAAAACAATTGAACCTCTGATATTACTATAATGGGTGGTTTTTTCCCCTCTACTTTCCATCTTCAGCTACCCTAAAATAGTCACCTCAGTTTTGGTCATCAGTTCTTCAAGGGGAAATTATATTATTGAATGGAAAACTTTTTAATGCCAACTATTGTGTCAGGTTCCAAATCTCTGGAAAATAGTGTTTCTGAATGGAAACTGACCCTCCTCTCCCACAGATAACACTGTCACTGTAGTGAATATCATGTGTCTCATGATACTGACTGTCGGCTCAAATTAATTACCCAGGATGTTCCCCCCACACCCTGCTGTAAAATGTCACTGCTTATATTTATAACTGGGCTCCATGAACCCGACAGACAACATAGGCTAAGTCTTGCCCTCCTTCTCTTCATAAATGTTTATCAAAAATAGAGAAAAAGTGTAACGTACATTTTTCTTCCCCACTATCATTTCTACCACAAAAAAAAAAAAAAAAAAAAAGAATAAATAATATCATTCAGAAATTTGTATGTTTGAAAAATTAATAGCAGGTTCCTGGGTTTTAGCTCAGCTCCAGACTATCATGTTATACAGGTATATATTTATAACCCGGATAGATTTAACCAAAGTGATAAAAAAAATCAGCTGTACTGAAGCGTCAATTACTACTTAACACCCAGGATTACAATTTTTTGGAAAGGTTGTTTTCTTGAACACTAGAGAGATGAAAGATTGAAAAACTCAGTTCTAGGAACTGCATTTTTTATGGCTCTTGGAGATGTCTCCCCGAGGACCAAGAACATGATGACATAGTTTGTTAAGGAAATAAAATCTTGTCTACTTAGTAAGTGTACTATCCTTTCGTACTTAGAGATATCTAAACAGTATTTGCATTTCCTTACCTGGTAAAACTTCAGACAAACATCTCAAGCCATTGGGTAAACAAGAGAAATGAGCACTCCCATACTTTATCAGAAAGGTGTTTTTTGATGTTTAAAGTACTTTATTCCATTTAAGGAGATCATTATGGCAATGCTGGATGGAGTTAATGAATGTTTTGCTTTGATCGTCGAGATCTGATGTCAGGAATATCAGATCTCAAGAAATGCTGCTAGATTTGGATCTGTATTCATCACATTTGCAAAAGGCAAGGAAGATGAATAGCTGTGCCTTTGAAGGAGTGGAGCAAAAGAAGAAAAAGATGTATACTTTAATTAGTATCCCTTTAGAAAATATGAACACATATTAATGAATAGATACGGACATTCCAGCTGCCTTGTTCCACATTGGCCAGGCCTGGTAGATGGATTTACAGTGACTTGGATCAGGGTTCAGAACCAATGTTAACCCCAGCTCCGATGTACCAACTCTGATTCTCACAGGCTTTCCTTTCATACAGTCTAGTTTTGTTGCTTGAAGAACGCAGGCCAGCTATTTCTCCTGGTGTGGAAGGTCATACATACAGCAGCAGTGTACAGGGATCTTTGAATACTTTGAAAAAGAAGCAAGATGGTTCCATATGAGATATCTCCTGTTCACTAGTGTGAGAAGCTGAATGAATAGGAATTAAGTTGACCCGAGTCTCAAAGGATACTGAGTGTAGACGCTGACGTAGCCTTCCAAGTAGGTTTCTTTAAAGAAACGTACTTACTCTTGCAGACATTTTAGATTTTGAGCATAATCTCACAAAGAATTTCAGAACTGAACCTGCATCTGTGGCTTTACTACCTTTCATGCCTTGTCAAGCCAAATCAATAACATTTTTTTTCCATGTGTAGAAAAATATTTTTTAAACTTAAGAGTCAGAAATCAAGAAGCTCACATTACACATTAATATAATGCATAATATTTCATAATGAAATTGTAATGTCGAGAAACTGAAGCTTTTAGAAAATTAATATTCTAATATCTTATCTTGATTGCTGAAATAGTCTAGCTTCACAAATATCTCCTCACAAAACAAAGTCAGCTCTTAAATTACTGTTAGCAGCATACAAAGGATTTCATCTCAATGTGTTTTAATGGAAGGCCTCAAAAGCAGTCACCGTAGTTGCTAATAGCAGTTAATTGTGTCAAATGGAAGAAAATATCTTCCTATTGTGAGGAGGAATGCTTCTGGGGAAGCAGTCATGGGGAAATAATGCTTTTTGTGGAGTTTGCTTTTTCCATCTTTGGGCACATTTGCTACTAATTTTGTATGTCTTTTCAGACATGGGGATTTTCATTTTTTGTTTTTTCAATATTTCTATTTTCAGATTCTCTCTTAGGATCAGGAAAGGAGAGGGGTGCTCTGCCTTCTCCCTGCTGTCTGAAAACTGCTCAAAGTATTTTGAGAAGGGCTCAGTAATGCATAGAGAAAACAGAAGAGGGTAGCTTTTGTAAAAGTGACAGAGAAAAATAAGGGCAAACAAGAAGGGAAGACAATTTCTAAAACATGAAATGAAATTTTAAAGAGTAAAAAACAGTGAAAAATAATACCAGAATCTCTTTACTGATGACTTAATAAGAAAGAAGCAATTGCAATAGCAATTGCTCCTTCTTTCTGGATTTTCCCCTGCACTGAGAAAGCCTATGTAATGCTTTCAGTGGTAGCTATCTGATTTCTGTGTTTTCTACACTACCCTCCTACATCTTGAAGTAGGTGTAATTATTGATTTAGCTGCACAGTTGAACAGCTCACTAGATAAAACACTGAGGTCTCTTGAACTTTCTCAGGTTCTTATCTTTAGAAATGCTGGCAGTTCTTGAGGGAAGGAGATGCACACACAAGCATATGTTGATTTATTTGTTAAAAATGATTCAGTTGTGATCATAAAAAAGACTGGAATGGTAAAGTCAGTGCTCATATCTGGAGGTATGTTTCCATAATAAGATATGCCTTACTATTTGTACTCCATCCAGCTGGCCCACTGAAACTCAGTATTTTATGTAATTATTGCATAAATTAAAAAAGATAAAACATGTAAATGAACCTGAGTGGTAGTAATAGATGATTTTAATTACCCAGACACAGACAAGATTGCATTAAGTAGAGGAAATATATTTCTATATCTGGAAGGAGAGTGGTTTCTAATTCAATCTGGACATCAGCTGACAGGCAAAGAAACAAGACTAGGTTTGAGTGTAACTTGAAAAGGAGGTTGAAAAAATGTTAGAGGACAATTTGTACTTCAATATACAAGCTGTGGTCACAAATACATTACAGAGGAAATTAAAATGACAATCAAAGTTAAAAACAGTTCAGAAGTTGGGCCCTAGCAATCAGGCCCAAATAGCAGACAGGGATACTGTGAAAGACAAATTAAATAAAGCTCTAAAGAAGAAGGCAAAAGAAACAAGGCTAAAATGAGCACTGGATGCTTGGTGATAGCTAGACTTAATATACAGCTTGCCTTACACCTGGTTGTAATTCTCATTTGTCAGAAGCTGGGCAAATAACCCTTTCTGCAAACGTAAGCCGAAACTTGTGTGTGCTGTCTGAAACTCGTACATCTACTTATCACTGAGAGCAGAAGTCCACAAATTCTTGTGACAGTCCATAAAAGCTGACATCCCTCCATCTATTTTGTGTTTGCAATCAAATTTTTACTTCAAGGAGCTCCTCAGATTCCCCCTCATTGGACAGGGCTTGGTTCAAGTAATTTATTTTTCTATGTGTGCCCCTTTCTCTTTGTTTTCGTTCACTTCATATTTCACCAGTGCTGGGGCTACAGGAATAAAATAAATTTTAGGGACTACTTGTGGATACAGGATCCAGCCCTAGAAAGCACTCTGTAGGGTGTTGCATCCAAACTTCTGTCATTAGATGTAAGTACGTGGAAGGTTTTTATACAATGGAAAATTTTACAGAATACTTGTATTTTATTCTGTCCAGTTCTTAAGGCCATCAAAACCTCCTACACCTAGAAGGAGAAAATACTTGGAAAGAACTCCAAATCTACATAAACTACACTGTACCATGGAAAAAGAGTGGGAGAGATAGTAGAGAATATGAATGCCACTAAGTAGATGAGATTTCCAGATGATCCCAAGAAGCCTCATTTCCTGTAAAAGAGCCTCTTCAAGCACACCTGGTTTCAAGATGTGCTTTATACGATTGCCAGTCTTTAAGGATCGCTACCTCCAGTTTCATTTTTTTTTTTCATGATATTTGAGCTATTCTATGTGCTTGCTTGATGTGACATAATATTCCAGCTGTGATTTTCTTGCTCTTCCCACAGATACCCTCACCGAAGTCACATGTAGGCTTACCTGCAACTACTTTCACTATTCATGGAGGAAGTGTGGAGGAGTTTTATAAGAGGAAGGTTAACTGGAACAGAAAAACTTTTATGAAGAGTACTTCTGCAGCCTTCTTCTCACCAATAGCATCCTGATATGACCAATTCATCAGTGGACATCACCACCACATGGACAATGTCGTCAGGTACTGGTGATGCTACAGTCCTACACCCTACAGCATGGCCCTTCCCTACAATGTGTCTGGGGAGATATTCCTGTACTAAGTATGTAATTTATCCCCCATTCAGCTGCTGCTGTGAATCTTGCCTTGATGATGTCTGCGTGCAGTTGTGATATGTAATACGTTGTTCTGCATATTGGATATCTGCATTCCTCCTAATGCTCTGGAAAAAGACTAGCCTAGCTGGCTTCCTCTCTTGCTGCTTGATGATCAGTAGGGATCCTCAGTTCCTGAACTGCTCATGCAGAAGCTTTTGAACAACCTGCAGTGGGTTCCTGAATTTTGAGTCATTTCAGAGCAGAGGTAAAACACAGGGGTTTTTTTTGTTTGTTTGTTTGTTTTCTTACAGCAGTTAAAATTCATGATGCAGAGATTGTTATTACTACTTTTTACCTGTGGATGTGTCAAGTCACTTCAGAGTTTGGCTTTGAAAAGAGACAGAAGCTGAGGGATGCGCAAGTGCTTGGACAAACCCTAAGTTCCAAGGCCTGCTTCAAAGATGGAGACCTGAAGAAGGTACATCATGATTACTGACATGAACACATGAAAGCAAAATGTCAGGGGAATTACGGATAAACATTCTAATTTCACTGTCCCAGGAAAGCTGAGTAGCAAGCAAGGTAATTATGCTATCTAGCTGTTAGAGAGCATGACTGGGAAGTTAGTGACAGTTGGGCTGACAGTCTGAGTGCTTTCCTTCAGCATTCACAAAATGAGCTGAAGGTCACATTTCTGAGACTAGGGTACATTTTCCTGGGGAAAAAGTGAAATGTTAAGAGGCTTTATGAGCAGATACCAGAGCAGATAGGCAATTAGAAATATTAAAAGTTGACAAGTAGCAGGTCCTTGTGAATTATATCTCAGAATTAAGGATTCAACTAGAAGGGGCAGTTGAAATTATGAAAGTCTTTTGCTGTTGAATTTTGATAGGTCATCACTGACAAGAGCAGAAAGAAGGAAGAACAGCAAAAGGTAGAAGGCTGGACTAAATGCAACAGTGCTGAGTAAGAATTAACTGGGAGAAAGGAAGAGCAAAGTGAGATGTGTTTGACTTGAGCAGAAGCTGGAGGAAATGCTGTTCAAGAATGAAGGCAGGAAAACATATAGGATTTTAGGTCTCCTTTTGACGAGGAAGAATCATCTCTTTCCCATCATTAGTTAGCATGGTGTAGGGAATCATGACCACCCCTTTTAGGTCTCATTCTGCTGTAGAGTATGATACATGATACTTTTGGATTTGCTTTCACTTTTAAACCTTCTCTCTCTGTTATGGAAGCATGAAAAGACTGCTAAGATGTGATATTCAGAGAAAGTAAGAGGGAAGTAATGTGGTGTCTTGCAGTTGCAACCTCTCTGAGGCTGGTTGGATATAAAAAAGAGAGGAAACATATCTGCAAGTGTAAAACAGGGTTAAATCTGAGGTATGGGGAAAATAAGTGATGTTTCTGTGTCAAAAAGGGGTTTAATAGAAGAACTACAGATTGGATAGGTGCAGGCAAGAAAAGCTAATTTCAATGCCTTATTTAGCAATGGACTCATCCAGAATCTTTGTGCATAACTAACACAAAAGCTATAATAAATAATAGTGACGAATACAGCTCTGCAGCAGTTCATGGTCAGATTTCTTTCCTATTTCCATTTTTATGTCTTTTTAAAAGCAATTATTTTTTTATTAAAAGCAAAAAAAGAGAGGGGGTGTGTTCACATAAGAAAAATCCAAAGAGTATTTTGCCTGGTTGAAGAGACAGAAAAAAACTATTAGAAGGAATTAAGTAGTTACACTGACTACTTTAAGTCAACAGAATCTCCCATTCTTTAATTACCTGAAGAACTTGGTTTGTGACTTCCTGTAAGTTATTTGACCTCCCTATGTCTCTATCAACTCTAGTGAAAAATAGAATTAAAAAACCAACAACAAAACATAACAGGATCTCACTGAAACACAGTTGACACTGTTGATCTGTCTTCTATAGAAATAAGAAAGACAACTACTGTTTAACCACTAGGAAAAAATAGTGGAAATGATGAAATAAAAGAAATGTCTGATTCTGTAGCTTGTTTTCACAAAGATCCAAGAACAAACAGAATCTGAGTATGTAGCAGTAGTTCTACTGCATGGTTGTCATGACTTACAGTAGGCACAGCTCTCTTCATTGCCATGGCCATTTAAGTCTGTTTTATGCTCCAGCTGTTCAATCCAGTTTCCTGAACATAACTGGACCAGCAATTCAAAAAGAGCTGGTCTTGTTCAGCCTAGAGAAAAGAAAGCCAGCCGGAGACCCCATTGCAGCCTTCCAGTATTTAAAAGGGGATTTTAAACAGGAGAGGAATCAACTTCTTACAAGGGCAGACAGTAATAGGACAAGGGGGAATGGTTTGAATTTTATTTATTTGAGTGCAATTGGAGTCATAATGGTACTGCAACCCGTAACATCGCCAACAACCAGACCCAGTTTTCAGGGTCAGTGTCAGCCTGTTTCATACCATGATTCATGGTTCACATGTCTAAGTTGAAGACTATGCCACAGCTGCCCTTGGAGAGTGCTATACAGTCACAATAGGACAAATCAGTCCCATACTACAAATATTTACACAACAGTTTTCAATCACAAGCTGTCTTCTGAGAGGCTGGTTCAGCATTTCTGAATGGAAAGCTGGGAGCCCCAGCAACTTAATTTACCAGGTTTTGAAACTCCTGCAAGCTTAATGTCCACATTTTGGATGAAAATTTATCCTGGCCCCATGAAAACCAATGACTGCATTTCATTGCTTTCATTACTCAGGATTTGTGTGGCAAAATCGTGTGTGTTTAATTCTGTCAACACATGGCTCCTTGTTCTACCAACCTGTGTTTTCTGATTCTCCAAAAACCCTACCATAGACATAGAATTTAATTGCACAGTCATCCTGTGATAAATTTGAAATGACTCTTGGATGCTCCTGTCTAGCCTCTGTCTACTCATAATATCTATAGAGATGCAAAGTTTGGGACCAGAGCCTGGGCTTGAAGGCTAGTGGTATATGTACAGCTTTCTATCCCACTTATGCTTCATACAGATGCCAGAGTTGTAGGATCAGCAAAAATGTCCTTATGACCATCAAAACAAAACAAAAAGCCAAGAAAAGGAGGTGGGTCTATTAACAGATAGATCAAACCAAAGAAATATGCAGGGAGCAGCATAGTTTGTCGATTTATCACAAATTCCCAGTGAGCATAGCCATACTGACATGCTCCAAACACCCTGTGTGAACTGCTGTCCTCTGATAGCTCCAGGGGAGGAAGGGCACAAAGCCAGGTGCTTTAATGACCCACCTCCCCTAACACAAGCGTTGTGCTGGTTCTGCTACAAATCTCCAGCACTAAGGTGTGCTTAAAAAATGCATATAAATCAGGAAGTCCTCCGAGCTACAGACCATAGCACATTACAATCTGGAAGACAGGAGAAGGAGGTCAAATATAGGTTTGTTTGCCCAAATCAATTGTCTTTTTATCTCCTGTCTTCTAGGTGCAAAGGTATTTGAAATGAGGACATGTCAGTTTTGTTTGTATGCTCACAGTTTCATTGTAATAAATTATGTCTTTGACACATTTTTGCAAAGAAGGAAAGAGAAGAAAAAAATCCTGCTCAAACCCTTCTAGTCACAGGTACAGAGAGATCAAATGCTTCCTGGTGATGGTTTTCGACATTCAGAGAAATAATGTAATGTCAGATGTCTTAAAAAGGACACCAGAAGGCAAACTTCAGATATCCTGTGCTTCTTCATGCTGGTCTGTGGCACTCACAAGCCCTCCACCCTGCTCTGTCCTACCTTGTACCAATAGTCAAGGACCTAAGGAAGGTGGATGGGGAAAACTTACTGCACATCTCTGCCATGCCACAGCACTCATCATGCTCAAGGCAGTGGAGACACGGCAGTGAAAGAAGGCTGAAGTGGCTATTGCAGATTGCAAATATCTGACAAAATCAAGCAGTAAAAGCAGGAGCACGGGATGACTGGGCTCCCCACTGTCCCCATTGCTCATGCATTGTGTGGCTGCAAGAAGCACTTGTATGGTTGCTCCTCTCTGCATGCTCATCTGCAATGTGTGTCTATCAGCGCTGCTCTCAGTGGGGGATTAATTGAAGTTTGTGAAGCACTTTGGCTAAACTCGGATGAAATATCCTAGAGAAGCACAAGATATTTAATCCTTTGATAATATTTATTTGGCTGATGCATGTGCTGGAAGGGGAAGGAAATACAGGGCACATGTCTGTATAAAAACATCCTTTCTCATTAAAAAGGACCAAGCTAAATTAAAAGGTTTATGGAATGTGTTTCCTGTCAAACTTCAGGCCTGGGGGGAAGAGTGCTGGAGGATGATTTGTGGCAGGAGTTTGCTTATGTGACTCTGAGCACAACCACAGTGCTTTCTACAACTTGTGAGGCTGAGGGCTAACTGATTTCATTACTCTATAATAATGCATGCTGATTATACCTGCATTACGGTGTCATTTAGTTCAGCTACAGCAGGTATTAATTGTCTATTTGGGTAAAACTGTTTTATGCATTTTTCATATTTCATTCATTTTTCAAATTCACCTAGAAGCTCGTGATTATAATATCCTGTGAGGCCCAGCTGTAATCTTTCCTGGAAGTCCTGGTAAAATTTCATTTGTATTTTGTTTCATTATCTAAAAATCTTTTATCTTTTAAAGCTGACATAAAATACATAGTTGTTCCTCTCACTTTATCAATTTTAATTTGTTGTGATCCCATATTTGCTGTTTTAAGATTCTTCCCAATCTAACTTCAAGATTCAAAGCCAAAAAAACAGCCCATGGTGTAAGCTTCACATCTGCATTGTGTTACACTTGGCAGGAGAGATAGGCGCGCTCATTTACATGAGCTCAGCATGGGGTGAGAGTTCAGAGGTTATCATTCCTGATGACTTACATCTTTACAGATGTTTTCCCTTTATGAACAACAGAACCACTTGCCAATCACAGCTCAAACCTAAAACACGGATGACCATGCACCATTTTCATAATTAATTCCATGTTTTGTAGAGTCCCTTTTTTAGAGTTCGGTAGTGGGGAAATGGTTAGAGATTAACATTTGCAAGAGATTAATTAACATTTTAAATGAGTGTGGAATATGACAAAGTAAAATAATAGTGAAAAATGCAACTATACTCAAAACATATGTGAAATCTCATCTGCAATAATCTTGATTTAATATTAAAGCCTGTTTTCCGGTCCTGCCACTCTGGGAATACCAAGTACACACATGTAATACGCATTGCAATAAAACTGATCATCTAAGCAACGTTTTGCAGTAAAATCTACGTTTGATTGGATCAGAGTTACTCATTAGAGTAGATACTTTTTGTTTAGTCTGGGTTTGGTTTCTGTTGCCATTTACAAAACAAGAACAACAAGAATAAAATAAACAAACACAAAACCCACAAAGAATGGGTGAGAATGGAAGTTATTTGATAGAGGAAAAAAACAGAGAAGGGTTCAGTTCATTTACCCAAAACTCATAGGGACCTAATGAAAAAATTTACCTGTTTTTTTTTTTCCTCATGAGAAGTACAAGGCAGCCCAATACTTTATTTCATTGCTTGCAGTGAATAACACCAAGAGTTTATATTACAAATCCAGCCCCAGCCTATAGAAGAGGCCCACTGATCACTTTTTCTGCAGTAAATCTGTCTTATCCCAAAAAAGAAATTTTGTTTCATACTTAATGAATTTCAAAACGACTGTGTTGTGCTCGCAGGGATATCTGTAGGTGTTCAGAAAATCTAAAGATAATTTCCTATGGCTCTGAGTAGATCACAGAAAAGCAAGCAAATTAAAGAGTTACCCCTCTTCAAGCAATCTTCAGTACCCAGCTGTGTATGAATTCCTCATCACCTGGAGCACAGCTCAGATCAGTGATGTGAATTTTACGCAGAATGAATGAGATGCAGAGCAATGGACTTGGAAGTCATACAACAGTGGTTCCCACAGCTAAGGGGAAATCTTAAACTGCTTGCATTAAATCACTGGACGTTGTCTGACGACTCCATATTTAGATATTAATGTAGATCTCTCATTCTCATAGTTTTATAGTCATCTTTTTCCTTAATACTGGAACAAAATGTAGTATTTATCGGCATATAATTTTTAATTCTGATTCTACATGGGATAAGTTCTTTATAAGAAAGAGCACCTACAGTGACACAGACTTGAAATCTGCATTATGCATCTGGAAAGACTGAGTGGGGATGAGTGACTTGTCACAGGCAATAAAAAATGTCAGTGGCACATGTTTGTGTGTAGTCTGTGAATGCTGTTTGATGTACTTATCAGTTCTTTCCTATAATAAGTCGTAGTTACCGAACAGCACAGCTTGGCTATTGACGGGTAAAAGAAGGAGAAG
This sequence comes from Callipepla californica brunnescens, assembly GCA_023055505.1. NCBI lineage: Eukaryota > Metazoa > Chordata > Aves > Galliformes > Odontophoridae > Callipepla > Callipepla californica. The sequence goes on along the minus strand of JALIRH010000004.1, from coordinate 44,664,529 downwards.
ATAAGAGAATAGGCAGACAGTGATTTGGATGCTGCAGATGATATTTTGCAGGTTGGAAAGGACAAAGGCAATCTGCAAGCACCAGCAGCTGATACAGCCTCAATAGAAGATAATTCTGGGCTTGGAGACAGAGAAAAAACATATGCACAGTAAATCATGCAAATCAAGTCTAAATGGTTGGGCATTTGACAATAAGGCAGAAAATGATGGAGTTGGAGGTTGTTTCATTTTTTTTTTTTTTTAACATCAATTTTGTAATAAACTTATTGTTGGGCTGATAAGCTATTAACCTCTTGGGGCACAAAAGGCAGTGGCGATGGAGCTTATTGGGATAACAGCTAACACCTACAGGGAGAAAGAACACTAAACAATGTTACCCCTTAGCTCCTTTTTACCTACTTCCCTGAGCCCTCTGAGAAAGTTGCAGCTGAACAAGAAGCAGCCAACTGATGGGAAGGAGGGGGGACAGTTTCCAGCATTTAAGGTGAGAGGTTCTTTTTTCCATTTTGCTATTTCCAGTTAACTACTTCTTTTGTGAATATTTAAATCTAAATAAATAAATAAAACGAATGCCTAAACCAACGTGTAGACAAAAACAGTATGGCTGTTTCATGCCTGCATTCCTCTGTAATATCCCCAGAGTGCTTCCCTTTGGAGTGGATGCTGACCGGAGGAAGAAAGCCAAATGCAGCTACTAGCAATTTCTTTGTCACTGCAACATCTTGCAGGGGAGAGTGGTACTTGGGGATAGAGATAACGACCAACTGTGGCACCATGCCATGGAACTGTCAAATTATCTTGAGAGAGGATGGTAATGAATGTGTATCACTGCTACATACAATTTGCTTTTAAGCAGGTAGGTAGGGCTGTGACTGAACACAAGCCATTAAATTATGAACAGAAGGAGAGCTATCCAATTTTCTGCCTTGCTAAGGAAATGAATAGTTTTAATGATAGCTGAAGACTGAGTTTGCCCTTCCTTTTGTAATCTTCCTCAACTGATTCCTGTAAGTACAGAATATCTAATTCTCGACTCCATTCCATCAATGTTGTGCTGGCATAATTGCATGGATGTTTTTGGAGAAGCCAGATTTCATTATGGTGTAGTGGAAGGAAAAATGAAGTTCATTGTTCAAAATCTCCTCTCACAATGAAATGAGTGGAACACACCGTTTTGCATCCTTTCCATTCCATTGCTGGAATGTCTTCTACAAGAATAACTTGGGCCAGGGATCCCTTTTCTCATTTTCATTGCAGCCACAGTTGCTTTCTCAGTTCTGCAGACAAGTTTCATTCAGGGCTGACTTCATCAGTGCTTAGAGAAGATCATACAAAAGGTGCAAATAAAAACAAAGAATGGAACCCACAGGTTGCTGTAAGAGCAAAAACTACATTCATCTTCAGGAGGTTATGTCAGCTGTCATCTACAGGCACGCTGAAATAGAAAAAAAATGTAATTTAGATCTTATTGATGGTACAGGTTGTGGTCAGTCTAAGATCATATCCTTAAAAAGAAATTGCTGTGTTGAAATGCATGCTTCATGAAGAGACTTGCAGTAGAAAATTCAGAGTAGGATCAGTTTGCGCAGCTTTAATAAGAAGAAAAATTGATTATAGTGAGCTCTGCCTGTCCTGCATTTACAGTTTCTGCACTGCTGAGTTTTTTCTCCATTTTGCTGAGATATAATTGAAATACATGTATACATATATATATGTGGTTTTCCTGTGAAGGTGGCTTTCTGCCATTGCCAACTGACCTTACACTCTGTACCTTAAAGAGAATACTTTAAAAATGTATGCATTAAGGATACTTTCAATATATAGTGAATGTCTTATAAATATCTTTTATCTAGTACTAACTAAAAGCATTTCACGGCCAAGACATCTTGATAGGTTTATGACTTATTGACTGTTCTGTTACTATGTAACATAATTAATTGATTCTCTCCTTGCTTTGATGTCTGATGTTTGATTCTGATAAATCTTTGAAATATGTTTTTGGCTACATCGTCCTGTAGGTCTTTAAAATAAATGCTCTTCAAATGCTTTTTTTCAGATTTAGTAAGATCTATTTAACAAATAAGTGCAGAAAGGAGTGGGGAGAAGGATGAATGCATGACATATTCATAAAGGCCAATACTCTACAGTCAATAGACTAAAAGTGTATCTTGCAAGGCATTCAAGTCTAGATTCCCAGTTAGGACAGTGTGAATAACTCTATATGGATCACAATTTAATTTTCTGTTCTTCCTACCTAGCAGAGGTAGAGTCAGCAGAAGACGGGGAGTATTTTTTCCCCTTCCTTGGAACTCCTAATCTTAGATTACTTGGATCTTACTTACTGTTCTTGGGCTCCAAAGATCATTTGGAAGACAATCACAAAAATACTTGGATAGTCAGAATAACTTGAAGTAAGCATTTGTTTCTGTGCGTCCATGCACATCTGTGTATAGCATCCATGATGCTCTGATGGGATCAATTTACAGTGGTGGGTAACCTTAGAGCCTGTAAATATCTTAGTGGTATTGCTCTGTCCTCAGTGCAGTATGGCAGAGACCATGGGTATAGATATGTCTGTGACCATGGATAAGGATGTCTGGCTGCAGCTTATTTTATTGGCTGGAGACAAGAGAAGTTTTGATGAGTTGTAAATATGTGCCTATCTGTGCTCTGAAGGCAATGGGCAATGATGAGATATGCTAGAGGAACTTCCCTTTAGCTGCTTGTTTTTAACCATTTAAATTAAAAGTATATATCTTGGGTGATTTATTCCCCTATTCAACCAAATAAGAGGTTTGGTGCTGGTAATAAATTTGTGGCAATTTCTGGGAATTCCTTTGAAAAAAATTAAGTCTGGCAGAAATTGTTTTTAAGAGTTTGGCTTCTGCGTGGTTTAATGCCTTCTGAAAGAAAGCTTTTTCTGTAGGATAAAACATCAATTGAAGTAATTCCTATAACGTGTCGCTAGAGGGACGCGAAAACATGGAATAGATTAGCTCCTGATCTTAGTTACTGCTCTTCAACATGGAAAAACACAACCAGGGTGATTGAGAGCTTTCCCTTCTCTAACTGAATGAAAGAACTTTAAAACACGATCTTTAAACTTCTTGGTGCTTATATAAGAAGAAGAAAACATACATTGGTGCTGAAGATACTGTAACAGTAGAGTGGTACACCAGCAAGTCTCCAAACAATGAGGTACAAAGAAACAGTGCCTTTTATAATTCTTTGGAAATTAACTTTCTAGTACAAGATACTTATATTAAGCTTCCATATACATGCACACATATGCATTTTCATAGGGTGTAGAGTGCTAGACCTATCTCTAGGGCACAGCTCTAGCTGTGAAGTATTTTGCATTACCCCTAGGTTGTATCTGAGAGCACTACAGGAAGGTGAGGTTTCCCCATGGGCTGCCTCAGCAATGCCATAGCTCACAGCTGGGAGGGAGTGATGAAATTACTTCTCAGCAGTGTCCCATGCTCAGCAAGCAGCTCTCACAGAATCATACGACAAATTAAGCTGGCAGGGCCCATCCAATTCCAAACCCCTACTGTGGACTGGTTGCCAGTCAACACATTAATCCATCCAAGCCCACATCTAACCTAGCCTCAAAAGCCTTTCCTCTATCCTAGTTCAGCATCAAGTCGATGAAGTCAACTGCAGCCCTACCACTGTTCACACAAAATCAGAAAAAGACCATCCCAATGTTGGTATGAGCTGGGATGTGGCAGCAGACACAGCTGTCCCCATGTTTCCTCCCTGTCAAGATCTGGGTGCCTGCATGGTGGTCCCTGGAACACCAGTTGTGTTCCAGGCTTGTGAACACATAATGAGCAAACAACAATGGCTCCCTAAAACCAATCCCTTCTTGTGATATCCATTAAAATAGCACAGCTGAGTCATAGCAGCTCTTGCTTTTTAGAAACCTGTAACTGTATTTTGGCCCTTCATGGCTTGCAGCCATTTTGCATCACCCCCTCTGCCTCCCCACAAAGCCTCTACCCTGGTCTTTGACTGCCCAAAGCTATCTCCAGCTCTCTCTGTCACTCCAGCTCTCACCAAAGCTCAGCCCAATCTCCCTCTCATGGGGAGAAACAGCCATTCCTACAGCAAAGGCCTTAGGTGCCCTGATGTAACGAGTGCATTTCTCTATTTTCACAGTGGATTCCTGGGTTCCTCCTGTAGAGTCAGCTGTAAGATGCTCATGTCACCTATTATATAATTATAGAAAACACCATTAATATCGTTTGGTCCAACTATCAACCAATCCCCACTATGCCCACTGGCCACGTTCCTCAGTGCCACATCTCCAGTTCTTGAACACCTCCAGGGACAGTACCTCACTACCTACCTGGGCAGCCCATACCAATAAATTGCCACTCTTTCTGAGAAGAAATTTTTCCTAATATCTAACCTAAATATCCTATCCTACACTCCTGGTCACCCCTGGCACTGCATGGGGATGTAATTTTATTATACACCATTTGTCCAAAGCAACTGTGAAAGTGCTCAGTATTGTTTTCTCTTGCAAACAACCCGTTGGGTGGGTTTTGTTTTGCATGAAGTAATTAAGGAGAGGAAGCTGAGCCCTTTCCCTTCATGCCTTTGTTTTGTCTGTGTATCGAATTACAGGTGCAGGGTCATCGTGTGAACGTGTCAACCACATGCAAGTGGTGGCAATAAATAGCTCCAGAAGAGAATTTGTGTTACCTCTGCTTCAGTGAAAAGATGAAGGCCATTCTAACCCCCCCCCCCCCCCGTTTTTTTTTTCCTGGCTTGTTTTTATTTCTAAAGAATGTGAAGACTGAAGAGAGCATTTAGGTTTAGTTTGTCCCTCATTAACTCTTGAAGAGTTACGCATGCAGCATGATTAGTTACACGTTGTACCTGTCACTGCCTCTGCCCTTTGTTCAGTCTAACTAAAATATAGTAGTACCTCATTTCAGTAGAAGACCTGACCTGGAGCAAAATGTGCAAATTCTTACAGAAAGTGTGATAATTGCAATTGATTTACTCTTCTATGGGGAAATAATGTCTGTCTCAAATAATAACAATGGCTTTTTCTTAATTGAATTACATTAATATCACATTCATCTGTATTCATAGCCACATACAAAACTGTGAAGCATATTTAGTACGCTTTTTTTGTTTTTGCTTTTTTGGTGTCTATTTTTCCCCCAGTCATAGTGACAAATGCAACTCCAAATATGTGTTAAAAAGTCTGGAAAGCCACTTTTTTGCCCATTCCATAGAAGAAAAGATAAAAGGAAGATAAAGTATAAATGAAAACATTGTCCAGAATCAAGAAGGCCACACCTCACCTAACATAGCCATAGCTCGTGTGCTTTTTTTTTGCTGTTAATCCACACTGGCCCAGTGGGAGATGATTCCCTATTACTGAGGTATGGGATTGGATCTATGGATCTATTCCTGCCTTAGAGCATCTGCTTTCAACAGATATCTTTTACACACATAAGCGTAGGCATCAAAAGTTCACATAAGTCCACCTGTCAAGATGGCATGCTGCCCACTTATGAAAATGGTCCAACTAACTAATAAGACATGGAAGAAACCTCCCTCTGCAGCCCTATAAAGGCCATTTCATTAAAGAATATGTGGTGTACGTGGCTCCTGGGTCCTGTTCCCAAAACCCAACGCTTTTTGCACTGCACATATGGAAAGGAAACCATAGGGCCAGTGTTGCTGGGGGGTGCCAAGGTTTGGAGAGGACCAAGCCACCTGATTTGCAGAACACAGTGCATGAGACAGCTGGTTAGGGGGTCTGATGGGACACAGTGTCAACTGTGAGCTGGCCAATCCCACCCAGACCCTGACACTTGAGGGAGGGAGAAGTCCTGGTCCAGGAGCCTGTGGCACCAATTCTGGAGCAAAAGCTATAGTAGCTCAGAGAGGTTGCCTCAAAGCTGAAATCAATATTTATCATTGTGGATAAAGGACCACTTGCTGTTATATCCTGAGATTTAACTATGCAACATTTCTCTCCTGGAAAGAATGTTCTTACCAGCATGGTTTCCTTCAAAATAGAAATACTTTGAGATTTTTGCTGCTGAACTGAAAGTTCATCCCCTCCAAAAAAAAACAAAAAAACAAAAAAACAAAACCCAACAATCAAACATCTCAAAGTGCTCCATGTTGTCAAAACAGCAAATTTGACAGCGCAGTATTTGAGGTTTTTGTTGTTGTTTTCAATGTGAGATAGCTGTTTGAAAGACAGGTTTTGTTTTTCAGCTTTGAGGTAACTGAACACATTTGCTTACTTGGAAAGCAATATGCTGAGCTCTCCAAACTGTGCTTAATTTTTGCCAACATATATACCTGTTCTGTTTCAAACTGGAAAAGAGGGCAAAACCACAGAATTTCACATGAGGTGGGGAGTTCACTTCTGCTTTGCTTTGACTGCATTCAAAATATCAGAAAGAGAATTTTCCAACAGCAACCATTTTGGGGTATGGAAACATTTCCATGTTTTCAACCTGTAATGTGTGGAAACAAACAAGGAAACAAATCATCTCCACGCTTTTTGATGACAGGTGTCAGAGATACCAGAGCTATAAATTATTTAAAAAGAAATGGGAATTAAACTATGTTTTATCACATAACACATAACAGGCAGTCCCCTGAAGTTGCCCAAAAAGCAGGGTTACTACAAGCACTAAGCAACTCTTTTCACACCCTCCACTAATTACACTGGAAAACTTCTTGGCACAGGATATTGTAGAGGTCAAAAGCGCAAATGGGTTCAAACTGAGATCAACAAATCTGATGAAGTAGGAGTATCTATTAAATACAATATTCCGGATGCTACCTCCAGTTAAGGAAGTCCATAAGCTATAAATTGCCAGAAGAATTCCTACATTTCCCTTGTGTCCTATAGGTTTTCTTTAATTGTCTGATGATGTTGGAGGAAGGGTACCAGATCAGAGAAGATTTGTTCTGACCTTGTCTTTGTCTCATTAGGTAGTCAGAGAACATGGACAGCAATCTCAGCATACTAATGCAACTGGAAAATGAAAAGAAAAGCTCCAAATGAAACAAAACAAAACAAAAACACCTTTCTTCAGTTAACATTACTTCTAAAACTATTTATGTATTTCAGCCAATCCTGTTTCCAACCTCAGTAACATCTTAATAGCTGCTGAACACTGAGCAGGGACTCATTGCAGGGACCTTGCTGGGAAAGTGAAAACTGCACATCAATAGCAAATAGAAGAGGAGAGAACAAAACAAAAATGAAATTTCAAGACAAAAAGAACATTTGACAGCTTTTTAATGCTCATCTTAATATTGGCACCCAATTACCATAGTGATTGGCAGATGACTGACAGGATTACGTAATGGAGCAGTCTCTGTAGAGCAAGAGCCATATTTTCAGGGATAAAACATCACTTTGTTACTGGAGATGAGGCCAACGCACAGTCTGCTTAGATCAAGGGAGGGTTTTGAACAGAATCTTCTATACTAACATTTCCTTCCCAGTGAAATTCAAAAAGACTAATAGCCATCGGGACCTCAAGGCTGTCTAGACATCTCATCATCCTCATGGCCATCTGACAGAGCCTGAGACAGCTGCCACGCTGGCAGCACAGAGTACCTATTGAGATAGTGAGGTGGCACCCCGAGGCATTACCAGTTTAACTGCAGACCTGAAAGCATTGCTTTCAAAAACGTCTCAGAAATAAATTTTACAAATAAGGATTGTGGTAATAAAATACAAGGAGATTATGATTTTTCTTTTTGAGATTTAAAGTACTCTGGTTTTATTAACAGGAACACTGAGCTTGGCATGACCCACCCCAGTTTGTTCTGCAGGGCAAGTGAAGTCCTTTGCTGTTTTCCCCACACGGCAGTTAGCATGTGAGTAATAATGATCCCACTTCTGCAGGTGCTTTGTTGTATCTAGGATTTACTCCATGTCCCTTTATTTTTGAGAATGAGGTCTTGTTTTGCCTGCTCAGATAATCCCTGGATTTGCTCACCCATCAGCAGTTTTCACATGGACAGTGAGGGAGCTTTCCTAGATTGGAAGAAATGGGATGAGCTTCTTCAGGGACTGAGCCAAGAAATAATGTGGCTGTATAGTGCTCCTGATCATCCCCTTCCTACAGGAGATGCTTCCTAACCTTCCATTGATCTCAAACTGGCTTTTATCCCATATTCAGCATCCAAACACTGAATACAGAGGGTGGTGAGGGGAGCTTATTTCATAGCTAAGAAATTAAGTTTTAGTCAGAGGCTGAGTTTTATATATTGTCTTTTCAGATTACTTGAAGTCTCAGAAACACCACATAGTTTTTATGCCTTCTTTATCCACCAGTCTTCCTCTATCACTTAAGTGGTACCTGGGAAAAAGCCCACTGAAGACAAGGCAAGAACTTCCACCAGAGAGAGCTGGGTCTGGACCATCAGAGAATAACTTCATAGGCCCAAGTGCTCAGTGAGCCAACCTTAGAGAATAGCAGATCTCCTGGACTATGTGCTAGAGTGTGTTTTTTTTTTATAAAGATGCTTCCCTTTGGACTTTCAGCAATGACAACACCTATATGCATAAACACACATACAAGCCATGGAGAAGTCATCCATCTTAGAAAACGTGTTCTGCCTTCTAAGCATTTCTGAATCAAAGACTGATAAATAAAACATAGGTTCAATGTTAAAAGGAAAAAAGAGCCCTTTTAACAGATTAAAGTGCTCACAGTGCCTGACACTGTGAAATAAGAGTGTTGAGCAGCAGGGCAGTTAAAAAAAAGGACTGGTTTCACTGACAGGTACAAGCTGTTGTGTGTCTTGTAGCAGCCATTGGCATTAAAAAAGAAAAAAAAAAAGAAACCCAGAGCTACTTTCCTGGCAAAGCCCTCCCAAAAGGTAACAAGCTATAATCATGTGTAATTCAAGTTTTGCCTGAATGTTGGGAGACAAAGATTCTCTTTCTGATGGAAGGGGAAGAAAATGTATTTAAACCCATCTCAAACAAATAAGCAAAGAAAAGCAGCATCCTTTCTCTTGCTACAGTGTTTTATTCCAGCAGGAAAGCCTGCTATTTTTTTGCAGCAATTCTTTTTTTTCCATCACTGTCCTGCTGTTTCCTAAATCCTAGTGCACTGGCTTACGTCCTTGACTGTATTTCCAATTGCTCTTCAGCGTTTGCAACAGAAGGGTGATAAAGCCCTGTGCACTTCCCATTCCTTCAAGACTGTGTATAGGAAGGCCAGGCCACCTGAAAGCTGTATTTCTACAGATTAGAACATTTCTCTAAATGAAATAGAAAAGGGGGAAGGTGAGGAACAACAAGACTATTTCATTTTATTTGTCTAATCAGAAAAACTGATCATTGAGACTGATTTTTCTCTCACCTTTCCCTTCTCAGCTTGTTGTACCTCAATGGAGTTGAGGGTTACAGTAGAGGTCACCGAGAATCCTCCTGAATATTTTATCAGTTCTGCTTCTTGTGGCTTAGCCTACAGAGACAAACCCCTCTGTGTGAAGGGCATGGAGCTGAAAGCAAGGGGAGCAGGGACAAACCTGTGTCTGCCCTCCCTTTGCTTCCTGACCAGAACACAGAGCACATGAACTGTGGAGATGACAAACAAATAATTAATTTGTGCACCATTAGGATCACACTTGGTATGGAGCCTTGTTCTCATTAGCAAAACAGAACACAATCAGTGTGTATGAGAACCCAGTTGTTTTGCTTTCAGGCTGGTCAGGAGCAGTTTTATTACTCCATCTAGCATCCAGTAACATTTTAGGACAAAATTGCCTACTTCTTACATGGATTTAATATGTTGCTCCAAGTAGCAAGTCTAGATTAGAGCAGAAACAGGCTGCTCTGAGATGCTCTTTCCTTAACTCAGCAGTACAATGCCTCCGTGCAAATGGCATGGAAACCATATTGCTGCCATTACTACATGAGAACAATTTCCACCCAGTTGCATAAGCCATCTCCTAAATGTTTAGAACAGAAAGGCATATGACCAAAAGTATGTAGAAAACATACACATTTGCATTGTATTATTTATTTGAGAGAGCCCCATTTTATTGATAATTACATCCTGCCCCAGGACACTCTTATGTGCCTGTATTGAACACTGAAAACAGTCATCTGCTATCAGATGATTACTTCAGTATCTTTGTAAAATGATGATAGAACTGTAGAACAATTAAGGTTGGAAAAAGCCACTAAGGTCATCTAGTCCAACTATCAACACATCCCACTGCTAAATTCAAAACTGATTTGAAAAAGTAATACAAAAACATACTTTATACAGAAAGCCATTCTGACCTTTTTCAAAAACTTTGAAAGAATCTCCCAGACTAGTCAGAAAGGCTTGGATTTCCCATGATATATTTTACTAAGCAGAATCTCCAGTGCATGCAAAAGGTGAAGCACTTCAACCATTACCGGCTTGCTATCAGACCATGCACAGCCTAAGACTTTTCACTTTTTATTTTTACTTGTTTACTCACCTATCACAAAGCTGACAGCCTGTACATTGAGAGCTAAGGTCTCTTCACTTGCAATCTGCTGTCAGGTACAGAGCATTTGATCTTTCTTTGCCCACATTCTCCAGTCCTGACATACAAGGAGGAAGTTGCAGCTTCTGCTGACACTGACAATTAACACCAATTAGGCCAGCAGTTTTGTGGGGTAAACATTTGCCCAGTGGGAGCCTGTAGCCAGCCAACTTACTTCCTATAGGCTAATAGACAGCCATTAAGTAATAATGATTTACTGACCTCAGCTGGACTCTGTCAGGTGACGTAGATTTCATCATTCTCTGCTGAAGACTTCAGCCTGCCAAACCAGAGACTTGTGAAGAAGAAATAAATGTCACCCATGGCTGAGTTTATTTCTTTAAAAAAAAAAAAAAAAAAAAAGCTATATTCACCACAGACAGACCAGCAGTAATTGGATTAGCAGCAGGAGTTACGTGGCAAATAAAAGCAGTAAAGGAACCAAGCCATTGAGCCCTCAGCTACTAAATGCAACATGGGCACATGTTTAACCAGTGAAAGACAAATTGAGCAGAGGACCTAGACCTACCACTCTAGGATGAGTGGTAAAATTTACACCAGAGGAAATTCAAGTTGGATTTTAGGATAAATTTATTCTCTGAAAGAGTGGTAATGCACTGGCACAGGCTGCCCAGGGAAGCAGTGATGTCACTGCCCCTGTAGGTGTTCAGGAATCATGGCAATATGGCACAGAGGAGCATAGTCAGTGGATGTGGTGGGGATGAGGTTGGATTAGATGATATTAGTGGTGTTTTCCAACCTTAATGATTCTGTAACTCTGTAATTGGCTTCTGGAGTCTAAGTCCCTCAGTGAGTAGCAGATGTAGACACAACACAAATGCCATGAGGTATCAGTGTTTTAGGATGTTAAATGCTAGTAACAAGAAATAAAGGAAAAGTGGTGTTCTCAAGTTCTTATGTACAAATTATGAGAGTTTTCTTTGCCTGACTCTTAAAGCAGCAGCAACTTATCGTGTCTGCCTTCCTCTCAGTCAGTCTCAGCTCTCTAGGAGAAAAGAGATCTTTTTACAAGTGTCTAGTGATGGACAGTAGAAATCCCATCCCGCATAAGCAATTCCTTCTATAAGGGATGGAGATGCTCCAGCAGCCTGTCTGACTCTGGGGGTCAGATTTAATCACAAGAGTAAGAAGAAGAAAACATACAAATATCTCCTCCCTCTAATTCTGAGGAAAAAATATAGTGTCTTCCTTTTGCTAATTATCAGACTTATTAAACTGTTCACGTACAAATAGTGTGAAAACTCTAAGCCATTCCTAGCTCTGCTGACAAGTCTCCTCTCCTTAACACATTATTTCTGTACATTCACCTTATTGGTCCCCCAAGGTAATTCATCACAGTCTTGTGTGCCCTGCAGAGTCATAGAAGGCTGCAGTGTGGTGCTAGACTTGTCTGCACCATGTGTAGTGGGATGGGGTCCAAACACACTGATGTTTTCACTTATCAGGCCCTGGCGCTTTTATGACTGCTTCTTTCCTGAAGCAAGCAGGCACTGTTGCTTTTGGAGTCAATCTTCAAACAGATGGAGTTTCAAGAGGGTAACAAAAAGGAGGGGGCCTCGTTGAGAGGGAGTGGGGAAACTGCATGGCAGAAATCAGAGAGAGGTAAGGGCCTGGTGCAGGGAGAAAAGGGCTGTGAGAAGGAAAGCAGATTTCGAGGGGCTCAGAACTTGAAACTTTGGGGGCTGACATCAGTAACTATTCATGTGCCTCAGTGCCACATCTAGCCTATCCTTGAAAACCTCCAGAGACTGTGACTCCACCACTTCCCTGAAACACTGAACCCTGGACAACTTTGACCACAGTTTGTAACTCCATCCTGGCTGGGACTGTGTCACAAGACGTCCTGTGAATCTCCTCCAGTTAAGAGTATATTTTCTCCTTCAGACCAGTTTCTTGACCTCAGAAAATACCATGATTTTGTAAAGTTACAAACTGGATCTCCCACCTTCCAACAGACTGGAGCTTAGCAGAGTTGATAATGTCAGTGGTTTATGGGCTGCTTTGGCTTGGTTCTACGGCTAACGGGGTGGGAGACCCACGGACCCAAGCCCCATGAAAAGGAAAAGGGAAATGGTAGGGAGATTGGCCTAAAAACAAAACGGTGGCAACAATCTGAGAAGGAAAACTAATCATTTACTAAATAAGATACTGGAACACAAAGTAACATGATATAAAACAGAATAATTGGAATGGAGGTTAATAAATCAAATAAAATGAGAGCGTCCAGAACCGAAGCCCTTACTCTAAAGCTGAAGGCAAGATGGCTAGGGAGCACATGCTACCAAGATGTGTAGCAAAAATAGGAATTGAACTTGCATGGAGTTTTATCTTTCCCTCTGAGTGGAAAATGGGAACACAAAGTTCTCTGGGGTATGTAGTTCTTCTTTGCTGAGAATCAGGTACCCAGAAATTTGGCAGTCCACGGACTTGGAGCATTAACTCTTTAACTTCCAGTGTCTTACATGATGTTATGATGTGGAATACCAATAAAAAAATCATAAAACCATGACATAGAGAAAAATCCTAATAGAGATTCTTTTCATTTCTCAAAATTAATTTGTTTTATTCTGCAGAAAGCTGCCAGACCAAGCAAAATAGAAAATCTCCATTTTCTCAAGTTGGGTCCGTTCCTGAAATCTTCAGGTTTCTTTTTGAAGTCTATTTTGCAGCTGCCATCACAGTCCAGATAGAAGAGGAAGATGTGGTAGGAAGAGAACTAGAAAGATAGTGAGAAAGAATGTCTCCTCAAGAGAGATGATGCTAAAACCAGCCAAAACAGTATATTCATTTGTCTTTGCTTCTCTGTGTCTCCCAAAGCCATTTTTTCTGCCTATTTTCTCTCCTTTTCCCTTTTCTACAAATAGATGCTGCTGTCTCTGCCATGCTATTAACTTTTTAATAATCCATTTGAAGATTAATATATTTTAAATAAAATCTCCCAATCATTCATCCAAAAAAATTACCAAGTAAGGTAATCAGCATATACTGATGCAAAAAATGACTTTCCACACTGAAGCTTTCCAGCTTCCACTACTAGGCAGCAATTTTTGTTTTAAAAATAATGTTTCCTTTGTCAGCTGCATTCTCGCTTACTGATGTTGAAATGATTTATGGCAGAAGTACATACAATGGCAACATTGTTATGTTTAAGTGCCTATTTTAACTATAAGTCATAGAGCTTTACATATTCATTTGCTAACAGTATTGTTTGGCGTGTTTTTTCTTGGGCATAATCTTATTTTTGGATGCCTTCCTTTACCTCCTCTGTCTCTTTAATGAACATGTTTGTTTTCACAGGTATTCATTTAAGTCACTGTTTTCTTTTTTCTAAATGTGAATACTGGAAGTTTGTCAATTCCTACACTTTCTTATATTCTTTCTGCAGTGTAGTGAACTATGATATATTGGTACATTTCATTTTTAGATTTTTTGCATCTGTTTGCTGAAATGAAGCTCCAAAGGTGATGATTTTTGCAGTGTCTGAGGCCCAGTATTTCAGCTTCCTCAAAAAGAATTCATGGGTAACTTCTTAATTTTGGAGCTGTGCTTTAAACCAATTTATAAATTTCTCCCCCCAAAATGACTTTGCTACAACACTGTTATATTGAACAAGTGGCACAAGTCCATGTACTACTGCAAAATATCCCAGTATCTCCATTGCAAATGGAAGAAAATGTGGTCAGATGAAAGAAAGTAGCATTTTGTTATACCGAGGGGAATTTCTGTCTTGAAAACAATTTACAGGCAACAGCTCAGAATGTCTTCAGGGTCCATCTGACCCACCTGAATGGCATAAAGGCACTCTGATATCAGATTCCTTTTTGATTTTCCTCTTCTGATTAAAATCTGTGTACATCATTTGCATTATTTTATAAAGGAGTTCATTTTGTTCTTGCTACTCAGGAAACTAATTTCTCCTGCTCATGGATGTTCCCCTAGACTGAGCAAGCTGAAATTCACTCCAAGTAACCAATTTCTGAAATTAAAGAAAGCATTATTCCCAAGTCTTGAAGGGAAAAAAAAAGATTTTTTTTTTTTTTTGCTTTAAGAAGAATGGGTGAAGCATGAAATTGAAACTAGCTTTGCTGGATAAGATGAGTAAAGATGAAGCATTCTTTTGTCTCCTGAGAGGAATAGCAAGCATATCAGAAGAGCTGACCCTTTGGCCTCCTGAGAATGCTAGTAAGAGTGCCCTACCAATATTGTCTTGTCCTGCATGGGGCTTTTTTGATCTAAATCTGAATTTGCCATCCTCTCCCAGTCACTGGGAATCAGCAAGGTCTTGTTTATTTGGCTGAGCACTGGCCTGGTGGTCCTGGTGCTATTGTCCAACCACTGCTCTGGTTTTCACCTCTCCAGGGCATTTATGTGCTATGTCAACCTTTTGGGTTTTTGGAGGAAGTTCTTAGCAGTTGTGTTCCCCCAGATATTATTAACTTCCTTCTCTTTTCAAATTCACAATTTTCACGAAAAAGGTTAATACCGAAAATGCTGAAAATCTCTACAATTTAATTTACTATTTACACAGGTACTGTATCTAGCTGAGATCAAGGAATCTTTTGTGCTTAACATGGCTTCATCATAGTAAGGTTCACACTCTAAGTTGAATAATTTACAGATTGATAAGGCAAGACAGACCAAAATGAGAAAGTGCAAAGACTAGTAACTTGTAGGCCACATGTGAAGGCAGAACAACTTCCTTGAGAACATAGAGCAGATTATTGCTGGAGTCAGGGACAGAGTCCACAGCTCTCCAACCTCACTCTACTACTTTTCCCTTTCAAATTATAACCCACATTCTGCATTAAAAGAAACTGTTGACTTAAGTAGTTATTTTTCTGCCAAAAGAGGAATAATATAAAGTTAGCAAATCTCACTTAAACCTGAAAATTCAGCACTGCAGACCACCATACAGCAGTAAAATAATATTCAATAAAGGAACTCCCATTAGTATGCTTGGAGTGCTTGAATAAATACATTATATTTATAGATCCTTTTTATTTTTATTTGCTTTAAGAATAACTTTAAATTGGATGTATACAATTCACACTGTTTCCTCCATGGATGGTAATTTTTCTTCTCGCTCTCTAAAAAAACCGTCCCCTTTCCATATCCCCTTATTTGTTGAGCTGGTAAACGACTGCATTTTTGCTAATTGGCCATCTGATACACCCCTTGCTGGCAAATTGGCTGCCACCACTTGGCATAAAAGTGCTGAATGGTAACTGCCTTTCCCTCCATACAGCACAAATCTGAATTGTTGATCCCTTATCTTGAGCCAACTTTTGCAATCCTTTTAGGATGCTCAGCCCATCTGACAATTTTAGTTGAATATGACAAAATGTTACTAGAGTGGATGACTGGCAAGACACTGTGGTCATGCAGTTGTCTTTCCTATAAAAACTAAGATAAAAATTTCCTGATATCAAGTCTAAAGTGCATTTTGTGGGATGCTAAATGTATGCCCCACTTGAGACAATGGAACAAGAGCCATTGCCAATCCAAACACCATATGATGGTGTTCATTACAGTGCTGTCTGTTAGGCAAGAGAGCAATGCTGAGAGGTTTTATAGATAAAGAGAAACTTTCAGAATACAGCTTGAAAATGATCTAAGAAAACCATCACTCATATAGACCCCCAAACCATCATA
The DNA here is from genome assembly GCA_023055505.1 of Callipepla californica brunnescens. NCBI lineage: Eukaryota > Metazoa > Chordata > Aves > Galliformes > Odontophoridae > Callipepla > Callipepla californica. The sequence goes on along the minus strand of JALIRH010000004.1, from coordinate 44,648,320 downwards.
TAAGAGAAAACAGGTGACACCAATTTAGATTTGATTTGACATCTCATTCTTTGTGCATTTGCTTTTTACAAATGTATTTCATTGTCTTTGTTCATTGAAAATTAGTTTCAGGCCTGTCAATGACATTTGTTTCATGATGTAATTAAAGAAAAAAGGGAGAAGGGGGAGGGAATTTATGACAGAGATGGTAGAATCTGTGCTGGAATTCATCCCAACCAATTTCCCTGAAACAAGAAAAATAAACAAATGCCCATGATATTCCTCAACATTGCTCCATATTCTGCTATTGTCAGAATTATCATGCTGGGAGAAAGGGAGGGAAGGTATTCACACTGTTGCCTGAAGTCTGAATTAGGAGGTTAGACACCCTGAATTCCCTTACATAGTCATTGGAAAAGAGAGGTCCCCAAAGGCTGATTCAGAGCACCCCAGGATATGGCTTCATGGGGTCAAGTTAGCTCATGGTTGATGCTTTTGCAATGCATGCCCCTATCTCCCTTCTCCCAGACAGGCACTGTACCAACAGCACACAACATCTCATCCTCTGAGCTACTTCAGATAAAACTAAGCCAGGAGTTACGGGCTGTTTCCTTAATTAAGTTGGTTTCCAAAAGGGGAAAGCAAGGAAGCCACCGGCAGAAGGGATGCAGCCCTCCCCTGAGTGGCACCAAGCTGTTGTTATTGTCCGTGGTTATGGAACTTACCCAGGGAGCTCAAGGAGGTTTTGACTCAAACACTTCACTTTATAAACTAAAATAAGGTATTCTGAATACTTTCCTGCACCAATAAGACAATCATGAATGTCCTATTAGTGTTTTGCTACAACCCAAAAGTTTCTTTCAGTCAACACTCTCTACATCAACTCCACAGCAATCCCCACCATTCCCTTTTTTGGCACAGCGTGTCTTTACCTACCTCTTCATGCAGTTATCTCTTCCCAGACTCTGTGCATTATGAAATACTTTCTTCTCTGAGCTTTTCTTTATTTTTTTTTTTTTTGGACTTTATTATATTCTAAGTAACTTCAAGTACAGGATGGCTGCTGGTACCCCTTGCATCTGTTCCTGGTTATTTCTGGACCCTACCAGTCCAGACCTACTAGGAGATGTGGGATATAGATAGGAGATCTATGCTGAGCACTATGTTCACACTTCACTTTCTTAAGCCTTCAGTCACTTGCTTAATAAATGCCTGGTATTTTGTTCACACACACTTAGTGAAAATATGGACTAACTCAGCATTGTCAGAGCTGATTCTTCATCTCAGCTATGTACAAAATAGAAAAATCACCTATTCTCTCTAACATGTTTTTTTTGGATCAATCTTTTGATATTTCCCTGAGCAACCAAGAAGGGAGTTCAGAGCACAGTGGGTGTACATGTATCCACAACCTCCTGGAGTCAAGAGAGAATCAATTCAAGAGTAAAATCTACTATAATCATGTCATTTCATGGTATGTCATTGTGTCTGAGAAAGCCCTAAATATTGGCAGGTACAATATGTGGGTTATCCATGTACACTTCACGTTGGAACAGGGTGCAGGCCTAGAGTGGCACTAAGTGCCTGCATTGAGAATCTTGAACCATTCACCCAGTGTCTTTCCACTGTCTTCAAGGTAGCTGAGAACAAGCCCCAGATCTCTGAGGAGGTACAGCAACATCTCTCACAAATTACTGAATGAAATCGAGTGGCAGTGGTGACACTAAACTGAAGCTGATTTTGGCTTACATTGACCTAAATCACAATGGACTTTCTATGTGTTCAGGAGATTTCTTGAAGTAAGTAATAAATGGTAATTTACTATAAATGGTGACCACCAGATGGTAAATAACTCAGGGGCATGTCCAGCTTAATGCTGAGAGCAGCAGAGCTGATTTTACTCAGCTGAAGTAATTAGTTGGTATGGTTTCACCATTTCCAGATCTGAACCATCTTTGCATGACTTCCCTCAGCACGTCCACTCCCCAGATCAGCTTTCTCCAAGCCATCACCCTGACCTGCACTGCACTTGGGTGTATAGGTTATCTGGTTCTCTTCTGTGATCCTCATCTACCAGGCATAAATCAAAGCTCAGCTCTGTAGTTTGGAAAACTTGTTGCAAAGTAGCTGGAAATAGAGGAATTCTTCCTGCAGAAGAGCTTACTTTTATTTGTCAGTATACTTATTCTTCCCAAATAAAGGCATTTTATATACCATGAGATGGTTTGTTCCTCCCTCCTCCTCTTTTCATTTAAGGGCTAATTCATACGCAAGCTAATTTGTTCTGGCTATTATCACAATTTATTTCCATTGCTACAGGGCAGCCAATAACTTTAATAAAGGAGGTTCCAGTTACCCAATCTTCCCAGTTAATAAACTGCACTGAAAGACCCAGAATGAATTGGCTCCCACATGCTACAAATACAGAAAATTACCATTCTGTAGTGTTATCACTACCACACAGGTACAATTAAATGTGTGTTATGCATGGAGCTGCACAGAACATTACCAGTAATGTCAAATGCAATTAAAAAGGAACTATTGTGTGATTTCATCTGAAAAATCAGCCTTTTTCTATGTACTTTACTGGATTAGTCATTGGATAGTGCAATATTGAACTATTTGGTGCTTGGGATTCAAAGGAGAGCACTAAGTAAACAAAGAAGCATAGCCTGCTGAAGACATGGTTAATCGTGAGGAGATGAGGCCTTGCTCCTTGGGTGAAAGCATGAGATATTTAATTCTTGCATCACTGGAACACTGTTTGATCATTAATGCTGACCTTACTGGATATAGGCACTGTTCAGAGGGTGGCAGGTTTCGTTCAGCCATGTGCATGATCCTTCTCCTCCAGAAGCAAGAGTTTTATACGAGTCCACCGCTCTGTTTAATAGATCATCTTTCCATCACTTTCTGCCCTAGTACTTCACCCTATATCTTTAAACCTTTAAGTCTCAACCTTCTTTTTACACCCATCAGCCCAAAGACATCCCCTATCCATGCTATTGCTACATTAAAATTGTTAGGATCTTCTTAGAACTCAGCTGTTTGAAATAGATCCTCTCTTGGGGTTCATTACTGTATTATATAAATATCAGCTCAGTAGTTGATTTGGTGATTTATTTTGCTTACAATGCAAAATTGCAGCATGTTTGGACCAAATTCAGTGATTGAAAGCTGCAAGTTCTACTAAGCCTCTGCAAGCTGCACTAATCATTCTTATTCAGAGACTTATCAAGTCAGGACAGAGTTAGGGAGGGAACCTCTGAATCACAGATGTCATAAAAGACAGCAGAAAAGAAGATACACTTTTCGTTAGACTATCATGCATAAAATCCACTATCTACCTGGTATTAGAGGAAGATTAGCTTTGAAGTTAAGAGGATAAGCTCAGGAACACGAGTTGGGAGGAGACTGTGGGTCTCTGAGGTCTGCTCACATGACTGAGTTATCACACCTCAGCATGATACTGCCCATTGCCTTAATTGCAGCAGCTTGCATGAGTGCTTCTCCTTGCAAAGCAAAATAAGCACTGTCCCAAATGTGCATGTTTGCCTTGAACTGTGAGAATGAATCAGATAACTTTTAATCTGGCAAGTAGCAATTGTGTATGTTCAAGCAACCCCAGGTTCTGCATATCATGTGACTGAGTGCCTGCAATCTCTCACATCATACAATCCCCTGCATTGCAATGTCAGAGTTGCATTTTAAAACAAAGCAAAAACTCCATACTCTGCTATGGTTTCCACCATGCTATTTGAAATATCTCTAAAATAAACATGATGCTTCCTAAAAGGAAGGATGAGTTAAAAGCTAAATATGGACCTGCTGATGCCTTAGAATGCTGTGTTGCATGTTGGTCACAGTGTAAGACTTTACAAGAGAGAAGAATAAAATAAAGTATTTCTAAGACCATATCCTTAGTCTGAATAAATCTGCGAAGCTCTGCGAAGAACACCGGGGCTTTAGTGATTTACTCCTGCCAGTATCCAAGCCAGTATTTTCATCCTTTCACTGCAGAGTTCAGAACAATTGGAAGCTTGGTTTAAATGTCAAATCAACAATAGTTTTGTGAAATTATTCAAAACTCACTCCTTTATGAAGAGTGTGTTCAAATGTTTTCTCCCTCAGCGCTGTTGAGGAGTGCAGCTCTTGGCAGTTAGTTAATTGTGAATCACCTTCTCATGCTGGAGATGTTGAATGAAATTTACACTGAGACTTCACAGAATCACATAACCATTAAGGCTGGAAAAGATCTCTAAGATCATGTGGTCCAACCCCTGCTCACCTTAACCATGCCTACTACCATGTATCTCAGTGCCACATCTCCAAAGTTCTTGAACACCTCCAGGGATGGTGACTGCACCATCTCCCTGGGCAACCTGTGCCAATGCACTACTACTGTTTCGGAGAATAAATTCTTCCTCACATCCAACCTGAAACTCCCTTGGCACAACTTAAAGCCATAACCTCTTGTTCTGTCACTGTTACGTGGGAGAAGATGCCAACCCCACCTTGCCACAACCTCCTTTCAGGTCTTTGTAGAGAGATATAAAGCCTCTCCCGAGCCTCCTCTTCTCCAGACTGTACAGTCCCAGCTCCTTCAGCTGCTCCTCGTAACTTCATCATCCCATTCCCTGTGGGGTTGTGTTCTTTTGTGGTTGTTGCAGTTAGCAGTGGCATCTGGAATGTGGATGTGCTCTGTGTAGGCAACAGCAGAATGTGGAGGGATGTGAGGGCTGTCAGTTGTAAAGCACATGCTGATGTTGCTTAAACTGTCATGCTACTGTGTTGTTACAGTCTTATTCGCATGCTGTAATATTGGGTGGGAGCAATTACAGCATGCATAATTACTATGTTCCTCACCCCTTCTCCTTTCTCCTCAGCCCAAGCTCTATGCACATGTTATACTGTGGGTGAAACCTAATATAATCTGAATTAAAGAAAAATTGCACGATTCCCTAATGTCTGCATCATGCAGATTGATTTGCATTTACTTGTAACTGAAAACACATGGCTAGTCACAGCTTAAGAGAAATAAAAAGGATTACAGCAACCTGAGACCATGACTAAAAGGAGTTACTCAGCCCCTGCATTGTATCATTTAGCTTCACAGTGGAACAGATACCTAATCTAACATACAACAGGCCATCGATAATCAAAGAATTTGTTGCTCCCTAGCCAGCCTGGAACAATCACTTAAGGATTTGGCATGACAGATATCCAAGGCTCGTTTTGAAAGGGGAAAGTAGCACCAAAGGGAAAACCTAGGTAGGAAAACCTTTAGGAAGCTGATTGAAATTGCAGGTGACAAGGGGATTGATGGCAGCAGCAATTAGGCGGCCTCCAGGAAGTAAATAACTGTTGCAAATACAAAGATGTGGTTCTGTGCAGGACATCATGGCCATGCCCTAGTCAGGCAGCAACCCACTCCTTTCTCCGAGGCAGCAGAGTGATTTCCAGCAGGGCTCCTGCTCCTCACCTCATTGTCATTCAGAGAAGCCCACCGCTGAATATTTTCACTGTGCACATACCCCGATGAGATTTTTCTGCCACGCTGCAGTCAGTGCAGTGCCTGAGAAAATTACTTTGTGAGATGCTGGGCTTCAAACCATTGCCTTTAGTAGACTCCTTTGGCTGAATTAAAAGCATGATGTGATTGTGGGTGTTTGTGTCCTTTGCTTTGCTTTTCTTACTCATGTGCTTTCTTTTTATTTTCTTTTTATACTACCTTAAAAATTCATTCAGACTCAGGATTGTTTGTTTTTACTTAGTTCTGGGCTCATCAAATTGATGGATAACTCTAATGAATCCCATGACTGCACTATTGAAATTATCTCAACCACCAAAATGGCTGTTTAGTCTACATCAGAGTAGCTGTGCTTCTTTTGTGCCTGGATAAATCACGTACGCACAACAAAGTACCTTGAACATTCATTTTCAAAGATCTGAAAAGAAGTTGTCTTGTCTCAGTGCAGTTCTGTCTGGCAGCTGTCTGGCATGGTTTCTGACAAAAAAAAAAGGTGAGGGGTTGGAAGAATGGGGGAGGACGAAACTTCTCACTCTCGAATAATTTTTTGTATTACAATCTGAATTGTGGACATTTTGTTTTGCTTTAATTTCTACTGCCAGTCAATCAGTATTGTGACTGAGAGATCTGAAAATGCTTTTAGGAAAAAAACACACTTGTTTTCTTCTTCTTTGATTATCCTTTCTTTTTAAGTGGATGATTATCTATCCGAGGCAGCAAAAATCCCACAGATGTGGGCACACTTCCAGTCTTACTGAAGTGAGACCCAAACATAAAAGGCCGGAGAAGCATCATGAATGCAACAGCAGCCCCAGCAGTTCATGTCTGCCTCCATACTCCCATAAGGTCATGGTTCATCCAGGAGCTGCCAGATGCTGGAGTCCTATTTGAAGCTGCAGCTGCCAGAAGAGGACTGCTAAGCCTCCTAGAGCACATCCCCACTGTGTCACTGGGCCAAAATTTGGGGATCTTCTTCATCCATAGGGAGCTTGGGGTTCAGGACCACTCAAAACTGCCACAACTCCACAGCTGGCCTCAGCTCCAAAAGTAGGAGGAGATGGGGGCAAGCACTGGCTGAACAGGGGATCCCTATCTCTGCTGAACCAATTGAACCATCCCAATTGACATATCCTCCGCCCTTACTGCTTCCCTGCAGGTTGGCTGAGGTGTCAGACATATATCAGCTGGGGAAAGGTTTTGTAACTTGAAACAAGTGACCTTTTAATCCTTCTAGGATGATGAATAGAAATAATAACAACATTAAACAATTTCTGCACAAGTACAGTTGCCTGGATCTACATTTCTGTATTCTATTACTAGTCTTAAAGAGAAAAAAAATCCAAACAATGTTTCTCTGTCTTTCATTCCTTGAGACAATGGAACAACATGTATTTGTCATTCATTAAACAAATATCTCTGTGCCGGATGTAAAGGAACCACAAAAACTGACAGATGAAGAGATTCATTAATCACAAACACAATGAATAATAGGTTTTAAAAGAGGAAGCACAAAAGACCTCAGAATATGGGGTGTACACGACGGGAAGTCACATTGCAGCCCTGACTATGGTGCCTGCCCCATTCAGAAGAACCTTTCCTTGCATATGTCCTGGTGGATTCTCTGTTTATTTTAATATCCTGCTAGTTTGTTTACCATTTAGAGCAGTCCAACTAACTGTATTACCTGGTAGGATGCAAATAAAATGTAATAGCAAACTTTAAAAAATGTTTATTTAATTGTACTGTAGAAATGTTTGGTTAAAGAAAAATATTCCCCCCCACAGCTGTATGGTTTCTATTTGAAGTGCTTTTGGATTGAACTCAAAGCATTTGGGAGCTCGCCAGGAAGGGGTGTAAACAAGGGAGGCGTGGAGCTTTTACTGTTGGAGAATATATGGCTGATCCACGGTGCAGCAGTGCCAGGGAGTTTGTGTTTCAAATTTAAATAAGACACATACAAAAAAGAATTACTTTAAATTGGGAAAAAAAAAAATAATGCTGGGATCATCTTGTTATGCAAGTTAGATAAGAAACAAGTTATTAATTTTTTTGAATTAGCTGCTTGCTAGAACAGGGTTTATCCTGGTACACCTTTAGTACTGTACTCACTGGGCTAACCTGAGTAAGTATCTGATAAACAGCAGGAGTTAATTACAGCAAAAATAATCCTGATTTCATGCTACTCTGTTAAGTAGTAGTTCTAATTCCAACAAATCTTTGCAGAAATCCTTTTTCTTTTGCAACAAGATATGTCACACCACTAAAGAATAGGGCTCGAAGATCCTACGTGAGATTCTCTAGCTTGTTCACCTAACCCCAAAGTGGTATCAGTTCAGTTCTTTTTTTTTAATTTGTTCTTAAAAATCACAAATGATGGAAATGTCACAATATTTTGTGGAAATTTCTTCTGCTACCCTGACATTTATCATCTAATATTTACACTACATCTCCTTTCCTGCAAGTTAGGCAATAAGTCATTAGTCTTCGTTCAAGAATAATTTACATTCTGGGTATTTTATCATCTCTCTTCTAATTAAAGCCATGCAGTTCTTCCTAAAAGGGATCCAGTTTCTGAATTGTTGATCATTTTTGTTGCCCTCCATTTGATACCTTTTCATTGCCTCACCTCTTTTCGCAAGTACAGTGCCAACAATATCAAAAGAGAAGCAGTGTCTTTGCAGGGCTGCATGGAAGCACTCTTTCATGTGACTTTTGTGTGCAACTGTTCTGTTTATACAGTTCAATATAATGTTTATTTTTTGCAGTTGTGTGACAATGTTGACTCTAGTTCAGTCTGTGAACCCTGGTAACCTGCAGATCCTGTTTCATAGAGCTGATGCCCAGCAAACATTTTGCATCCGGTGTTTGTACAGTTCATTATCTCTACTTAGTACTGTTCACTTCTCTCTGTTTTCATTGAATTACATCCAGAGTTTCTTAGCTTATTTTACCCATTTGTCAAGCAGATTTAAAATTCTAATCCTGTCCCTGAAAATGACTGCAGTTCCTCTTTGCTTGATATTTGTCCACTGAAGATTCCACCGCACCTCAAACGGGGGGTAATCTTTGTAAAATATAAGCCATTTTCCAAAGTAGGTGTCCAAGAACTAGAAGAAACCTGTGACATGTCCTGGAAAGCTTAGACAAAGGTCAACTTTAGACATGGCTCTTGAGAACACAGGCTCTTAAGCACAGTCAGGAGAAAGTTTTGGAAATAGAGAAAAATGACTTTATGGCCCAAGCTCATGGCTGTCAGCTTTTCATCAGGAGTTTAGGAATGTGTCTACCGAGGAGTTACTGTATCAGCACAGCCCTGCTGCTGGTCATCCTACCAAAACTCAAAGGGGGAGCTATGAGCTGGGCTCAGGATCCACCTGTAGCACAAGCGCATAGCAACTGTCAGGCATGTATGTAAATACATTCTAGTATGCTATCCTTAAGAATGTGGACTATAACACATTGTTAAAGTCAATTATATGCTTATATGTTGCATATTACAGACTTCTATTTAAGATATACAGACATATGAATTTTTGCCTTTTAGGAAAAAAAAAAATTAAAAGCCCTGCTCATTTCACTTAGAGATGATGGGTACTACTCTATCTATAACTGCTGTAAAGGAAAGGACTTCATGGTACAAAGCACTCTCTTCTCTCTGCAGACAAATGCATATTGCATCTCCCTCTAGTGGCTTAATATACAAATCCATTCTTCAGCAGTAAGTCTATGTGCTGGTACTAACTCAAATTTCTTGTCAGAGACAAGAACATAGCTCACCGGTGTGAGCTCATTTCTGAGTGTATCTTTCTTTTGAGATACCTTCTAGTTCTTAAGTTCCGGACAGTGTTTAAAGTGTGTCTGAATTCTCTAACACAACCGAACTATGGAGTTTTGTGTAAGTAAAATATGATATACATAAGGAGGAAATTGTTAATTTCCAGTCTAAAATTAGCTTTGTATTAAACTAACTGAAACAATCAGACAGAGGACAAATTTCAAGTATGTAAGGCAGCTTTGTACTGAATATTTGTATATTTATTTAAAAGACCAGAGGCCGTTCAGAGAACAAAATGATTTGGGAGGCTTTGGGGCACTAGGCACATGCTGGAAAGCTTCACAGATCTACAGCCAAAACTGCTTTTACGGTGCACACACCACATATGTAGTTGCCATATTCTTGAGCTGTGGCTTATGATTCTATCTCAGACACTTGTCTACATCACTCACACTTGTGCTACTTGTTGTCAGACTTACAAGTATATCATTATCTAACTATTCAGCTATAAAACAAAGCAGTCATGATTCTGAGTAGTTTCTCCCTTCTATTACCCTCATTGAAATGTTCCATATGCTACTGAGCACAATGTGACCACACCAGCCGAAAGCCAACAACTTAACTACCCTCTGTGTTCATTAGACATTCAGTGCCTCTCTCCAGCCCTGTGTCCTTCCTGCAGAAAACACATAAAACCAAGGTCTTGGGCACTTGTGTTAATTAACATTCCCATAGTCCATTTTTGCAAAAGTAGAGATAATAGTCCTGGTGTGTTGGCCAACTTCCAGTGTGCAAATTACATTCAGCTTACCTCAAATTCCCCTGGCAGCTGGAGGTGGCTGAGGTATTCATATGCTCCAGATGTTTAATATCTTTATTAGTGATCTGGACAAGGGGGATTGAGTGGACCCTCAGTAAGTTTGCAGGCATCATCAAACTTGGAGGAAGTGCTGATCTGCCTCGGTGTAAGAAGGCCCATCAGAGGGATCTTGACAGGCTGGACAGCTGGGTTGAGGCCAACAGGATAAAGTTCAACAAGATAAGTGCCACATCCTGCACTTTGGCCAGAACAACTCCAGGCAGTGCTACAGGCTTGGGGCAGACTGGCTGGAAGACTGTATGGTAGAAGTGGATTTGGAGGTGCTGATGGATGCTTGTCTAAATATGAGTAAGCAGTGTGCACAGGTGACCCTGAAGGCCAATGGAATCCTGACTTGCAACAGGAAAAGTGTTGCCTGCAGGAGCAGAAAGGTGATCATGTCCCTGTACTCAGCACTGATGAGGCCACACCTTGAGCACTGTGTTCAGTTTTGGGCCCCTCACTACAGGAAAGGCCCTGGAATGTGTCCTCAGACGGACAATAGAGCTGGTGAGGGGTCTGGAGCAAAAGTCTTATGAGGAGCAGCTGAGGGAAATGGCATTGTTTTGTCTGGTGAAGAGGAAGCTCGGGGGAGACTTTATAGCCATCTACAATGACCTGAAACGAGGTCTCATGCAAAACTAGTAGAAAACTAAATGCGGTTTTTGAAAAGGAAAAAAAAAAAAAGTTTGGGTTATTTTTTTGTTTGTTATTGCTTGGTTTTTTTTAATGACAGTTTATGCTGAAATACCTGCAATTTAAATGTCTTCATAATGTTGACAGAAATACAAATTCTGCTTAGGATACACTGGTTTGGACCCCAAGCCCAATGCTAAATACATGTTGAGGAGAACATAATGATCTCAAAGCAAAAAACACCAAAGCGAACTTTTGTCAAGCAATTGCTTCAGTGGAACTTTTCACAGAATCACAGAATTGTAGGGGTTGAAAGGGACTTCTAGAGATTATTGAGTCCAACCCCCCTGTCAAAGCAGGTTCCCTGCACCAGGTTCTCTATCCAGTCTATTTTTAATTAATCATAGATCCATATTGTTACTGGGGATAAAGGGAGGACTGGAAGACCCTTGGTGGATTCTCCATAGTCCTTCTGGATGCTAATGTGCCCACTTCATGATTATTCTGTCTGTCTGGGATAGGTGTAGAAGGTTTCCTAGGAACCCAGCATCCAAATCTAGCAAATGCCAGCAAAACTGTCTCTCATAACCTACTTGATGTAGAGAAGTCATTGTGATTAGAAAATTGCAGGAGAGATTCCTATGATGATGACTTCACAAACCTCCTATGTCTACTGCACAAGTTCCTTAATTTTCGCCTTATTCCATGCAGCTGAGGTTTAGGATTCAGCTGCAAGCTCACCATGTAGGTCTGGCCAAAAGCTGCCAGGAATCAACCTGCATATTCACTGACAGCATGTTCACATTTCTAAATGCATAAGAACAATCTGAATGGAGGCCAGCATCTCAGAAAGAATATTGATGGATCATAAAAATGCCCATCTATCCCATTCACTTGTCTCTGCTGATGGCAATACCAACACTTTTTAGGAAGACACAGTAAGAACTAATTAAGCATAGGGCAGTGTTTTTTTCAATTTTCTCTCTCACTTTCACTCATCATTCTGAAGATTATATGTATTGCATGACAACAACCCAGTAGAGAGGAAGGGAGGACACTATTAAAGCAGGATGCAAGGATGCTTGTGGTTCCAAGAAGTCCAACACAAAATTATTCTGCAGGAAATCAAATTGACTATTACAGAATTTAACCCCAAGCTATTCTGAGGCCAGAATCTTAGCTAAAATCATGCGGCCCTTTTGTTTCAAGGCAACAGACTGACATGGATATAAACTGTTCTCATAGACAAGTCTTAAGATTAAGAAGTGGAATTAAAGGATTCTAGATGACAGAAAAGCTATTTCCTGCTCAAATCCCCAAGACTTCCTCACTCGCTGGTTAATTCTTTCACTGCAAAGTTACCTTGCATCTGTCTCAAAAGCTGGCAGGACAGGATGCCTACTAACTTCTTGTTAGTTTGTTCATTATGCCATCAACAAAGATTATTATCCCGCTGCTTGAAGTTTCAGATCACCACTTTTTTAACTAAAATAGAATAATTTCCATTATTAACATTTCAAATAAATAAGGTGATATTTATGATACTCTATTTATCTGAAAGATGAATTTATTTGTCCTAGGCTGTGGAACCCTGCTTGATCTTAGATTATTATGATTTGTTTGTTTTATCTGTATCTCAGAGATTTATATTCTGAAACTCTTCAGTGGCACTTCCAAAGATTTGATTACCCAGGTGATAAACTTGTTCTGCTTGTAAGTTTCTTATAAAACTTCATTACAAGTGAAATTAATCACTACAGACTTTAATGAGAAGAGAAACAGAGGCACCTATTTGATGGACTGTGTTCAAAAAGCTGGGTAAGCTTTATATCACTCTATATGATAATAAAAATTACAGTGTAAGACCAAGGTCATATCGTAACACATGAGCAATATCACTGTGTGCTCATGGTACATTGACAAAGGATGCTTGTTCAGCTTTATAACTCATGCTGTAACCTTTCTTTGCTTCTTATGCTTTCCTAACACATTTGCAGTTCAGCTATCTAGCTGAAAATAGAAAATATGTTAGGAATAGATGGTTACATTTAGTTCCAGTTAACTCAAGAAAAGCTTGTCACACATGTCTACATGAATTTGGGATTTTCAGAAGTAGAGGTCTGTTTAAGATCTGTGTTCAACTAAAGGGATGATACGGTAACTTGTATATTTTATCATTTATATTCTCATTTATCTCTTGCTCAGTCCTTTGAAATCCCTTGAAATCTCCAGAAATAAAGTAGATTCTGCAGGAAGAAAAAAGGAATAACACGGTTTGTTATGTTCAGAAATCCTCTGACAACGGGAAAAGAGTAATCACATTGAAAAGCTGTTCTGTTCAGTATTGGAAAGGAATATATCACTCATCTTTTTGTTCAGAGCAGGAAAATAAGTGTTAAATAAAATATTTTTTAGCTAGTACCTATTGGCGCATGAAAGACAGAAATACAGACTTGTTTGGAATGAGCTTAAGAAGGAGTATGTCCTATGATGGCTCTGAGGCAGCAAAAGAGAAATGTTTATCAGTGCTTTATTCCTGCTTGCCCATCAAGCAAAAAGCCACACTTCCACACTGTCACCAATCTACTTAATTCAACCCTGAAATCCTGGCAAATGAATATTATACAGCTGAGACCTGCACAGAGGTTTCCTGGCCCAGTAAGTAGAAGCCATTGGACCATGAACATAAACAGATGTTTGCACATGTGTGATTCACTCAGAGTAGCTAGCTTGGTTTAAAGACATTGCTTATAAATGCATACAGGATGAAATGATGAAATTGCAGTAGGAAACTAATTATCTCCAAGTCCACCAACAGGTGTTCAGTTCTTTATAGTTTTAAAGGTCTTAAGTCATCTCATTTTGATAACACTAAAACGAAGCTACACTAAATATAGCAAGTATTTCAAACACTAAACAACCAAATTATCAAATACAAGATACAGAAATGCACAGAGGCAACAAGAATTTCATTGTCTCTTTCATCACTGCCATTAGGACCAGATTCTGAGCAGGTGAAAATTGTGAAGCTCTATAACTACATCATTCTACAACAGCAAAGTTTGACCATTTGATGCTGTGGAAGTACAGTAGGAATCTGCAATGAAAGACAAAGTTTTGTTCAGCTAGATAGATGCAAGACATGTACTACACTTTGTCTCTTTCCAGAAGACAAGAACAGATTTGAATATTTCAAGTCCTAGACCAGGAATTTGTGATAAAATTATTCAAATGTGCACAGCACCAAAGCAAGTCCATACAGCTGCTTTGCAGATTAATTTCATGCAGTCATGGGTGAATGTGATTTTTTTCCCTGAACGTGCAAGATGAGATGACATATTTAAGTGCTTTATGTGATTAAGTAGACAAGGTGGCCATTTTTCTGCATTTATGCAGAAGCAATAAAAACGCATGGTCACACATCACATCATAGGGTCAAAAATGCAGTTACTACTCAGGCAAAACTCCCACTGACGTCTGTAGTTTTTACTGAACTTGTGCAGCAAGCCTTCTTTCTTGCACTTGGTTCTTAAATAGCACCATCAGGTGGCTAAGTGAAGGAGAAAAAAGGCAATCATTTGATTCCCCCAAAAGCTTTGCTTTTGCAATCCCCATAATCATGAGCATTCAGCCTGTTTTTTAACTTTCTGATACCTGAGCCAGTGCCTTGAACCCTGTCAAGACGCAGCACTGCTCTGGTTGAAGGCATACAAGAAAGTTTGGGGCCAGTTTACCTTTCTAACACATTTCTGGCTTAAAACAGCAAACAGCTGAGCACAGTAGCTGCACAGTGAATGAGTTAAAGGGCTAAAGTTTGAACCCTTTGAAGACTGTGTCAAAAAGCAAGCGCTCCTACTCTGTCATTTCTTTTGCCTGACTACTTTTTCTGCTACATATTGTGCATGAGCAAGGGTTTAGTCCATTATATTCTGTATCAAGATGAACTTCACAGAATCATAGAATTGTCTGAGTTGGAAGGGACCTAAAAGACCATCCAGTTCAAATCCTCTGCAGTGAACATGGACATTTACAGCTTGATCAAGTGCACAGAAACACTTCCAGCCTGACCTTGTGTGACTCCAGGGATGGGGCATCCTCCACCTCTCTGGGCAACCTGTGCCAGTGCCTCATCACTCTTACTGTAAAAAAATTCTTCCTTATATCCACTCTAAATGCCTCCACTTTTAGCTTGAAACCATTTCCTTTTTCCTACCACAAAAGACCCTGCTATAGAGTCTGTCCTCTTCTATTTTACAGCCCCCTTTAAATACTGATAGCCACCTTTTACATACATACAACTTAAGGTTGAATTAGCTCTATCTACTAATATCAGAAAAAGGAAATAATAATTTTATTTTTTTTTTCACATTACACACTTCTCAATTCCCATAACAGAGAGCAGAGAAGAAGATGTGCTCTCAACCAAACATGTTCTCCCCTTTGTGGAGCCCCACAGTTTTAACCAGCTTAAACAAGTTGCACACCAACATGCTGCACAGCACTCTGAGCCTGCCCATGCTTGCACTGGCTAATTTCAGACTTGGATAATAACAATGAAACATGATGGAGCTGCTTGACATTTACAAAAAGGTGCTTGTTAAAAACAGTTCCTCCCAACTTAATTAACACTAAAACCCTTTAGGTGTTCTACCAAGTACATATTAAAACAGCTGTCCTTTTCTCTGAAATGGAAGTAAACTAGAAGTGAGCTTCAATAAAACCAATGGACTATGACTTCTTCCAAGCACAACTATAATGAAATGTTACTGCTGTAATATCCAGCTAAATAAAGACTGGTGAGCTGGCTGGGCCAGCTGCAGTGGCAGATGCAAGCAGGATCATGGGCTTTAAACAATGCTACCACTGAATAAACACAGACAAGGGGATAACATTTCTACACCTCCCCAGTTTCCATTAAATTAATTTTTGTTATTCTAAACCCCAAAGTTGATAATCTTCTCAGTATAAAATGAATGGCAGTCACTCTTTCATAAATGGTATCATAAACTAAAAATGATCGTTAGTCAGGGACATTTAGAATTACAGGGCACCCAGAACTGGAAATTGCATTACATACTGGAGGAGTCTTGGTGCTTTGGCTGTTGAGAAAGATCACCTGTTGCTTTCACAAGTTATTAGGTTTTTTTTTTCCTCTATCTGATGTTTTCCTTAAGACAGTTAATGCATAATCTAACCACCATATCAAAACTGGAATCATTCATTGTGGAAGTACTACAGTAAATAAAAAATTAAGAAATGTCTGAAGTTGATAAATTCAATACAAATATATGCTTCCCGTGTTAGATGTGGCCAAAAAGTATTATGTAAGTCCTACAGGATATACTGAGGTTTTAAAATTAAACATAATCCCAAACTAAGGTCAAAGTTTTAAAATCTCAACTTTTTTTTCTTTTAAAAAGAAAGAAAGGCCTTGATGTTTTGTGTATTGCACATTATATCATCCAACAGCATGTACATGAAAAAAGAAACAGAATGAAAAATGTTTGGCAATAATATTTATGGAGACTTTTGAGAAATCGCTGTGCTCTTGTGAAATGTTTGAATCTTGTCAGTGTGCTCCAAAGAAAAAATATTTAGTGCTGTCAATCTCATGACAAAACAGTTTCAATAGAACATAAAAGAAAAACAAAAAGTACCAAAATTTACTTTATAACCCAATCTAAATACCAAAACATATAACTGTCCAAGCTCAGAACCTTCCATTATCCTGTAATCACATGGTGTTCAAGAACTAGTTTCAGATATCTATCTCATTCTTTCAGCATTGGTTGCATTTTATCTTCCTTGAAACTGAACCTTTTATCCCCATTAGGATCAGTATGGTAAGATCAGAATATATGTGGCTATATGATAAGACAGTATGTTTAATGATGGGGCAGATTTGGTTAACCTTGTTCATATTATGTAACAGCAATTTGCCCTAAAATGTGTTCCATTGAAGGCAAAAGACAACTTGGGTAACAAAGTGACCCTATGCCACAATGAAGATAGTTTAGTCCTATCCCTATGCATTTTATTGGATACTATATGGCCAGCAACTGAACAGATAAAGTACTACTATTGTGGAAGATAAATAGTCACAAATTCACCCTGTCATCTAAGCTCATTTTTAGAGTATTTGCAGGGAAGGAGCTTGAAACTCAGATAAATATTGAAGATGACACTGAAAATAACCAGTCATTGGGAAATAAATGAAATGTGCATAGATATTGCTTTTAAAGATAAACTTGGTTGCCAGGATTTGAGGGTGCACTTAAAATAAGCCATCAAAATGAAACACAGTTTATTGTACAGGGATTCACATGTAGACTATCGAAGAGCATTGTGATGATTTGTAGGTGCCCCTGGGGCCCACAGGCTTCTCCATAAGGCAATGGCAAATCTCCTCAGGCACAAGCAAGAGAAGAATGAGGTCACAAGCCCGAGGAAGGCTCTCAGTCCCATGTTGCCTTTTCATATCATGTATATTTCCTTTCTTTGTTCATTTGACTTTGGTTTTACTCTCATTGTAACATCCCCATTTTCTAGTAGGGGAAGAATGAAAGTGCTGGGAAGTTTTAAGAGCTTTGAATTTTAACAAACAGTAGGAAGGAAGGGAGAATAATTACCTGATAGCAAACAATTTGGGACAGACAACAGGCACAGGTACCTGAAGAGTAACTAGATTTTGTTATTGTTTGGACCAGACATAACAGTTTATATTTTAAGAACGAACTCAAGGGAACTCTTCCTTCCCTCCTAGCTAGCATCCTATTTCTGTATTATAAGACAGGAGTGATTGTTTACCATTACTTATAACATATCATCAAACAATTAAGCCTCCTTCAACTAATATGATAGATTTGTAATGAATTTGCTTAGCAAAGTAATTCATGCATAGATTTTTACCAGATATCGCTTACCTGTTTCACAAGATCCAGGGCACCCATCAATCAAAAGTGCCCAGATCTTAGTTAATTTAGAGGCAATTTTTTCCTAATTAAGCAGACTTTCAAGTAAAAGAATTTGCAAACAATAAAGCAAAGCACATAACCCTAGACTTTTCCCACATTCCTGCTTTAGTACCATACTGAGTTACTTGATTATATAATAAAATTATAATTCTCAAATAGCAACATCAGTTTGTCACCATGGAAATGAATATATGACCTCACTAATTCTTCATTGCAGTCTGAAGAGCTACTGACATTTCCTTAACCTCTACTTTCTTAAAGAAATATCAGTTGTGTCAAGAACACTGATTAAGAACCACATGAATGTACGAAGCAGTTATTTCATTTTCATACACTATAATTTCTTAATCCACTATTTTCTGGGAAAGATGAACTGGTATTGAAGAGGCAGGCTTAAATCTCAAGAGAGACAAATTGCATTTGTGGCTCTTTCTTCCGGATTCCAAATATGTAGCCTATCTGCAGACCTTTTATATTTCTTAATAAACAACTGAACTGGTCAAAAATAAATTAAATTGCTCTCAAAATTTGTGCTAATCAACACTAGAAGTATTGCAGCATCCATCACTAGGAACATTTCTTTCTCTCTGTATCACAAATTAAAACTGCTATTTCTAGACAAGCAGAAGTAGTGATAAACAGAATGATCATTTGTTTCCATCACTATAAGCTAAATTCAGACAGTTTGTGGCTGGCTTCCTGTGCGCATTACCTGACAGGCCAGAGATCAGTTTACATCCACAGTTGTGCACGTGCATATACTCACAGCTCAGAGTGAGAGTATAATCTCACTCAGCCAGCATACACAGGTATGACTATGTTGATACACTAGGGAACCCTGAACGTATTTGCTAACTGGAGGGAATTTAGTAAATCATAGGTTATCCAGCTTCATCCAAATTACACCAAGGAATCATGAGAGTTGTCAGTTTAAGAGCTGACTTCATACTGCTGTTCTCTCCCTCTGCTGATGATAAAAGCTGAAAACATTCACTTTTTGGCTGGACCATTACAATGTTTTTTTTTTCTCATTCTTCAATTTTCATAATTATTGTCAGAAATGTATCAGGGTTGCAATTTTTTCTATTTCATCTTTTCACACAGATTGACTGTTCCTTCCAAGGACGTTTTCCTTGCTGTCAGACAATAACACAATCAAATAAGGGGGCTTAAATTCTTTCACTTCTTCACAATTAACGAACAGACTGAAAATGGAAACAAAGCATCTTATTTATGCCTTTCTTCCCCCCATTACAGCAACCTTCAGACAAGCAAAACAAAGCATTTTTTAGCGCTTCACATCATTATCATTGTGCTTAATGAAATTACAGAAATTTGTTAAAGGGCTGCTAGTCTCAGTCTACTGCAGCTTACTTTGCAGATGGTTGGTAGCCACAAACAATGGATGCCCATGCAAAGCTGTGGCTTTGTGTTGGGCACATGGCCAGAAAACCTATTTTACAGGGATGAAGATGTGCATGAGAACTCATTCCTATATGGGCCAAAAATATTATAGAAAGTCAGGGAGCAGATAAAGGTACAATACTCCAAAATATGGGATGGATACCTTATATTTCTGCCAAGACGAAGCCAAAGTATGGTTGGAAAGCTTCAATTGAGTGTGCCTGTGCTTGTCCTTTGCCTTATAGGTTGGGTAGACCCAGACAAATTCCCGTTACAAAAATAAGAGCTGCCAAAACATCCTTTTCAACTCTAGTTTCTTCACCTTATGCCCTCTCAGGTGTGCTGCTTCAGCATATGTGGATAGCACATCAGAATACAACAGAAAGTGAATTTATTTCTGTATTATGCTCCTGAGACAATATCAGTAATCCTTCTCTTTCTAATTTATTGTACTGGTGTTCTACTTCTTTATGTTGAACTTCACCATTGTCTGTTCAGAGAAGTATGGAAGAACTCATCTCTCGTAAAATAAGTAAAATTATGGCTATGTTTTCCTTCTGCTGTCCCTCCCTAATGGGACTGTTGCCATTTTGAATAATGAAGCTCTACTTCAATTCGTCCTTCTTTTCTGCAAAAATAAAAGAACTGTGCTATAAATCATTCAGAAAAATAAATAACATTTTGTCTGTTGTGCCTGATTAAGTGTTCTTTATGCTTATCCCCTTCTCAGGAAAAATAAAATAAAACCTGGATTAGCACTTGAGATGAGTTCATCTTTTGTTTTTATTTGAAATGTCATGAAAAGTAAGGGTAATTGAAGAGGTAGCCAAATACCCATGGAGAAGGGTCAGACTTCAGGATCCTCCAGTCCATAATTCAGGTAAGCAGAGCCAGAAGCTTGGCAAAAGTCAAGCAATCAAACAACAATACTGAGACATATTTTTGCACTTCAGAATGATCAATGGATATGATTGCACAGAAAATATCTACTCTAAAAAAAAAAGTGGAAAATATAAGCACGCAAAATATGGAAAACTAGTTACTATGAAGGCAAAGTGCATATAAGCTTTGAAATGTTGCTTAGGGAAAAAAAGAGTGAATGTTTATAAAAGGTCATTCATCTACACTTAACTACATTCATCTACTTCAAATTCTCAATCCTTGAAAAAGATAGATGACAATAAAGGGGAAATGTACCTGATGTCTGCCTTAGATCAGCAGAGAGTTTTAATTTCAGCATAGACCTGAAATCTGTATTTTCAAGCACTCAGCTCTTCAAACGGGTCTTTTCAACTTTTTGAATATGAGCTTTCATGATCAACCTTGGCTGCCATTTAAATGCCAAATGTGAATACAGGTTCACCCCTGGTCAGGTACCATCATCAGGGCACACTGTGCCCACAGTCTGAATGTGCACAGAGCTGGCTCCTCGCAGCACAAGGCAGGTTGGCTGTGAAGCTTTCTCTAGAGAGGAGGCAGATCACTCATTCATCACTCCTGCCCCATCACAGTCAACAATCGGCCTCATAGTCACAGCCAGACAATTAGTATTATCTGCCGTTAAGCTTTGTGAGCAATCATCTATAAGCTTCTTCTAGAATATGCAGTAGGAGAAGGCCTTTTCATTCTGGTTATTTGCACAAAATAACAGCGAATAACACTCTTATTTATCTGTGAAAAATAAAATATAACAAAATGGGAGGCACTAATTCGATTCTTTCAGTGAGCCATCCTTCCTTAGTTTCCCCTTTATGAACTAAATGTCTGATTGGCCTGAAATTTGATCAAGTTTCAGCCAGTCTGTAATCATCGTTTAAGTCTCTTATGCAAAATGCAGCATGTTTTTGACAGTTTCTAACAGCTACTGAAAAAGATCCTTTCCTGATAAAAGCATGCCTTGGCAGTCATGTAGTACAATGTTTACCCACTTGTCCACATACCAGTTTGCTAGTATTTTTCTGCTCACTCTATCTCCAGGCATGTTTGTTAAGTAGGATACACTGCTGTGCAAATGCATTATGCTATCATCTGCAAAATAAATTGAATATAGAAGGTTTAAACCACAGGTTAATAAAGAGCTGTAAACTCTGCAAGTCAATTCAAGAGTTTAGAGTAAAACACTTGGCCCCGTGGCTAACTGTATGCCTAAAGGGAAATGAAGTCAAGACCAGGATGCTTGAGAGTGCTTTCAAAGCTCTAGGGAAAGGTTATTGCTGTTGTTTTCACTTGGAACTTTTCTATGAGAGCTGACATTTTTCCCAAATTTCATGATTATAATTTAGTAATTTGCTAGTGGGAGAAGAAGCTCATTTACACTGCATTCACTGCTGTGTTCACGTTAGGTGTCTTGTAATTTTAGGTAGTCAATAAATACAGAGAAGATTCACTGGGTCTAGTTTCAGTCACAAACACCAAGGAGCACTTGAAAACAGAAAACAACATAGAGCATGTGGGTAGAGGTTATTGTATCAAATTTGGTTCAGTCATGCTAAGTAATAAAGAACTATGAGTTTCAATAAATTTGAGCATCTTCCCAAAACATCTAAAAATATTGTTATTCCAGCGAATATTGCTCTGATTATCCTTCTGTTTGGTTGGTCATTTTCAGAGAAAATTTGCATATCGGTTGATTTTCATAGAGAATTTTTATAATGCTACATGGAACTGAAATTGAAAAGATGATGCATTAATAGAGAAATTAGAGTATATATATGGAAGAGGCCAAAAAGCAGACTGAACCATCTTTACTGAGATGGGAACTGTCAGTAAAATTCCTGACAGAAGAATGTGGGGACAGAACTGATTGATTTTTTCTTTTAAACTGTTGACATAGATATACAACAAAATATATATTATTTGCTGCTTTTGGAATGATGCGTGATACCCAATGGGACATTCGTGTAGCTTTCAAAACATACTCAAATCAATCAGGGAATATGGCAAAATGCAAAAATGCAAAGTGAAAATCTCTGTGCTGAAGGACAAATTTGAAGAATTTCTGCAATGAGGTGGGAACTCCTTATCTAGGAACTGAAGAAGTAGATAAAAAGACTTGGATGGATCAAAGAGGTCATAGTAGTAAGGATTCATAAGAAGAAACTGAATTAGAAAGCTGTTAGAAATGGCAACTGTTGGGCATTGAAATACTTCTGGCCTGAAAAAGATGGCATAAAAATAAAGCAAGTCCATGTCAGCTAATAAATAAATAAACAAACAAACCATAAACTAAAAGAATAATTAAATGAGAAATAATAAAATAAATAGAAAAAGAAATGTCTAAAATGGTAATTAAAGCAAGAAAGTGCACCAATCTATTATCTCTTTTATGCATGTCAGTGATTAATAACCACATAGGCTTTCATGCAACGCAGCTGTGAAAAAATAAATGCAGTTTACTGTGCCTCATGCAGGGCACTTAAAGGATGGGGAACATTGTTATTTTACAAAGAAATGCTAAGATTTCATCAGGAATAAAATCCATGAGTTGTAGTCAAGAGAGAAATTTGAGCCAAACTAGGTGATTAGAGGAATTATTAATGTGATATGGAGAAGACCATCTTCAAGATAAGCCTGCTAATTTATGAAAACAAAGGTTGAGAATTAGGTAGACTTGTTCACTGTAAAAATATTGGAGGAGTAAGTACTAGGAAAAAAAGGGAGTGATTTAAGGTGAAAGAGTGTTTGCACAGGATATATGATCATGAAACTAAAACAAGAAGACCAAATGAAACAGCTAGACTGTAAACTTAGAATTTCTCATCTATCAAAGAAAGTAGATTCTACAACAGCCTTGTAGAAGGATGAGTGGGAGCAACCACAGATCCCCAGTATTCAACCTGATCCAAGAGAAATGATGACTGACTCAATGGTCTGAATATTTTATATAGTTATGTACCCAATTTTTTCCACCATAGACATTAAGAATTATTAATGAAATGGATGAGGTGCAGATTGTGGATAAGAATCTAATGAAAGAAAAGAAACAATCAACAATTAAGTGATCAGTTCTATAGTGCCGATACTGAATGCTTGCAGAGACTCAGAGGAAATTAGTTTTTATCAGCTATGCTTGCATCTTTGGTCTCAGAAAGATTCATCTGGCAGTGACAAATAACTTAGGTCCTTATTTTAAAAAGTCACCTTAAAAACTATAAATTTACTGAGTAAATTATTCAGTATGGATTGTTCATGCAGCTCTTCCTGTGATATGTGAGAAGAATGAATTTAACTATTTTGAAACTATATACGTGCCCCTCTTTTTAATCAGCAAAGTTCCAGAGATAATAGAATTTATTCATGAAATTTACACTTCAGTGGTGTAAGAAAATGATACAAAATCATAAATGCATGCTCACAGAAGGTACTGAAGCAAGTACTGCTCTGTAATTCAGCTGAGGATTTTGTTTACTTCGCAAGCCATCATAAATTTCAGATACAGTTGCTGTATCTCAGTGACATAGGGTAGCGTTTGAAGGAGACCACGTGCCATGTGGGTATTTTCCAGAATGTCTGGTGAAAGCACTGTTCCTGGAATTGCCCTTTAAAAGGCTTGCCCATAAGCCAGTGAAGGATGTGGAAGAACTCTTTCTAATTCCCTTGGGTATTGAACAATGCATTTAATATTATATGATAGTTGAAGCAATTTTATTGAATTTCAGAAATTGTGTTCTCTTTAGAGGAATTGGTTCAATTTAGTATTTGAAAAAAAATAGCATCTAGCACCCCTCAAGCAGACCACATATGTGGATTATGAATCAAAAGCTATCTTGCAGTCTCGGCTTGAGAAGAACACCGACCATATTATTTCTTGTTTGATCCAGTCCTTTATAAAAGTATCATTATATTTCTTCAGTGTTAAAGAGTCTAAAGTAAACTCTTCAAGTCATTACAGAGAATAATTTACTATCACATCATACTCCTTCCTTCAAATGTGAACTTATCTATTATTCACCTCATTCACAAGAGTATATCTAATGTTCCAGTAATCTTCAGTTACAATATGTACACAGTGAGGAATGTCATTTTTTCCATAGCACCTCCTGCTGTTAGATGGTCATTTGTTGGGATCACTGAGTTATTTTTAAAGACTACTTCCTGATGTTGAAGTAGAACCAACATTCTTCACTCCTAAATGTCTGGTTAGCTTCTTATCTGTATAAAAATATACTGTTTTTGCAGCAATCCACATATCATGCTATCCAGATAATTCCCTAACAGTACTTTGTCTTCTTTGTTATTTGTCATGCCATCCTACATGTCATCTGCAAATTCTACCAGAAATATTTTAAGTTTTCTTTCAGATCATCAATGATGTTCAAGAGTTCAGGAAGATGAACAGCTTTTGGCAATCTCTCAGCAGAAATTCATGTACTTTCTAGTGATCTAATCTATAACTGCATTGTGAGACAGCCATTTATATCCATTTTAGGTGTGTCAAGAGCATTTTAATCATTCTTTTCACTTATCAAATGGCATATATCCCAAGCCAAATGCCTTAGGAAGACTGTGTACCTGATACACAACAAAGCAACGATGCATCCTTGTTATGGAGGGGATAGATTTTAACTACTGTGTTGCATGATGCTTGTGCTATTGTGGGACCTATAGTCAAACTATAATCCTTTGAATATCTGAACATGTACACTGTATCAACATTGTGATCCTTATCAAACAAGTTTAGAGCCATAAGCTTGTACTCAATTTGACAAGACCCATTTCCCACTAACACAGCCTTGTTATTTTATCCTCCTTTCTTTCTAAGTTAATTGAAACCAATACTAGCCAGGCATTATTTAGCTTGGGAAGAATGTCAGGGTCCTCTCAGCTACTCTAAGTATTAGATCAACATTAGTTTCCCTTCAGTCTTCTGGATATTTTCAGTCAACAACATAGAAGGTTCCCATACAACTCCTAAGACTTTCAAGTTATCTAGATATATATTCAATATCAATTTAATTTAATGTCTTTTTTTATTAATTGACAAAGGATAGTTTTCTCTACATTGGATAAGATTATTGCAAGGATATGGTTTTGTCCCACACACAGAATGTAAAGACATATCCTTTCCCTAATTTACATGTAGTAAGCTACCAGTGCCATCACTGTCATTTCTTTAGTTCCTTTGTTCTTAATAGACTTAATTCTGTAGGCTATACATTTGTTCTTTTATTTCTTTTACAAGTTTCCTGCAATCTCCAGTTTCTAATTTCCATTATTTTCTAGTAAGTTCTCATCAGTTCCACTTATTATAAAAATATGTGGAAAATAATACATTTCCCGCCACCCCCCAAACAGATTATTGCTTTTGAGTTGCACAGATCTAGTGAAAAACACAGATGCTACAACAAGTACTGTCATTTTTGGGACCTTACTCAAGTTATCTGAACTTGCTTAGTTCAGTTTTCCACTGTTTTCTCTCAATTCCTAAGCACGGTGTCTCAGTGGGACATGTACTGCATGCAGCATATCCAGAAAGCAGACGTAGAAGAGCTCTGGGAATGGAGTGGGTGATGACACTGAAGGAGACAAGGAAGCAAGATTTGGATAGGGGAATAAGCTGAGATACCAGGGCTGTGATTTGCTTTCTTGCCAATACTTAAAATTCATAGGCCCGTAGTACTTCTCTATTATGTGATCCTGACCTGGTTGATTTGTTCTGGCCATATACCCACCTTGCTCCTTGTCCAAGTGTCTCTTAAGTGTCCTCAGACAAAATCACCTTTTATTTGGGATGCAGATTATGATACTGTATGAAAGGGCAAAAGTTCTCTCAAGGTTCTCCCTTAACATCAGGAATCATTTAAGGCCGGTTATAGATCTAACCTCATTTTAAATCCATGAGAAAATACACGTGAATGACTTGAAAATCAAGGAAAGAAATGTTCATGCAGATCTCTGCAAAAGCAAACCACCTTGATTTGTATGTGACTTTGCACAGATGCTTGTAAGGGAACACATTTTTATGATCAAATTGGTTTATCTTTGTGCAGGAGGAGGTTTTTCACTTTTTTTTTCTTCCTCCAGATGTCTCAGTGGAGAAAGACAATGAGACTCTCTGGGGTAGAAAAGACCTGTGGGTACAAGGGCAGCTGGAGTGCAGAGATGATGTCAGATGTGCTTTAACACAGCTGGTGGAATGCTATAAAACCAGACTTTTAGTGTTTGATTGAGGAGGGATTTGCATGAATTCCAGATGTTCATATATGATCAATCTTGCTATGTACACAACAGGTGTGTCCCCCATGTACATGTAAAACAAAGCCTGCCTAACCTAGGGAGTGAATAAGGGCATCCTTGCTTTCCTGGAAGTCTGTTGTTTACTTTTCCATCTACATCTCACGTATCAGGTCAAACACAGTTTCTGTCAGGCTCATGAGACTAATACTGGACTTTATGACCACTACAATGACGTAATACCTTGACTTCATTGAAATTGAAGAATCTGTACATAAGAAAATGAAGTTAAAATGACAATGACTAACAGTAACCTGTCTGAGCCTTTGGATATGGGCAGAGATGCTCATATTTCAAGATATAAACCAATCTTTGAATTGGAGGTGGAGTCTTCTCTATAGGCAAGTCATACCACATTTGTTATTAAAGACTTTCTTGTCACGTCCTTAAATGTAACTGCTACTGGACAGGGTCATAGACAGCCTTGTGAGAGTTGGATTTCTGGCTTGAAATGGAGGAGTAGTTCCTGAGTTCCTGTCAGTCACTATTAATTTGCTTCATTATAAATAAGATTGGGATCAAGCCCTTTGTATTTCACAGGGAGAAATAGCTCCACTCTTTCCAAAGGCATCAGCATTTTAGTGTTAAAAAGCCTAATGCCCTCATGTAGTCTCAACAAAAGCTATACATGAGGGCTATTCTCTGTGGACTAAGCCTTTTTTTTTTTTTCATTCTCCACAAGCATTACAGCTTAAAGCTACTCACAATACAGAAATGTGACTAATAAATGAAACAGAAACTGGGAGCTGGAAAGTACCGGGATTAAAGCCATGCACAAACCATTAGTTCTAGCTGGAAGGCTCCAGGAAACCAAAGCCAGCAGACTTGATTTGTTTGGACTTACTGTCTCTGAAGTTGGGGCACTGGGTTTGCTGCTCAATCACTGCCACCCCCCGAAGGAATTACTGCACTTGAAATTCTTTTGGTCCTTCAAGACAAATATGCCAAACATTGGAGGCTTAACATTCAAAAGTAACTCCACTGGCACCAGCTGCGGTCAGATTTTAAAATCACAGCCTTGTCTAATCGCGTTACAGTGAATCTAATCATCAAAGACTGGAAAGTGGGCCCTGTTTGGGTGCTGACCATGCTGCCATATATGTAGAAACAGAGAGTGGCACAGCTTGGATAACAGGAACAGGAACGTGCAGAAGCCCACAGTACAAACTGCAAGTCTCTGAGGTAATAGGGGCAATGGTAGACAGTGTCAGCATCAAACTGGGAGTCCCCAGTGTGGTCCCAAGCCCATGAAATTTTCTGAGAAGCCAAGCTCACTTGCTGGGGCACAGCACACACCAAGGCAGTTCAACTGCTTCTCAGACAAATTGCCATAGTAGCAGATGGACAAACCATGGTCTGGATCTATTTGCCATGCTCCTACTGACTGAAAGATTCTATGGGTATATCCTTAGTTTCAGCTTCTCAGGAGGGCCAAAAATCAGAAAAGCGACCTAGTAAAAGAGAACTAGGATTTGGGATTCTTGAAGATATTTGTGACTAAAAGAACTAGCATGATCCAAATTACTTCCCAATGAAATGCAGCTCCGTTCCTCATAGATAGGCAGTGAGATTCCACTCACCATTTTCTATTGCTTTGCAATCCTCATATTAAGGCATTTATTTCAGAGCAGGTACTTTCTGGGTGGTCATTGTCTGAATGAGATGCAAGCAACATTTGTTTCATTAAACATTCATGGTCATATTCCCTGAAAATCTCAGCCTGGTTTTACCAACTGACTATATTTTCTCTTCACACAGATAGAGCATCCTGAATACCAAATAATCCGTGAAGTGTGTTTAAGCACAGTATTACTGGAACGAGATTGCTGCATCATTTGTGAACTTTCCCATGGGGAAACAAAAAGGCAAAGCTGCAATAAATCTCCAGGTAAATCTTGCTTTAGTGGAGATCAGTCAGAGATATGCTTCATTCACAGGCAACTAATTTATTTCCAAAAACATTAGAAAATATTTCCAGCAGTTCCAGTATTTTGCAGAGGATGAGGACTATAGTTGAATGAATGTAATTTCTTAGCACTTTAATGGCAAAATAAATGCAATATTGTGCTGTTCATGTCGGCTGCAAGGAAAGCACTGAGCAAGTAAAAAATCCCATGGTTTCTCCATAACAGCAAAGTATTCCTTATTGTAGGAAAATGTATGAGATTCTACACTGAGACAAGAAGAGTTCTACACACCAGAACTAATAGGGCAGCATCTAGATGGTCTCCTCTCTGTGGGTAGTTTGAGTATTTTAGCGGTGAGAGAAGGGAAAACCACTTGTGCTGTATTATGTACTGGATAAGTAAAGCCTTTATTTAAAGGTGATTTTCACTGTTGATTTTTTACTCTAAGAGAATGTAATTGGTTCTGATCAAGATATACTTGCTTCTTACCAGCTTTTAAGTAAAAAACACCTCAGCCAAAAAGCTGTGATTTCCAATTGAAAACAAGACAGAGGACACTACTATGCTCTGGACTCCTGTGCAGCTCTACCATGCTTTCTGTGTTTGCGATCACAAAAACAACAAAAGTCATCTCATCTGTATGTTGCCTGTAATACAGCTGCCTACATCACTGCAGGCTGTCTTAGTCCCATCCAGCCAACACTATCAGAGAGGACAACCAATGATTCAATTCACCCCAAAGAAGGCACCTACATTTCTTCGTATGTATCACACCTTCACTCTCCTCAATGTATCAAGCAAGACTTTTTTGACTGCAGTGAGACCTCAGGATGACAAACTTGGATAAGACACTTTTACTGAAGTGACAGACTTAAGCAAGATGAATTACATCTGAAATACCTGATGTTGGTGATGGCAATGGACTAGTTGGAATGAGAGAGCAGAGATCATGCCGCTTTCCTTCAGGAGTTGTAAAACTGAACTGATTTGTGTGGGAACTGGAACTAGCCCAAAGCTTCTCAGCCTGTTGCAGCCAAAGAGGCGTTGGATTGTCCCAGCTACAGAAATTCTGCTAGGAAAGGGAAGAGCTGAAGCACAAGAAATTTGCCACCACATGTACAATTTGTGGAGTGTGGGAGGTGGCTATTCCTGCTGGACAGGATTCCTCCTTTCCTCAGTGAGTGCTGATGATTTGCACACCTCAGTCCATTCACATACACCACAAAAAGAAAAGACAATGGGACCCAGGTCATGTTTGGGGTCAAGTTCCAACATGAGTCTAGCTACCCCAGCTCAGTACTCCATCTGCCTTCCTGTCCTGCAAAAGCCAGTTCCTGGCATTGCACAAATGCTCAATGTGCTGTGGTAAAACAAGTTTCAGCAGCTGTTTCAACATATGCACCTTAATGCTATGGGAAAAGGTACACAAGAAGTACCAAAACCAATATGTTATGAATATTCCTATTGGGGAAGACAGGGAGGAGGAACAAAAAGTTTTAATAAAAAGAAGGAAAATGTTTTAAAAATCAGAATCTATATTTTCCTGAAATGTCATATTATCTGCATTGGTTTGTAAAGACATCTTCTGGCCTTGATTCTTTTTTGAAGGGAAAAATAATAAAAGCAGCAGTAGCGCATCTGAATTAGGAAATCTATTTCCATTCCTCCATTAGCTCTCTTTCCTTCTCCTCCTTTAAGAAACAGCCATGAAAAGAACCCAAATTATCATAATCATGCCATTTCACATTGACATACTATTTAATTAATACTAAAGAACCAATTTAGACATCAGTTACAGCAGTGTATATCTAGTAGATTTTTTCCAATGTCAATGGCTTTGCAGCAGTATATACATACAGTGGGATCAGAAAGCGTTCTGAAGCCTTTGTTATTTTCTGGAAAATGTAATATCTATTCATTTACCTCATTCTGAATTTCAATGAAGCCTCTACTATTATCTCTCAATTCCAGTTTTAAGTACTGGTAGTAACCTGCTGTGTGACATAAAAAATATCCAGCTTTCTCTCTTGCATTATATGCAGTTTCCAGTAAATAGAACTGATGCTGACATAATCTTTGAGAGCATACATTCAACAAGGTCAGAGGGCACTTTGTGGTTAATGTATGTATGTTACTGTCATATTTGGATTCAAAGCCAGTTTGGATCACAAATAAAAATAAATTATGTCTCATACCAACTCCTATACCATAAGCCATCAGTACAACATTGATATACGACAGCACTTAATGAAGAGAGCCTAGAATCACAGAATCACACAATTGTAGGGTTAGGAAGGGACCTGTCAAGATCATCAAGTCCAACCCCCCTGCCAAAGAAGGCTCCCTAGTCCTAGAATTAATGTGATTTATAGAAATGATAGATTAAGAAACTATCCAAACTTAGTTCAGGATTTGCTGCTGCTTCCCATCACTGTAACACCCAGTAATTGAGCTGCTCCTCTGCTCATATGATTATGCTTTAATGAAAGAGGCAGCTGTACGGGAGGCTTGTGTACACAGAGCATATAGGATCAAGACTTGGACTGTAGCTATTATAAATGCTTAGGGCTGTATTCAGATCAGCTTCTGCGGGTTGTGACTCCAGTAGAGTCATTTAAGGATGCGTTTAAAAGTAGAAAGAATCTTCTCTTTGGACTGCCTTTTTAACCCAGTATCTTGATCCTAAGTATTTTGAGGGGCTGTAAGTGAATCCGCATCCAGAATTAAATTGCCAGTAGCTACTCTCAGAAATGTCAGTAAAGATAACTTTGAATCTGACATATTGTTAGGTTAGGATTGCTCTTGTGTCAGAAAGATTGAAATTCTTTGCAAAGCATCATTAGCTCATGTCTCAAGCTGTAGGCAGGAGAAATGAGCATTTTACATTTTCAAAAAAAAAGTAAACAGTAGTAATGACTGGGAACATTTGTAGAAAGGAAAAGCCTACTGTGTTTATAATAAGGAACACTAATTCCCTTAGTAGCATACATGATCTTTTGCCCTCCACAGACAAGGCCATTACTGAGCACTACAAGTGGAAATTCAGTGTATCTCTATACCTTGGCATATCATTTCTGATTCCCTTCTGTTGCATTCTTAAGAACTGCGCAGATCAAAGAGAAAAGGGGACAAAAAGTGCTGCATAACCTCTACAAAAATGCAAACAGCATAATTAGGCCAGACAGTAACAGAAGTACAGTTCTGTCACCTCTCCAAATTAGTGAAAATGAGAAGGGACACATGCAAACAATCAAACAAATTAAAAATGAGAAATAAATGAAGAGAAAAACAATCTTACTCCTCTCTGCTCTTAGCATTTTTAAATAGGGAACATTCTTCAATGCCAAATCTGTCAGTTTGTATCCTGTAATTACTGCCAGACATATCTTTTTCAGGTGGATATTATTCTAAATGCATAACATAAAGACTGCAAAGCTCTTGCGATTAAGTGACTGAAAGGAATATCATTATCTGTTGATTTATATTTACCATTTCTTGTCCAGATATTTCCCTCTTCTTTTAAGTATACTGAAGATTATATGCAAAATTGTACAACTTAACACCCTGAAGAAGTTTGATGACAACACTTAAGGTGCCACTGTTTTTCCAGGGTTCCTCCCCGCTGCGCTCAACAGAGGTGTTTTCTGAGACACCAGTTTCAGAAGTATTAAACTTTGCCTGTTTTCTCACAGCAAAGCTAACTTTGCAATCTCAGGAAAAAATACTGAAGGAAGAAGGCAAGGGAAAATGAAACTACAGAAGCAAAAAGAAAGAAAGGATCTCAGCAAGATTCTGTGTAAACCTATGTATTTGTTGCAAACAAAACCTGGAGCACTGAAGGACTTGCTTGAGAGGCATTCAATTCATGGCAAACAGTTTTGGACACATCCAGATCCCAGTGAAGTCAATGCAAAGATTTCCCAATGAATCAGAAACCCAGTGTACTTTGGCCGCAAGTATCCATTGCAGCATGATCTAATTGCAAAAGTTAACAGATTGTCAAGATATGCAAATCTCAATGTATATCCTTCTAACCTGCCTCCGTAGCAAAGGAAAATATGAAATGAATCTCCTTCAATTATATCTAAGGAAATATCTCCTCACACTTGACACTCCTGAAAAAACTCTGTTAGGGTTTCATGTTAAAGCATGAATGTTGAATATGAAGTCTAGCTTGGGAATGGTTAAATTCAAGACCAGTCTGAATAGGAAATGAGAAAGGAGAACACAGTCACTTCGTGATTCAGCTTCTTAGAATCACTGGCAAAGTACTGATGGAAGGGAAATGAAAACTTAAAGACTCCTTTTAAAAACTGATCCAAATATAACCACATTATCTCAGTTGTTTCTGTGTTTCTGGTGGTTTGTGTATGAGCAGTCATACGTTGCATCAGATTGCCACGTCCCTTGTACTGGATGTCAAATCAAATAAGTGCAAAGCAGCCTAGCAAAAATCAGACTTAATATGATTTATCACACAGAACAATCAGTATGCTGCAACTCTGCAATCTGTGCTTGAAAAGATGCATATTTTTCCCTTCTGTTCTATACTTGCAGAATAGAATCCAAGGTCTTAAATGGGAAGAGTGTTGGATATAACACAGACGGTGTGGGGGGGAAAGAATCTTTAGAAGGAATAAGCTCATGGACAGTCTTCACTCTTTAGGAATAAAATTTAGAAATCTTTTCAGGTAGGATAAGCAGACCCTTTAGCCACTTTAGACTAGTATTATAATTCGTCTCCGGGACTACATGAGATGCAGGATGCCTTTGTTTCTTGAGTATTTTGTTTAAATGAGCTGATAGAACTCTTATGTAACCATCACACAGCATATACTGGCATGTACAAGCATTATTACATTTTTACTACTAGCTTGGATTAATAATTCATTAATGGCTTGAATTAAGTTCTTAATAATTTTTATAATTAAAAATCCTGCATATTGTAATAATAAGAGAAAAGATTCAGGTTAATTAAGGATTTAGAATCAGCTGGTGTAAAGCTAAATTAAGATATGAGATAAAGAGCACCTTGACCGTGATTTGAAGTCAGACTGAAAGAGAAGGAAACAAAAAATCATTTCTTGACTCCATCTTGTAGCAGATCAACTCATGAGCTACTAAGGTTTGCTGGTATATTTTAATTAAGAGTAATTTTAAAGAACTACAAATGCTGAGATTGTCATAGCTATCTCCCAGTATATAGAGCATGTGAGAAAGTTCATTTGTCCTCGCTGTTTCATATAGCACCTGCTGAAAATATGCTCAGTGTAACAATGGACAACCTTGGACACCCTTGGTCAATTCATCACCTCCTACAGAGATCTACAGGTATGGGAGGGAAAATTACCCCTCAAGACTGGTCAGGATCTGTGACTTATGAGTGTCCTGTAGCAAAAGGCAGCCAGATCTCTTCTTTGCAGATGCAGGGTTAAGTCGTGGGTTTGGTACAAAGGAGGGCACAGAACTAAGCAAACAGCTCTGTCTTTAGCAATGAGTGTTACAGAAGTCCACACTGAACTGTATTGGTCCAAATAGGGTGGATGTGACCTCATGTGAGGTGTGGCTCATTGAAAAGGGTTTATGAATGACAACCACCTCCAGTCCTTGGGGACGTGAGTGTTATATGAACAAAGCGAAGCATTCATCACAGAGTGACAGAGCAGTGCACAGGGCCACAAAACAAAACAGAAATATTCCTCTGCTCTAACTGAATCTACTTGTGAGCTGCAAAATAACAACCTGAGCCCACTTAGTAAACAAGGGATAGATGCCAAACAATGTCATTAAACAAACAACAGCAGAATCAGCAAATCTGTCTTAGAAAAACCCTTTCCCTGTGGTAAGTTAGTGCATGAGGGAGGCACAACAGCCATATTAATTATTTTTGGTGATGCACTGTGCTTCCAGTAATTGCTTGTACTGGTGTCTTGGAGAATTTGAAATGACGGCAGCAGCTGTATTTCATGGCTGCATGCTGGTACAGTACAGCCTCCATTTCTTATTTATATCTATTTGCTTTTTTTTTTTTTTTTTTTTTTTTTTTTTTTTTTGTATGTGTGTTAAAATGTGTAGTATCTTGAATTCAGAGAACATGTTCCTTGTTTTGGGAACTGTACTCAGTCAGGCTGGGATGAGTTTATCTTTCCCCGCAGCAGCCCATATAATGCTGCACTCTGCATTTGCAGCTGGAACAGCATTGATCCCACAGCAAAATTTTGTGTAGTGCTGAGCAGTGATCATATAGAGTCAAGACTCTTTCTAACTGCAACCTGAAGTCATAAGGTAAGAAAAGGATATTGGCAGAGGAGCTGACCTTTTCAGGCTGAAAGAGCTGGGTCTGTGAAGCCCGGAGAAGAGAAGGCTGTGAGGTGACCTGATAGCTACCTAACAGTATCTAGAGGGGAGCCACAGGAAAGAGAAGGGTAGACTCTTCAGCAGGGTCTGTGGTGATAGAACAAAGGGAAATGGTTTCAAGCTTAAAGAGGGTAGATTTAGATTAGACAGGAAGAAGTCTTTTACGGTGAGGATGGTGAGGTAATGGAACCGGTTTGCCCAGAGAAGCGGTGGATGCCCCGTACCTGGTGACTTTCAAGGCAAGGCTGGATCAGGCCCTGAGCAACTGGATCTATCTGTGTATGTCCCTGTTCATTGCAGGGGAGCTGGACTAGGTGATCTTTAAAGGTCCCTTCCAACTAAAAGGATTCCATGATTCTACGATTCTAAACCGACCAATGGATATTTCATACAGTGGCTTGCTGGGTAGGTGTTTGATATTGCAGACTGAGAAAGCATGATGACTTGGGATGTTTTGTTTGTGGTTTTAATGTTCAGGTGTGTGTCTGTATATTGTCCTGAAAGACGTGGCATAGTGTATAATAAACATTATTACTCTTCTCAATGTGGTGTTTGCAAGCATAAAATGTCATTCCTTTAAATTACCTACATTTCATTAAAATGATAATCTCTAAATATTGTTTGGACCTTGAATCATACTTCCCTTGTTAGAATTTATTGAGTATTGCTCTAGTCTCCACTACGTGAAGGACTATAATAACAAAAAGCCATGCATCAGAACTGTGATACAAAGGACATACTTTTTATGATCAGATACTGCAGCTGTTATATAGAATATTTGTTCAGAATAAATGTGACAGGCTCCAGAGACAGGATTAGTGAATCACTGAGCTCTGCACTTTTTCCAGTCTCACTCTATGATGCTATGATATGCCTGTATACACATATAAATAACCCTGACATTATATCTGTTCTTCTAGCATGTGGGGAGGAAGAGAATAAGGACAGATGTAAGAAAAAATCAGTTATTACTAAGGAGCTACTTAGCCAAGGAAAAAATTGCTCTTTCTAGAAGTGGATGAATACACTGGCCATCAACAGTCCACAATTTTCTCAGATCTTTTCATTCCACTAGATACAAAACAGTATCTGTGGATAACCCTTGCTCAGTCTGAAGGAGTTCACTGCGTGGGCTGTTTCAGATCCTTTGTGTAGCACATGGGTCAGATTCTGCCTTTGTGTCCCTGAATTCTCCAAGAGCTTTCCATCTACAAACATAATCACTGGTCAGTGCATGTATTTTGTATGAGGCAACTTCCAGCTGATTTACAAGGAATCACTGAACCCATTGCAAATCCTATCTGCAGATATCAGTCTGCTGACTCCAAATCTAGTCCTGAGACTTTAGCTGTGGGGTTCTTGGTAGTTGACACGAGTCTTCTGGTGGTCCCTGTATAGCCACCACCAGTCCCAATTCATCTGGCTGATGGCTCTGAAATGGGATTTCTGATACTGCTGTGCAACACACGGATCCAAGTCCCTGTTTCTCTGTGTGGATGTGATGCTTTGAAAGCCAGACAGTGTTACAGTCCAGAATACACATAACAAAGAGAATGACTGTGCTTTATAAAGTTAAAAAAAAAAAAAAGAAAAAGCAATAATACCAAAGTAGGAACAAATCCAGATAAAAACCTGTGTTTGAACAGAGACTCTGAGCTTATCTGTTGGCCAGCTTCCCCAGCTTTAATAGCTTTTTTTTTTTATTTCTATCATGTAAGCTACTAAATATATTGCAGTAGTTTCTGTATCTGTCATATGAATGGCAGGTGTTTTTTCACCTCAGGGGTAATATTCATCCATCTGTCTATCTCTTAATATATTCCTACAACTTCTTTCATACTTTACGCTGTAATCTTTAGTGTAGATGCCCTTACAACATCCCTGGGAGGTAAGGAAGCACTTTGTCCATTCTATAGGAGAAGTGAGACAGAAAAGAGATACAGGACAGCTGGGCTTTTACAGCATGTAAACATCTACTGCTCATTTAGAAGAAAAGTAAAACCTCTGCAGAGTATTTTCTTATTCATGCACAAAGGCTGTGGTAGTAGATTAAGGAGGTGAATGCCAGCATGCCACCTTCAACCTCCAGAGCAGGTTTCTCCTGGGGAAGACACAATGCTCCTTCTCCAAACAAACAGGGCTTTAGCCCTATCTGACAATGACACTAGTGGTTTTCCATTCTATCTTGGCCTGTTATCTATAATAGAGCTGTAACATAAAAGATTTTCTTTCATAGGGTTCAGATGCACATCAATGAATCACAAAATTTTAGAATGGATTAACTTGGAAGGCACCTTAAGGATTACTGAGCTCCAAAACAAAGCCATGGACAGGGACAACTTCCACTAGATCGACTGCCCAAAACCCAATCCAAACTGGCCATGAACACCCCCAAGGATAGGGCACCCACAACTTCTCTGGGCAGCTTTTGCCAGTGCCTCATCACCTTCAGAGTAAAGATGTCTAATCTAAATCTGCCTTCTTTTACTTTGAAGTTATTACACTTTTATTTCTGTGATTACACTTCCTGATAAAGAGTTCCCCTCCAGCTTTTCTATATGCCTTCTTTAAATACTTTAAGGCTGCAGTGAGATCTCTTGGGAGCATTCTCTTTTCTAGACAGAAAATCAAACTCAGCCTCTCTTCACATTGCTTTCCCTTCCAAATAAATCAGCACTGATGTTTTTACACAGGACTGGCTTCTCTAGCCAAAACTTGATAGTGAATGAAGCAATTTAATAGAAGAAAGGAGTATGAGAAAGGCAGTGCAGAAGTAATCAACTGCATTCAATCTTCAAGTTTAGGTGAACTTGATTCATTTTGTTTTGCTAAAAGGCATTTTTAGTTGCCCAAAT
Organism: Callipepla californica brunnescens; assembly: GCA_023055505.1. Classification (NCBI taxonomy): domain Eukaryota; kingdom Metazoa; phylum Chordata; class Aves; order Galliformes; family Odontophoridae; genus Callipepla; species Callipepla californica. Next base: position 44,610,811 of record JALIRH010000004.1, on the reverse strand, counting down.
AGACCATAGTTTCCTTTAGATTGATTATCCCTGCTTATCTTTATACAAAAGGTAGTGTCTGTAAACAGTACTCTGAGAGTCTGCGTTATGAGCATAATATGGATGTTTTTTGAGATTATTGATTCTTGTGGAAGATCTGAACAAATTAGTCAATCAAGTAGTAAAGGCATTTTGATAATAGATTGTAATATTCCATTTATCAGCACAAAGCTCTTTTTTTCTTGCAGTTCAAATTGTATTGTGTAGCATAGGTAATAATTAGATAAAAAGAGGAAGATAATAAATTAGATGAAAGTAAGTACAAGAATCCCAAGTTTCAACTTTTCAGATACTGTGTTTAAGTTTAGGTTTTGTTTTGAATGAGCACATGAGAAAATATTTCCCATTGGATAACAAAGTCTTGATTTACAACAGAAATGAGGAGGAAATAATAGTTTTCTCATTCTGTGCTCATCTACTTGTTGCTTCAGTTTGCATTTCAGGATGGTTTTGTTTGTTTGTTTGTTTGTTTTTTTCCCTATCTGAACTTTAGAGAGCTCAAAGAAGGACTCTTTAGATTGCTTAAAATATATATTAAGCAAAATTCTGCATAGGGGTCAGTTTCAAGATTTCATCCATCCCAAAGAGCACTTTTCAATCTTCTACATATTAGTTTTCTCTAAAGTTCTAGATAAATAGACTCTAATAATACAGCAGTCATGTTTTTGTTCCAAGAAGTGACCACCATCAGCTTACAGCTACTTTCTGTCCTTCACATGTTGACTTTGGCCTGAAAGGTACTTTGAAAATAGCCAGCAGAAAAGATAGAAAGCCTTCTGTTCTTACGCCCCTACTGTTTGAGAAGACTTGACCAACGTGGTGGAAATATTAGCATTGCTTTCAATTGCATCCTGTTATCTGGATAACACAAAACAGCATTACAGGCTCATTAAAACCTTGCATAGTTGCATAGGATATTTCAATTTTTATTGTTTATATGGTGTCACTGCTGTATGTATTTATCTCATTTATACTAATAACAGTGCCACTGCAGTCAGTAAATGCATGACTACTTTCTGATCAAAAAGAAACAGTGATGCAGTATACCTCATTTTTGTGTTTGGTTGTAACATAAATGTATAAAGGTAATAGTAAAAATCTATTAACAGTTTAAGTTGAAGGGCTGAGTTGGATAAATTTTACTGCTCATAAAGTTAGTGAGTTACTGATTTTTCAACACAGGTAAGGTAGTTTTGTTTATTAACATTCTTTTAATGGCTGGTGATTCTGCTGTTTTTTGTATTATAAAGTAACAACACATGGCAATTCATTTTCCAGAGAATTTACGCTCTGAGCAGGAGGAAAGGTAGGATTTCCTGCAGATCCCTATGGGAACACTAAACTTTGCGTGAAGTGACACTCTCAAGTTCATAAAGGCAAGATGGAAAGCTACTTTCATAAATAGGAGTGAACCCAAATCTAACTCTGCTTTAACATTTAAACAATTTTTCTGAGGTACAGGTCACCAAAACAGTGCATATTAGGTGTGTAATAGACTAGTAGTGAAGAACTTCAGGTTCTTGCCATGTGTGTGGGTTATCAGATTATCACTACCTATATTTAAGGAGGATAGACAAATTCCATTGGTTTGTTTTGTTGTTTTTTTATCCAACTCTTAGAGCAAACAAATTCGGGACATGATTTCTCTTGCCCAAATAGCCCTTAGGCTGAATCTTTTTGAGAAAACTTTAGCTAAAAAAAGTCCCTACATCTGTGGGAACAAAGAGAAAGGAAAAGAGTTTTCTGTCTTGCCTCAGTAAAATAATAATTACATGTGTTCTGCTGACAAACTGCCATACCGTTACAGGTGGGAAGACAGACTTGAAGATTAAGTTGGGCCCTCCATTGTGAAGAGTTTACCTTTTATTTAACTGCTGTCTGATGACTTTTTAATTCAGTTAATACCTGCTCATGAAACACTTGCTAGAGTTTGGAAGCTAAAGTATTTGAAGACTTTATCTGCCCTGCATGTAGCCATTTCCTTTATCCTCTCCAGAGATGGTAGAGGAATCTCTACAACAGACTTTTTACTAGGCAATGGTAATGCTTGTTACTGGTGCCTGTAGATATTTCTGTCCCCAGAAAATGATTATTTTCCATCCCTCTTACTTTTCTTTAAAATCTCTGAAATTACTGCAGAATTTTTCTCATAAAGAGATAATACACTACTGCACTTTTTCCTTTTCAAGAGACTATCATCCCTTTAAATGTGTGCTCAGTGAAAGTACCCATTTTTGTTTTGCAGAAGAATGATTTAGATTTATTTTTGTTATTCTGTAACCTACTTCAGAGACGGTGTAGTAAAATTCATTATGGATGTTGTCATTTTGCCTTCCAGTTCCAAGATCACAAATAAACTTTTCACTGTACAATCAGTACAAAATACATTATTAAAGATAATTTCACATGATCAGAGGCAGCTCATTCACATGCAGAAGTAAAGCATGTTGAAGATAGAGAAGTAAATGTCTACAGTTTGGAAGTAATACCATACCCAAGACAATGCACATTACCTATTACCTGATTAACAGGCTCTCCCACACAAAATAACAAAGATAAAATGCTTGACAGTTTTGTTATTTTATGCACACACTCCTCCACATGACAAAGACATGTCAGCTAGTGAGATGTGCTCACACACACACTGTTTACATAACTTGATTCATGTTACCATTTTTTCCTTTACTGCTGGAAGCATTGAGAATGACCCAAGAGGAAACATTTTATGAACTATCTTTCAGCTGCTTCTTGTTATTTTATATGTTTAAAATGGCAGTTTATGCAACATCTTTTCAGTGGTCAGACTAGAAGATTATGTCCCAATATTTCCTACCTTCGTATACAAAAACTACTTGAATACCTCAGTACTTCCCACAGAATCCAACACCTAGTGGAACAGCAAGATTTTTTTAATTCCCTTTTTCTTTTTCCAGTGTTTTAAAATTCAAATACATGCTTCCGAAGACCCATTTGTATCATTCACAGTGGACATATGTATGCAGCTCTCTGAAATCTCCAATCAGTTATTTGGCAAAACCCAAGTAGACAGTCTCCCACGTTACATGGTCATGTTTAAACCAGCTGATCCAAGGTAGATGGAGCACTGCTTTAAATTTCGAAGCCCTCATCCAGCTTCCCTGCATCCTGCTTTATGTAGCCAACCAGATGTAGATGTAGAAAATGCTATGACTACGTACTCACTGTATATCTCTACCTCAATATCCTTGCCTCTTTTTCCTATCTATAAACAACAGCATACTCATCCATTTTAAAAATCAAGAGACGTATATGAAAAAATAGCTTGTATGCATCACCACCCCTCATGCTTCTGCCAGTTCCTATTCAATATTAAGACCAGAAAATACTAATGGATGCTGACCAGACACAAAAACAGACCAGTCCCTTGGTTTATTATTTTCTGCAATAAATTTAGACAAAGTCCTGATAGTCACCTTTCCATATAATATCTTAACTTTCATAAATAGAGCATGGAAATGAGACTTATTACTTTCTAGCTATTAAGCTCTCACCCATTAGTGGAGTTTTTTCTTCCTCTTTCTCAGCTCCTTCTGACTGGCACACTATGGGGAATCAGATGGGCTGGTACTTATGGCAGCACCTTTCCTCTCCTCATCTGTGGTTCCAGTCATAGTTTGTTATGCTCTGCTCTAGAAAGGGGAACAAAGAATCTGATGGATCACTCTATCTCTGAGGTGAGGAAGAACCACAAATCACAGAGAGGGCAAAAGTTAGCAAGTACGGTCACTGCCAGGCCTGTAATCTTTCTCCTTGAGTACAAAAGGCTGTTGCACACACTGGGTGATAGATCTGTCCTTTGGCTTCATTTCAATTGCCATCATACAAGGAGATGAGGGTGGTCCAGAACATATGGGACCTTTGGCAGAGGAAAAACATTTATAGGTTTAGCAGTTCACACAACCCTCTCCAGCCAAGAGCTCAGCTTAGAAGTTATGTCTGGTTTCAAAGACTCATCTACTGATTCATCCCCCATGCCTAACTAATTTTCTGGTTCAGCTGAAGCATGTACAGAGGCCTACTGTACCTAGGTTTCAGCCTTCACAGTTATAAAATGTGTTAGAAATTTCTTGATGTGAAATCCACAGCAGTTCCTGGCCAGCATTTTTAGGCCATAGAGTCCACTAGCAGAACCTGCTGTACTGAGACTGAGTCTCACTGATACTCAAGAATGACTTAACAGGGCTGGAGAGAGTATTCAAATACCAACAGTATAATTTTTCCTACTACATGAATCATCCCATCTAGGCTGCCCAGGTGAGGAGAAAGAAAAAAAACTTGGGTTAAAATGGACAATCCATAATCTCTTGAACAAGAGTTAACTCATCTGATTAGGAATTATCATAAGGATAGCCAAAAAATCTCCTTCCAGTCACAACTGATGTTTGTTGGCAATATCTCTTACTTGCTCAGGATTAGTGGCTTGGGGATCCAGGGGGGGACAGCATTCCTTAGTGCTTTCTGGAATCCCTCTTTTGACTGCTCTTTGGATAATCAGTCACTATTATCCCTGGAGATCCATTACGAATATACTAGGACCTCTTTAATTTCATTTCTTGCACGTTCTTTATAACTTTATTGGCTGTTATTAAGGCCATCAATCAATTAATCCCACTTGCCTTTCTTTTAAGCCCAACTTGGGCTTAAAAAGGAAAAATCAAAAGGAAAATAATGGTTTTCCAATTGCATTTTTAGTTTTCACAGGCCTCTGGGGTATATAGGATTAGGTATATTTGTACGTACATCTCTTGGTTTGTTTTTTTTTTAAGGATTACTGGTTTTCACCTGTTTGATTCAATAATTATTGGATTCATAGGAACATTCTCCTTGCAACCTGAGGACAGACAGGGTTTCACTTTGTGCTAGTTGAATTACTACTTATTACTGCTGATGGTGGAGGAGACTTACCACCGAATGATCAAATATATGTTGAAAGATGTTGAATGAAGGCAAACCACCAGATTTAAGTCTGGCTGACCTGGTGCCCAAGTGTAAAGAACATTCATTTTTCTGATCTCTCTGCTTTGTGTTCTTCCGGGCTTATACCCTGTACTCCTTCTTATTAAAGTCACCCTGTTTCTGATGGGTGAGTTTTCTATTTTCATCTTTTGCTATGTTAAGACATACAAAAATTGCTATACAAAACAGGTAAGTTATGGCCAGAACAGAGAAGAAAATCTCATATCCTCTCATAACACTGTAAGCCCTGCATTATCGTGGGATTTGAACACTTTGAAATTGTCAAAGCAAGATCATATCAGATAAGAATAGAGATAGAAAAATAAAAAAAATATAGGCAGAGGCCTAGGTAGCAACATTTCCTTATACAGAAGAAATTTTAAACAAGTATTTGACTAGTGTTTCCAGAGATGAGACTGGTTGAATGCCAAAACATGGTTTTCATAACCTTTAAACTTGAACTATGCAATTGTTGCATGAATCAAAAGAAAAATCAGTGACAGAAATGAACAAAGAAAATCTGTCAGTTATGCAGAAAAGAGAAAGATTTAAGTAGTGAGCAAGACATAAGAAAGAGTTGTGGGAGTTCAAACGAAGCCAAAAAATAATAATAATAGTGTTGAAATTAAATTATTTCCCTAGGTTGAAAAGAAATTTCAGTTATAATTAAAAAGCCTATACGCATGTGAACTGCTGTCATCTAGAAACAATTATAATCCTTCAGTGGCTGAGAAAACAGATGCAGTCCCTCTGTATGGCTAAATTAAACCCAGTTCTTTCTCCCCCTTTGATAAGACATCCCAAAGTGAGCCAGTGTACACAGCTATTACACACTAATTAGTGAGACATGGCACGGTCTCAGATTACCAAGCAGCCACATGGCCACAGCCCGTTTCTGCCTGCCTATCCGTCCCCTCACATCTCACTTCATAATAGCAAATTCAAATAAGCTGTGCAACAGCAGCCACAATGGTCTAAAGAGGCAAATTTCACAGAAACATGAAATACCTTTTATTAGCCAGTTCATATCACTGGAAGAATTGATCAGTCTTTCCATCTCTTTAATCTTTCACCAAGATTTGTGCACCTAACATCTTGTTCTTTTTCCAAACTACATTTGGTACTTGAATAAAACATTTGTTCACTCTCTGCAAACTTGCTTCTTTTTTATTAGATCCAGGATAGTCTGAGGCCATTCACTCCCTCTTCAATCCATCGGGAAAGAGTAATTCTTTTACAGTTTTAGTGACCTATACGATCAGAGAAGGAGAGCTGAACTCTACATTTTTTGCATTTCAAACAAAAATATATTGCTGCACTTCAGCAATATTGAAATAGCCTCTTGGCTGTCAGAGACTATCCATAGGACTATCATTTTGGAACACAGACTGCAGAAAGTGAAACAAGATGACCCTGAGATGGGAACAGGGGTCTGAAGTCATTTCTTTCACACTATAAAGCTGCTGGAAAGACCAGTAATTGGAAACTGCACTAAAGAGGTTGATAATAGCGTTCACCTCTCTTGCCAATGTGATAGCTGGTAGAGTCACCTCTGAGGTCATTAATTAATCTATTTTAAATGAACCTTCCTCCATGCAACTTAATCTCACTAAACTTTGTTTCTTCAGCCTTGTCTCCATTTCAAGCATATGGCTTTCCAAGACTGTTAGCATGATAATTCCTTCCTTGCCAACAGCGATCAAGAAGTAATAAAATAATTTTAAATCTTTATTCATACATTAGATTTTCCTATATATATATATATATATATATATATATATATATATATGATTCATTTGCATCTTAAATGTAGATTATTAAAAAGCTGCTGATTTCAGTACGTTGTCAAATTTAGTGAAGAACACAGCGTGCCTACTTCTAAGGCTCATCTCTGCTTCTTTTCCAGAGGCTTAGAAAGACAGAGTTGCTTAATGAACCTTTGTTAATATGCACATTTATATGATCTGATTGGCCCCTGCAGCAGCCTAGAAAACCTGTGAAAAGACAGCTGCTGGAATTACTGAAAACATCCCACTAATTGGAATTATTAATTGTTTACAGTAACATTTACCGCAAAGAGAAAAAAAAAAGGCTGTGATAGAAAATCCCCCTATTTTCAAGAGCAAGACAGACTGCTAACAAAATGACAGTAATGGCTGCTAAATCACATATTATCAAGATTTAATTATGCGTACTTCTTTGGCATCAATTCCATAGGCAAGATCAAAGCACGTGTTTCCTATGAGACGTAATACTTTTTACTTCTGGAGCCCTTCCGTCATGCTGGACAGCATGATAGCTAGTGCAAGGGTGCAACCTGCTCTGCAGAAAGGCTGCCCAAGGAGGGGAAGTGTTTTGCTTTGCTTTTCAGTCAAGGGACGCAAACTTCAGAGTGCTGTGGACTGCCTTGGCAATCTACCAAGTGCCTCAGGGCTGCCCTAACCTACACAGACATTTGCATAAGTGCTCTTTGTTCTGATGCTTTATTTGTATTTTTAATCAACAGTCAGACACAACTAGAGTGTACTCTAGTTTTTTTTTGTTTTCTTTGTTTTAAGTTTGCGACTCTTGGAAGTATTCTTGACATGCTAGTACATTTTTGTATGGCAGTCATCCTTATTGCAGTTCATGATGCTTCAAGTTTTGAAAGGAATAAATCAGTGCACAGCACCAGTACTCATCCTCCACTACATGCCACTCTGTTTGGTGCTGTTCTCCTTGGGAGAAAGAGCCCTCGGGTAGCCGAAGGGGAGATCTTCAGTGTTTTTTGATGTGTAGGGAATTGCACTTGGGGGCAGAGAAAGAGCTCTTAAACAAAGGATAGGATTGAATGCTGTAAAATATACCACAACTTGCAATTATATATCTGTTCTCAAAAACTATAGAAAAGCATGAGGCTGGGGAGGGGTTCAGACATTTCAGATGTTTGTGGTGTTCCTATGCTGATATATTAGCAGTTCTGCAGCTTAAAGGAAAGAGAATAATTTTCATTAAACCCACTGCCCCTAAGAAATCTCCCAGCATATAAACCAGCTGTTCTGGTCGTTTGCTGGAGAAAGGATTCGCCTATTTGCCTACATTTGTTTTATCTTCCAGAAGAGATTATTACAAACTGCTTGTTGATTGAAGACTTAGTGAGGAGAAAGCTGATCAGCTATGTAATACAGGAGCAGTTCAAAAAAATTGTCTCATGAACTTTAAATATTGGGCAAGATATGATTTTCTGTCTGCTGGATTCATTTAAGTGCATTGTGATAAGCACACTGTAGGAAGGCCCATATCATTAAGATCTACCGAGTCTGTGCTGAAGTCAAAATAAGTCTTTGTTTCTAGTTACAGCAACTGAGCATTATGGGGCTTGCAATGTAAGGGTACCATGACTGAGTTCTGGCATTGATTTCTTCAATGACATCAAACAATTCTCTGTACTGAAAACTGTCACCTCCATTACATGCCTAGCAATAAACCACTCATCTTTCCTTCAGAATCCCACAGCCTCCAGCAGGAGACACCCTGGATTTTCCATAACGCAAGGGCCCTTCACTACAGGGAGGGAGGTACAAATTGTTAAGAAACTGAATGTTTGACAGAGATGGGAACAACGGGGAACACGATCTGGTAAAGTTCAGTGACAAAACTGCATCCTTGCCTCCCAGCAGCCCCGGAAACTCTCCCTCCTTTTAAATGTATCCCAGTGCACAATGCCAGGCGTACCTACAAGATTAGTGTTCCAGGAGAAGTCTCAATCTCCCCTGAAAGAAACCCTCCAGCCTGAAAATGTTTTTTATGCATGTATTATTATTCAAGGTGAGAGCATATTCTTAATGAAGCTGGAAAACAAACCTTACACAAGCAATCCTATAGAAATACAGGACTGTAACTACTCCAGATGAAGCTTTGGGGAATCTGGGGGCACACAGTGGGTCTATAAACCAAATCAACATGCGCCATGAGAGAATACAGCTAAAGAAATACAACTAAAACACAAAGCTCAGTTGTGTGTATGTATTTCATAAGGGGATATTTCATAATCAGTTGGGAATAGAGTGCTGGGAGGACTCAAAGATAACCACCAGTGACTCTTAATGACATAATGCTTATGTTCCTACACACTGGCACGTGCAGGCAGACTTTTCTGTCCTAAGAGGCTGTTGGCACATAGCTGGTTTGCATGAGGCAATGCATTGCAAGCAGACACAAATGACAATGTTACTGACAAGCCTGACAATCTGGAACCCACACAGTTTCAGACTATTCTGCCAAGAAAGATGCCAGTTGCATTTCTCTTCCTAAAGATCAGAACCTGATGGGCCTGAGAACTCTTTGAGGGGCTCTGTGATTACAGGTTTTTCGGCCCTTGGAAATCTGTCTTCATAAAATGATTGTCTTAGCTGCTCCACTCTGAGGAGGAATGAAATCAGACTCATAGGAGCCAGGTCTCCCTTCAGATCAAATGAGCTTGGCAGAAAGTTTTAAAGGAAGGCATGATCATCTCAGGTACATGCCATACAATCATTTTGGGTGCAAAGCCTCCATGCACAAGCTTCATGTAAATATAGTTTTATAACTACAGGCACAGATCACCTATCTAGAGCTTGTTCAGTCCAAAGAAGGTGTAAGACTCCACCTTAGTTAACTTAAAATAAAGGGTGATAACGAGTGGATCTCAGTTTATTTACCCTATCACTCTCTCTGGAATGCAATGACATCAGCTACTTCTGAAAACCAGTAATTCTTTGTCCTTAACACAGCCCTTAATATAACTATTACCTCTTGAGGTTACCTGCCACATTCCTCCTTATCTCCTATAGGGGTTCTTCTCCATTTCACCTCCTCCTCTTTAAAACTGGGTACTGCTTTTCTGTTCTTCTCACAGACAATAAACACTTTGTCTCCATTGGTATACAAGGTTTTCCTAGACAAGCTGGGGTCTGTGGCCCCATAGATAAATCCCCTTCTAGTTTACTGTTCCTCACGCATTCCTTTCTTACAAGATGTCTGAGCTGACTCTTCTGCATTTGCCTGGCTTCAGGACACATGACGTAAGCCTTTTAGCCTTAACAATACATTTGCTATCCACATCACACCATTTTGCTTTCAACTGCAGCTTGTTTTGTTTGCAAATTAACACAGCAACACCACAGCCTATGTAAAAATCAGTAACAGATTTATTAGCCACCCACCTTATCTTGGATTGTAATGGCTCTGATCTCATCCTTGGAAGACTGAAATAATAAATCTCAGATGTCTTGCAGGTTGCAATTTCATTTTTTACTGGATTTAAGAGGTGAAACAGATTTATGAATACCTCAGCAGTTCAGATTAAAAGCTGGAATTCATTGGTATTAAGTTTTGGTCTGTTGTACAGGGCTGTAGTGATCATCAGTATTGATTAAGAATCTGGACAGTGTTTGCATGCTTTCAGCTAAATATTTCTTTCCTGTATGTTCTAGTGCAAACGTACAAAATACCTCCATAAACGCGTTAAGATTTGTATCCTGTGGTATTAATAATACATTCACCTCAAAACCTTAGTATTTAGCACATTAGTAGATTAGTAGATAAGCGGCTGCGGATTTTAAGTTTCTCTATTTGAGAGCAAGAATGAGCCATTCCTGGCAGAAAGAACACATGGTTTATTACAGCAAAGCACACCAATGTTTATTGTTGTCAGGAGAACCCTTCCAACCCCTTTAAATTATATGTTAGGGGAGCTGCTTTGAATTGAACCTGTTTAAAGAGAAATTGATGTTTCACTTATTATCTGGCATCTGCACACACAGTGCCAGTCAAAAATATACCACTATGAAAAGCTTGTTCCTACCCCTAGATTGCTTTACCATACCCACTTTTTAAATATTGTTTTCAAATACGCTCAAGATATTCTGAGCTTTCTGAGTATGCCTTAAAGAACTATCTCAAGCTCCAAGAGAAATTAGCATGGAATTAGATGGCAGGGACCCATAAGGATCATTGAATCCAACTCCTGGCTCCACCCAACAAGTTCACCATCACTATCCTGAACAGTTTAATGGCACTGCATCCTAAAGAGTTGTGTGACATTTTAAAACAAGAGAGATGCAAAACCTAATTGATTCCAGTAAAAGGAAGAGGAAGTAGAATGTGAATTTTCATAACTTAGAACTAGTGTGGACAATCATTCTTCTTGCATTGCTGAGAGCTGAGGAGATCTTGTGCAGACTCTTTTTGGAGGCTGCTGCAACAGCGTAATCATCATTCTACTATGATCTGCATTGAATTTGTGACATTTGCATGGTATGGCTATACGCCACATTTTCTGCTTAATTTTATCTTTTGCCTTCATGGTCATACCAGGATCCCAGGAGGGCAGTGATGGGATGAGCATTTTCATGTCTAGCCATGACACTGGGTCTGCGAGAACAGTCTGGAAATACTTTTCACAACATTTGAAATCCTGGATGATGTTCCTGTAGGTTCCTGGAAATAACAGATCTGGACTTAAACTGCAGTTCTGCAAATCCTTATAATAAAAGCAAAGAAGAGTAGGGCTTGAAAAACAAATCCTGGGTATCTCCCTGCCTCGAGGTAGGGAAAACTGAACCCAAGCAATTCCTGATAGCTGTTTGTTTCATCTATCCTTAAAGACATTCAGTCTTGGAGACTGCACAATCTTGCCAAGCAATCTGTTACTGTGCTTCACTGTCCTTGCCACTCAAAGCATGACATCATCTGCCAGGCATTTCACAGGGGATGATTTCTCCCAGTCTTTAATGTAGGATATTGGTCTGGGTTGAGAGGTTCACCCTGAAAAGCTAATTCCCAAATATTCTGGGTGCTCTCAATGACAGTCTACTGCTCCTTAGTGAAGCAGAACATATGCTTTTGAATCAGTGAACTCCTGTGTGCATCACAAGAGCGACAGAAAACTGTTAGTAGAGACTCCAGTCCCTTCCCAAACATTGTGTAAACAAGCCCTGAGTAACTAAAAACCCAACAAACTGCAATTAGTCCCTCACTAAGCATCCCACACCAGATTCCACTGCTCTCTCCCATGACACATCAAGAACTGGTGTTCCTCACTGTGTAATATGCTCTACATTGGTGAGACAGTGACTGTTTGACCCTTCAGTTGATAGGAGACAGGGAAATAGCTTGGAAATTTGACAAACTATAAATATCTTCCTTTTTGCCCAGAATTACCAGGATTATATGCAGGGTTGTAGAGAAGGATTATTGCATGAATGGGTCTTAATTTTGCTCACTGTATGTGCAGTTCTGTCATTTCTGATCCTTGAATAACGGAATTTTTTTTTTTTTTTTTTTTTTAATAAAAGCTTCAGCAGTTTAGAGGTCATAATAAGCAACTGAAAGGTAAGAATTGATTAAAGCCTATTTCAAAGTGCCATGGAGCTCATATGACTCCAAAAATCCTCTTCTATTTTAATTTCCAAACTGAGGGGAAGGGAATTAAATTATGCAAATCAGCCAAAAGTTGCTTAATGTTTCCTTGAATCCACCTTAACTGCAAGAATTAAATAAGCCCATTATCAGCAACAGAACAGCAAATCCATTTGGGAAGTACTAATTGATCCTGCTTACCCCCTCAACTGGTCCAGTGAAAATTACTGTTTGCCAACTCTTAGTGCAGCTAGTTTCATCCAAGGTTTTTGAGCTGTGAACTTTGTTGGACATTTTGCATTTAATTACTGGTGACAGACAATAAAAAGAAACAAAAATCAAATAAGCACATGAGCAAATCCTAATGGATGAAAATAGAAGTAAATAATGCTTTAGCAGGTCTTCCCATTGTTTTACTGTCGCATCAGTCTGTCCTCACTGGGGAAAAGACACCAAGTTCTACACTCTCTTTAGCAGGAAAGATATATAAAGGGCATTTTCATAGATAATTATTTACAAATTCCCTGCAACCATGCTGCTTCTGTGTTTTTGTTTTTCTTTATTAACCTAATAAAATATATTATCTAGAGAAAAGCTCAGGATATACAGCACTTAAATTTATGTGTTTTTCTAGTATGACAAATATTTTGTTATAGTTTGCTAGCAATTATTCAGAATAACACAAACAGCTTGGGATGATTGTAGCCTTGTGAATTGACATCTGAAATATTTATAAGTACAGCCATGCTGCCATATGGGCCCTCCTTGGAGTTATCAGTCACCGCATCCTACTGCTTCTGCAACTTGGGTTCACATCCTAATGCTATCTGGTTCTTTTACTTGCAGGTGCCCAGCTCTGGGCACCACTCCTTGAGCCACAGCTGTCAGCCACAACAAAGGAACTGTACACATTTCTTGCTGAGCCGTTCTACAAACCCCTGCTTAACACTTGCATGTGCTGTTTAATGTAGCACAGTTCATACACAGCATAATGGATCTCCCTGAAAGTGAGTTTTAAATGCAAAAGCACCCATCACTGATCTTTCACTTTGAATGGTGTTATTATACAGAGGGCATCTTTCCTTGACCTGCTGATTTACAGGGTCTCTCCTTATCATGTAAAATGTCTACAATGGCCTGGTTAGCAAAAGCAGGATGTGTCATGTCATTGTTCCCTCCTAAAATGAGCTTTTCCTCTTCCATTCAGCAGCTTATGTACAAATAGGTGGTATTTATCCATTCAACGGGGACTTGCATCTGTGCAAAACCCCTATTGCCTTCACTGAAATTACATTCAATGAAGTGATGATAGGGTCTTTCCTGAGCAGAGCTAAGCACTAAAAGATTATACAATATTCTTAACTCGAGTTATTAGTACTGTCTATAAAGTTTTGATGTCACAGAAGAAGATGAAAACTCCAGGCAAATTCTTCAAGGTCAGAGTTTCTGTCATGGGAATTAGATCAAATGCAAGAATCATTCAAAACTGAAAAAGAAAATAAATAGGAAAAATAGGTAGGGAAAAAAAAAAAAAAGAATTAAAAAGTAGAAAAAAGAAAGAGGAAAAAATAGGGAAGAAAAAAATTCTATCATCAAAGACTCTCTTCTCCTTTTAAATCATCATTAAGGTAGTAGAGAGTTATATTTCATTACTGATGAATTTTATGTCTGTGCAGGAGAACAAACCCCAGAGTATTCCCAGGCTCAGTGTATCTACAAAAGGGAGGAGGTGAGGTAGAAAAGGGAAAATCATTTTTTGCTAGTTCTGGGGAATTGCTTCAGGCAAACCAGGTGAACAGCTCAGAGAATTAAGCTCCCCAAAGCATCTTTTTTCCCCTAAGTACAAAGGAATTCACTGATCCACTGATGGCTTCCCTCACCAGTCTGATGGTCACAATAGTGAACATAAGCACTATGGGCTGGAGTTGGACAGACAGCTTCCTAAATGAGGCAATGGAAGTGAATGAAAGCCTGAGCAAAACATCTTCAGCCATGTAACAGTCAGAAGGACCAGACACAGTAGAAAACTGGGCTTTCCTTCTGCTTTGGTTTTTACCTCAGTGTTCAAAATAATTTTGGTAAAAGGCCTCCAAAAAAGTGCCCAGGAAGGACTCCGATAGATCTCAAAGGCCAGGTATATTTGCTTTTCTGAATACATCTGAAGTGGAATTTGTCAGAAAAGCTTTAGTTCAGAGCACTGTTTTTGGTCTTTCCCCATGTTTTCTTAGATGCTGATACATGTCCCCCAATTCTAATTAAATACAAGCCATACTGAGAGCAGGGAAAGAATGTAGTGGTTCTTCTCTAGGGACTCTTCAGTGCCTCTGGACGTGCTACAAACTGAAAAGGCCTTTAGCATGTCTGCTGAACTAGAGAAATGAAAAATACGGGCTTTGTTCAGAATAGAAAGCAGATGAGGCTCAAAGAACAAATGCACAGAAGGATTAAGACACAGCAGAGTCTTTCGTTTGCCATGGTCTCCGAAGCTTGAATCTGAATAAACCCTTAGATGCCTCCTACTCCTTGGCTTAGTGGAAATTCCAGAGCCTCCCTCCAATTCATACCTAAAAGTATGAAACAGAGACATGTATGGAGGCACATGACATTTTATCCTAGAAAATGCATCCCTTTGAACAAGCTGACTGTCACAAGAGAAGGCACTAATTGAGCCAGGCACATCTTCATTCTAGAAGGATCTATTATGCAGAGGAGATGCTGAACAGGTAAAGATGTCCTCTCACACATGGAGGGAAGACCTGGTGAAACAGTGCTAGGTCTAGCTAACCTTCCTTGATCTTTTAGCAGCTCTGAGATGATACTGTCAGCCAGAAAGCCATGTCTGAGCTGAACATCACCTAAAATTCCCTCTTGCTTTCCCAAACTGCACCGCTGAGCAGAAGCCAGGCTCCTGTGCTCCAGGGTTCTGTGAAAGTGACAGAAGCTCTTGGCGGCCCAGGCTCTACAAGTGTTCACCCTATACTTAGCTTGGATAATAAAGCCTTCTGACATGCCTTATACCGGCGGGCTGGCCAGTTCCATTCTGTCCCGATTGCACATTAGGCACTAAGCATCTTAGAAAAGAAGCATCCCAGGGGGTAATTTCTATAGAGTTGAATCCACCAATATAATCTTTAGAAAGATCTTAAGCTGGTGTAAGCAGCACTTTCCACAGTGAGACCAAAATAATGACTATTTTCATCTGCTATGGATCCGAAGACTTCAGTCATTTTCTCCATACAAGCACATGCACAGGAGTTTACAAAATCTGCATTTATTATCATTCCCCAGACCACTTAAATAGAAATATCCTGATCTTCGCGTTGCTTTCTGTGTTGTGAGGGAGGAGTGACCCCAAAGAAGCACGTGGGGTTCCAGTGGTATAAATATAGTGGAAGCCAAAGCAAGAATCAAGAAGTCTTATTGATCATAGCTCACAGTGATCTTACTGCTACCCTTATCAAATATTAACAGTAATGACTTATTTATAGAGCACTGACTGTGAGCTAGGTGTGAGTGGATAGGCATAAGTCCCACAGAACTAACAAACTAAATAATAAATACATATCAATCTAGAATAATAAATTATAAATCTCATATTCCAAAGTTGTTTTATTTTTTTTTCCCCCTTCAGAGGCATTTGCCCTCACTTTTTCTGATCAACAGGAGGGCTTGGTTAAAAAGGACAGATTAGAAATGAGTGTCTTTGATGTTTACAAAGGCAATAGGTTTTTCGCACCTTTCCAAGTGCAATTCAGCTGCAGGTAAAGAACTCCGCGGCTTGTGGAAGTGCTAATTAAAGCCTATAATAACATGAGTCACCTTCAACCCTGCTCTGAATTTCCTGGTATTTATCTTGCCAGAAGGAGATGTTGCATCTCCAGGGCACTACATCTGAGGACCTCTCCTGTTTCAGGGATCAGCAGCATAGCAACCATTTGGGATGGAAGAGGAGGGAGTAAAGTTGTTTAAATCAATCTCTGTCATAGGATCCCACTGTATATTGATATTTTGAAGGTTAAAGGTTAATGTTATACTCAGGAAACCACTCATCCTCTAAAATACTGTTATTGTTTATCTTGCTGAAATCTATTTTTATATTTCCCAAGACATTTTTATTTTATTTCTGCTCAAGGTTGTCTTTACTGTGTTTTCATAGTATCACCATACACACATAATCCTTTTGCTATCTGATATCGCAAGTTGTGATGGGAAACACCAGGTGTCTGGTATTCTTTTTTAATAGAAAGATTAGGAGAAAGAAAAATTATTAACTTCAGGCTACTTATTTTAGCAGAACACGAATTATCAGGGACTCCAATCAAGCAATGAAGTTGAAAGTAACAGATCAGTCAGAGTAAACACTTGTCCCCAGGAATAATATACATCTTGCCACGTTAGTGGCCTGGAACATGTTTTCATTTATCCAACCATTTTCTTGCCACAGTAATTATAAAATGGACAGTTTGAAATGACATTTGCTTCTATTAATCTTATTCCCTGCATTATTTTTTCCTTAGTCTTCATACTTGCTGGTTAACATAAGAGCAAGAAAGTGAAAAGTACATGAATCTCTACAAAAAAAAAAAAAAAAAAAAAAAAGAATTATATAGCATTTCATCTGGACAACTTTGCCTAGGAAATTAATTGCTGAGAGAGCTTTGAGTGTTGAATAACTAGAGTGCAAATAACTACTAAGAACCATGACAATACCTGTAAGTGAATGCATAACTTCAGAATGGAACTGGTATCCCTAACGCAGACAAAAGCAAATATGACCTCGCTCTCCACTTGCCTGCTTTTAGAGTTTAGAATTTCACTCTCCTGATGGAGATTAGTAGCTACTGGAAACACTTAATAGATTCCTCATCTGATATTGGCAAATAACTATCTACCTACATTAACAAACCCAGAATTACAAGAATGTAGTGATCCAGATACTGAATCAAGTTTCTCTCACAAAAAGAATCCAGCACAACTTAAAAAGATGACTTTGTTAGAATTAACAGGAATCGTACACTCTCAAAGCTACAGAAAATACCAAGGTCCAGGCATAACTACTGGGGAGTTACGAATAAGTTTTTGTCATCTTGACCATTTAATATCAGTTAAAAAAAAAATCTTAATGCTCTTGTAATTTCCAAAGACTACTAATTTCTCACACACTAAGGTGGAGTTAAGTTCTGACACAGTCTGTTAGTCCCAATATGTTCTTAGAGCATAAGAGGCTGAGGACCAAGCAAAAGCACCTTGCAAGCAACCAGAGATGAGTTCCTTAAAAAATAGGTATTAAAACCAACTAAGAAAGTTCTTTTTCATTAGAATCCTTCATTGAACAGGACAAAACGTTGAGACTGCTGCTTAGTCTCCAGATATTCTCCAAAACATGCACTACATCCAGAGACTTAAAACACTGACGATTTGTCTTCCTTCATCTGCCCAAGACTCTTTCCTTTTCCCCTTCCCAGGAGTCCACATCTACACATAAGGATGCAATACACACCTTCCTGCACAAAGTAAATCCATACAAAGCCAACTGCAACATATCTATGATCCCATTAGTCACAGCAAACATAGGGATCCTGTAGTTTGGGTGCAAAATTGTGGAAAGGAATGAAAATTAATCCAATTTTGTTTGCCAAAGGGCAGAAGTTTTCCTGCAAGTCACTGGCACTAAACTAATGTCTTACAGAGGGCAACTGCGAAGCTATAGTCCTTAAAACAAATCCTGCTGGTCCCTAGGATCTCAAAGGTGAAGGTCAGTAAATAATCCTCTGCTTAGTTCTTGATATGAAGATTTCACCCTTGAAAACTGCACAGCCAATGGATCCCCAGACAACTTCTGGCAAATAGAGCCTTATATGAATTGTTCATTGCATTCATTTCCACTGCTGGGAGAGAGCCATTACTTCTCCCCCTTCAACACCAGCAATTACATTTTATCAATTTTATTTTCATCTTCCGAGTTTTTTTCTGCCACTTCCTATCAGGAGCAATACTTCCTTGTGGGCAGCGAAGCAGATCTCCACTACTATAACCGCAAGTTTCAGCCATGACCTACATGCAGATAGATGTGGTCAAAAAAGCCATTAAAATAAGAGTTGCTACACTTCTCGCTGCTCTTCCTCCCTCCCAGAGATTTTTCTCCAGGAGGAATTCTTGGTTCAGCCAAGGCTTTCCTACCTCTCCCTCCTGCTTATCTTCATACCGAGATACTTGCACCCATGGAGAAGAGTCATCCAAACCAACCAAAACAAGCAAACCTGCTTGCTACAGAAAATTTTCACTATGGGAGTCATTCCCAGAGAACTGACTGTGAGTGCATGTTTCAGCAGTTATTTACAGCAGCACTTTGAAAATGAGGAATTAAGGTGGTAGCACATTTGGAGTTGGACATTTTCAGAGCCCTGTATCTCTAAGGAATGGCTGAGAAGATCAACCACCATCCTTTATCTAAAGCTCCCTTTGCCCATAACAATGAGGCAGTAGTTGGACAAAATGATCATAGTATCTATTCTGCTTATGAAGAAATGAAATTGTTTCTGACAAACTTTTAACAATGCCAGGCAAGGTGTTTACAGAGAGATCAACTGTCACATACAAAAAGAAAGCAACTCACCCAGCTGGAGAAGGGGCACTTCAGCTATACAGCACTCCTTCTCAGGAAGCAAACTAAGTACAAGAGATGCTTGCCTTTCAGTAGCTGGCCCTTATATGAGTCCAAGGTAGCTCCACCCTGGGTCCACCCCTTTTGGTCACGGTGGGAGCTCAAGTGCAAACAATTTGCCTGTGCTCCCTAGGCCAGGCACAACCTTTCACCAGGTGTTCAATCATGGGTTCAAGCCATGACCTAACGTTTCCCCTACAGTGTTTTTTTCCAACTTTAATGATTCTATGAAATCCCAATTGCTTTCTAGTTCCTGTCTCCATCAGGTCCATTCTCACCCTTCACAAAACCTCACAACTTATTTCTCAGCATTTCTATTGCAAGAAAGTGGAACACATTCATTGTCAAATGGAAGACACAAATGCTGGTTTCTAAGTGTTGAATTATTATTCATCCAGGTGCTTTAAAAATAGCATAACTGGAAGGTTGAGGGAAGTGATCCTGTCCCTTTTCTCAGTCCTGGTGAGGCTACATTAACAGTACTGTGCCCAGTTCCAGAATCCGCATTTCAAAAAAAGATGGAGATCCAGAAAAAGTTCAACTTAGGGCCTCAAAGATGATAAAGGGTGTGGAGAATCTCTCTTATGAGGAAAGAATGAGTAGGCTGGGTCTGTTCAGCCTCGGAAAAAAAAGACTGATGGGGGGGTCTGATTAATGTTTGTAAATATGTAAAGGGAGGTGGGAGCAAATGGATATAGCCAGGCTCTTCTCTGTGTTGTGTAGTGAGAAGACAAAGAGCAGTGGCCTAGAAGGTAAACAAAGGAAGGTCCATACAAACATGTAGAAGGTAAGGGTGATGGGGCGCTTGAACAGGTTGCCCAGAGTGGTTGTGGAGTCTCCTTCCAGATCCATCTGGACATCTTCCTGTGCAGCCTACTGTAGGAACATGCTTTAGTAGGGGGGTTGGTCTTGATCTCTTGAGATTCCTTCCCATCCCTGCAATTCTGTGATTTCAAGGAAATGTAGGTAGGTACAGCTTTTCTCATCAAAGACAGAAAAAGGTAATAATCAACTCCCAAATGCAGCACACAGTTGCTATTCTAATTCAAGAACAGCATGTAATACAAGCAGCTGTGGTAGGCTACAGCATTATAAATGACACCCCGTTGGTGATGAAGACAAATCAGATTATGTGTGAGTAGGCTATTGATTGTACTTAGATTTCTTAATCTCTTAAATCAATGAAAGAATAGTAGATAACAGAGAGAACTGCTCACAGGATAAAGCATCTTTTGATACCTAGTTTGCAATGAGAATTTTTTAATACTCAGTAATATCTTAACTGAAAAGACACTCAGCCAACTTGAAGTATAGGTTACTATTTTTTACTGAGTTGCCTCAATCCAGTTTTCCCTCTTAGTGTTTATGCAAGGCATCAATCCTGATTTACCTCTTGTTGAGTTAATGAAAACATCTTATGCAGTTTTATTAAAGAAAATAAAGTCTTCAATTGACTTCCTCTGAAACAGTAAAACAAATTCTGAGGAGATTAGCATAAGGATTAAACATACAGATTTTGTTCCAGGAGTTGTTTTCATGAATACAGCTTTAATTGATTGTCGCAAAACAAATACACACTTTGGTAATGCATGCTGAGTCTCCAATTCAATGCTATTTTAATTAAGTCTTTTGAATGATGAATTTCAATACAGCAGATGTTCTTGAGTATTCAGGTATATAAATATAATCGACGTCAGTAGCTGATAAGCCTACAATTTGGGAGTTTAAGCACATGCTAAACTGGGCAAATTGTTGAGAGTAGAAAATGGAAGGAATTTGCTAAACCACTGCTTGCACCTGTTATGAATTATGATGTTGTTACCTCCATGCTAAACTCAGGGAAGAGAATGAAAGTTTCCATTCTTGTGTGCAGTGACAGTGGGGAAGGAGATGTTCACTTCCCAGTTGCAGATTGTCATTAACCAATTGCAGCAACTTAACACTGGGAGGAAAGAATTTCAGTACCTTTTCTGTATTAATTTATTCAACAGCTACAAACATTTCATCATGGAATTTAAAGTGAATTAAAAAAATACCCAAGTGTAGTCAAATGATTTTAAAGCTCCAATTATATTCCTTCACACACAAAAAAAGCAGGACACTAAGTAGTCCTTTGCCTTTTAAATAACACCTGGCTTGACTGGAACTATCTATCAAATTTAAAAATGTGTGCAGTCTGCTTGAATTTTAAATGAGATCACAAGCATTATTGGTCTTCAAAGTATGTGTGTTCTTATTAAATTTTAATTATGGATTTGTAATCAGTGGATCCAATCCAATCCATGGAGTTCTTATGCCTCAACCTCAGGTCATTCACAACAGCCATTCATTTGTTCCAGGAAATACTTTGACAAATTAACTGACTTACTCAATAACTTGATATTTGTATTGTTTTCTACCTTTAAAGACATAGGAGCAGAAAAGCCCTCCCCTGTTTTGAGCATTTCCAGACTTCCATGGAAAAGCAGCAGAGGCTCTCATCTGTACATAAGAGACTGAGGAAAGGATGAAAAGTAAACTCCACAAGCACAGAGGTCTCCTACTGAAAACATCTGTTTTCAGAGAGCATAACTCTATTCAAGGAACTTTTAGGTGCTGAAAGTCATGAGCAAAGAGAATTTCAAGCCACCATCTGCTGCAGCCACTTCTGGGACAGAAATGATTTGTCACAGTTGAACAACACTATGAAAGAATGAAAGGGAAACTCAAAAAGGATTCTCTATTTTAAGACAGAATGTAAGTTGGAGTTATTATCAGAGTTTAGATTGAGTACTATATATTTCAACACAGGTGTTTGATCTGGCATTCAAAACACAACACCAAGAACAGTTAGTCTGAGGGCACAGGTTACAAGGGAAAAAGCTGCTTCACTTGTTAGAGCACTGCCATACTGAGGACATAATGTTGCCTAGCCATATTTCTGCCCAGGAGGTGTAACAGGGAACACATATCACAAAATCACAGGATTGTAGGGGTTGAAAGGGACCTCTACATATCATCTAGTCCAACCCACTTGCTAAAGCAGCTCCCTAGACCAGGTTGCACAGGAAGGCGTCCAGGTGTGTCTTGAACGTCCTCCAGAAAAAAAGACTCTACAACCTCTCTGGGCAGCAAGTTCCAGTGCTCCATCACCCTTTGAATTCTGGATACCACCTGTGCTACCCCTCCAACCCCCTTGGTTTCACAGTTAATTATGACTTCAGTGTTTCACTAGAAACACACCAACTTTATTTCATCTTAAGCCCTGCTTCAAGATGAATTTCAGGGTCAGAACTTCATGTATCTGAAAATCCTCCTTTCTAATATTCAGTTTCATGCCTTTCTTCCTCCTTTTGTCCATTTCATCCTCACCTCCAAGCTTTGCTGGCTCTGGAAGCCAGAGACACTAATCCATCACAGGTTATTTGACATGAAAGCAATTCACAGTCTCTCGGATCCTGACATGTGGACGAGTGTGCTGGGGGATGACCTAATATTTAAATAATGTTTCACCATTTAATATTATGGGAAATTGGATGACAATTTGAAGGTAATGCCCTTCCAAAGACATATAGCATTAATTCTTTACTAACATGACTATATGTTCAAGTGGAGAATCTTAAATTAGGTTTACACTTTGCAGTTAATTTAGTGAAATTACAAGTTAAATTACTTCCAATAAAAAATATTGAACAGATTACAACTGTCTGGACATGGTCTTCTAAATAAAAAGGAGGTTTAATTATTTTAGAGAAGATTATATATGAACAGTGTCAAGATTAACCACTACTCAATTTAAAATAACTTCTGCCTAATTTTGCAAATCATTATTTATACAGTTAACATGCATAAGAAATTAATATATGAACTCCATAATATTGCTTTTGGTATAGTTAGCTGTGTAGGCAATTATTACACTAATGCTGAAAAAATCCACCAGAGAAACCTGTACGTGCTCCCCAAGCATGAGGATGGTAGAAGGGAGAAGAGAAAGGGATGAACAAATGTACAAAAAGGGCCTTACAGAGGAAAAGCTGACCATGAAGTCAGTCTAGTTACTCTCCTCGTGGGAGGAAAAAGAACTTGAAATCAAGTATGAGATTCGCAAGTAGAGGGAGTGTGAGGCGAATCTTTCTGACACCTTTGTCCATTCACCAAGAGCTGTTGCAGGGTAACATGAAAGCAAGAAGTTGATTCTAGCCATCGTGCTGCAGTTGTGGAGGTTAAGTCTCTGGGGCCACAGGATCACTGAGAGCCCAAACAGGCATTAGTGCTAGGAGGTGTCTCACACAGCGGGGAGCACCAGAGACCACCAAATACTCTTTCTCTCTAGAGAGTTTCCATCAGGAGACATTTGACATCCCCAGGACACTGCAGACAGGGTACAGGAAGTTCCAGAAACCACGGCTGTTTATTGCTGTATTCTGTTGATTCCAACATGTGCTCCATGGGTGGCTATTTCAATGGGTCCAGGGAAGGTAATTAGGAAAAACAAGCTTACTGGTGGTAGAGTTGTAAGCATTTTGGATACTATCTCCCCCTAGTTCAGGAGCTGTTGTGCAAACAAAGGTTAAAGATCTCTGTTAGAGAAACAGGTCCTATAAGGAGGCTTCCAAAGTACAGCCTGCCCAGTTCCAGAGTCCGTATGGGACAGAATTGAAATGACCACAGACAGGACGTGTTACACCAAAACAGAACAAAGGAAATCCCAGCATTCCTGACATTAATGTCACTTCTAGCAACTGCACAATCCTCAAGCTTTGCTCTGAAAAACATGTTAGATTTTCAGATAGGGTATATTTTCACGTATTTATAACATTTTGAAACATGGCCTCTGCTGGCAGAATACTATCATCCCTTTCCTTTCTTATTGCTGTCTTTTATACTTCTGCACCCTGCTGATATACATCTGGAAGCATTAGCAGTAACATTTGGAGGCACCCACTGTACAGTAATTGCTTAATTCCTTTACAGAAAAAAATGGAAGGAGGCAGGCAGGACTGAATGCAGATAACATTTTGAGTGCCTCATTAGAGAATACATCCAAATGATCTCAGTCCATTCTATTACCTATAAAAAAAAAAAAGAAAGAAAAACACAGACAAAAAAGAAGAGAGAAACTTGTTGAATCTCCTTCTGAAGCATGATGTAAAACAAACACAATAAGAAGTTGTATAGAGCAACCATAGGGGCTGCTTCAATACCAGAGTGCTTCAAAGACATGTGTTTGTCAGAGCCCTAGGTGGTACTTCTCTGTTTTCAGGATGAACCTCAGCCAATAACATAACTGCAAAGCACTCTTTTCCTCCTACTTCAAAGGCTTCTAGCAGATAATAGAAAATTACCTCTTCAGACACTGTAGAGATGTTTTAATGCACTTGATAATACTATGGAAGATACTCACTCTTCCATAAAATTGTTGAGCATATTTTTAAATAGTTTTTAGGAAGGTCAGCAGGCTGAGTCCCTAAGCCTTCCTCATCCACATCAGATCCAGATTCATGTCCAAGCCATTTTAAGAAAAAGACTCTCCACACCCACTAATACAGGAAGGATTCAAACTACTTCCAGCGAAAAAAAAAAATGAAGCAGTGCTTCAACTATTTGCTATGTTGATTTTTCTATCAGCTGGATGAGTAGAACTGACCTGTATTGCCCCAGTAGCAGAAGCCAGCACAGGGATGGAATGGGGGCCAATGAAAGAAAGCAGAAAGTGTCACATACAGATATCTAATTTAAGTGGAATCTCAGCTTGAATCAAGTTTTTTGTTTCTTTGGAGGCCAAGAATGTCAGGAAGAGATGGGGGGAAAGGTCTGAAGTCCAGGAATTTCCTATTTCCACACAGAAGAAAACAAACTATGAAATTCCATGCATCCTCTGTTTTATGTTTCCTCACATTGACTTCCCAGACTCATTCATTTGTACTCCTTTTAATGTATTCATTTATCAAGAGAGCTGAGAAGATCAAGCAACTACAAACATTTTCAAGTTTGAGTCAGAGTGATGTTCATCAAAGCTTTACTCTTGTGTGTCAGGAACTCTGAAAATGCAGTACTGTGACAATTAAGGATCCCACTCCTTATTCCCCACTGCAATGGACAACAAAATATCACGATACTCTGCCTGCATTGCTCTACACACACAGGGGAAAGAACATTTTCTTTTGCGGAGCTAATGTGTACATTCCAAGGCATCAAGAGAAGTAATTTATGCACCAAAAAGCCCACTCATCCTGGAAAACCATGGGTACATGTGGCTGCTCTCTCTATGAAAGCTTATCTTTCAGCTTGAGAGAGAGGTGCTGTGATTCAGTGAGCTGCATGGTTTCAAGTCCAATTCTCATTAGAAATTAATTTTGAGAAAGTATTTAATCCCCAGCTTTTTCCTAGTGCTTTCTATCATGCTATGCAACAAGCCAACACAACATGAAACATCTCCTTGTGCCTCCTGCTTCCCACACTTCCTAGCACTAGTTAGTGAACTCTGATTGGAAGTTGCAGATCCAGAAAGTTTGGGAGACTTGGAACACAGTTGATATATTGCAATGAATCTCACGCCTGGAATAGCTCAAAGCATTGTCATAGTTCTCCTAAATTTTTTGTTTGCTTTTGTAATAATATCTCTGTAAGGAGAGGATGGATTAAAGTCCTATTGGCTTTTTATGTTTATTCTATGGTCTCTTCTAAGAGCACAGTCATGAACTAGTTGACCAAAGCAGTCCCTTCCAGTTTGGTTTTATGAAGTTCTCACTAGGGAGCATCTTGTGAAGCAGCCATTTGTTTTGGGAGTGCTCTTCCTCAGGAGACAACAGTTTCTTGTCTATATTTTGACTTAGTTTGATATTTCATTTATTTGCTATATATCCACATGCAAAGAAACAAATTTTCTGTTTTATCAAGGTTCTTGTGCCGGTTCTCCTCTGCATCTAATTCAAAGCCTTCAACTTGTATAGGCTGCTGACCACTGACCACTTAGCTTGGTAGTTCTAAGAAGGCAAGATTGGCTAATGTATAAAAACCCACAAGAGAGTGCACAGGTCATTGCATGCATATGTGCCTACTGGCATCTGAATGCATCTTTGCCTACACACGCAAGTACAAGGCCTTTCAGACAGAAAGAATGCAGAAGCCTTTGGGGTACAACTGTCCTATTTTCATCTTCTGTTGCTACCAGTCTGGCCAGGACTTGAACTCAGGAATGAGCAACGAAAGTTATGACTAGTGAAGCATCCTCTGTCCTATATTAAAATTACTCCTGCCTTATCCTGTCAAAGTTGTATAATTTGTATCAGCACGTCACCAGTCAAGCCACAAAAAGACCTTCCAAACTATGAGCTCAGCCCACAAATCACACTCATTAAGGCTTCAAATTTTTGTAGAGTACAAATAAGGAACTTTGTAAGTTCACTTATGTCTGTGTATGAAACCTCTACAATTCAGTAATCATTCCGAACATTACCTTAGACAGATTTACAGAAGTTGGCACCTCTGCTATCATAAATGAATCACTGAGAATAACATCTCTTTATTAAATTTATACATCTTGGCTCTAAAATAGCAGTGCTAAGTATAAAAAGAAGGTCTCAGAGAGCAATAGAAGTGCTTTTATTTGATTCTGAATGGTCTGAGAGGACAAGGGTGATCATAACACTAGTAATGTGCTTCAGCAAGGGCAAAATAAAGGCAAGTATTAATCCTTAGGCTTGCACAAGGCTTACACCTCCCCCAGTCAAAAACATTAAAAATTCAGTGTTTTATTAAATGGGTTTCTGCAGGGGGGAAATGCTGCTAATTAGCAATGAAATATTAGTGCAAAGCAAGCAAGCAAGCTTCCTGTAAGTTAATGTAAGCAAATTCTCACTTGTTTAGTAGGAAAGGTTAGTTGGACAGTAAGTCTAAAGATTGATTAGGTGTGTAATCATGTTATTATTATGATAATAGCTTTGTTTGCTGCCACGTTATCAACAAAAGATTAAACAAATCCCTACATGAACACCAGAGGTGAAAGAGTCTGCTGGAGAAGGTTTTGGAATAGCATCACTGTATTATCACCATTTGTTTGTGGAGTAGTTACTGCTGTATTGCATGCTTTCCTCTCCATTCTCACAGGTGGTGAAACTACAGACACTGCTGGGCCATTTTTGCTTACAGTTAGCGTTGCACTTTGGACTGGCTTGGTATAAGAAGGCTGCTTATTTCATCAGAGCTTGAGTCGCCAGCTAAACAAGGCAGTTCAGAAGGGGTAGCAAAGAAAAGCAGCTTTGGCTATAGGAACAGCATCATGCTATGTTTTTTTTTTTCTCAATACTTCATGCCTGGAAGCTCTTACATGGACCGCTTCTACTGGGCTCCTATAACCCAATCATGTCTGTGCAGCAGTATGTACCAGTCCAGGAGAAGGAAAAAATTAGTTTGCATTCTGATGCAAATCAAGTGTTCAAATTCCATCATGATTCATGTCTGCAGCATGACACATATATCTCACAGACACTAATGATTTGTGCCTCTTCCATCCTGATATGATCTGATAAGATCCATCACATTTTGACTCTTTTTTTTGTTTCATTTTGGGGCTTCCCCTTGCCCCTGCTGCTGTTTCTACCTACACTCATTTGTTTTGAATATTTGTCTTTTATGACTTATAGCCTGTGGAGATCTGGTTAAAGATGGGAAAAGTAGTGCTCACTTCAGTTTACAGTGAGATAAAGTATTATGACTCTCATTGGTCTTGTATGGGAGCGTCCAGTTACCACCACAATTCTCTAAAGGAAGTGAAGAAAGATTTTAGTTGACTGATTAAAACGTCATAGCTTTCTTGAATTCAACAGAATGCGAAATTTCACAAAAGCTGAATCTGGACTTCTATGCTTACAAACCAAAACAGCTTCCCATACAGCCTCTTACAATGTCTAGGTCTGGATTCATTATTTCACAGAAAGTGTAGTTTCATCAGATAAATTTGGAATTTGGATTAATTTATTTTGGAATATTTTGATTTTTTGCAAGAAAATTAAGCTCAATTCCAAAACATATCTTGGTTAGTCTAGAGAATTATTATTTCTTCTCCTGCAGAAAGAGAAGGAACTAAAGCACTTGGAAATGAAGCAAAAACTGGGATTGCAGATCGTTCCCTACAGAGTTCCCACTAAGCACACGCTGAAGACCTCATCTATGTATCCCATTACAAAAGAGAAACAAATCTATATAGAGAACACAAACATTGAAATAATCATGAAACTAATTATGTTACCTTAGTGGGATGTAAACATGCTTAATTTTATGTACATTTTCTATAGACTGCTGAATCAGCAAATGGATTAATGTGATGAATATCTGCAAGCTCTAAATAATGTAGCAATAACAACAAGATACTGAAAGAGGAGTACAGCATCACTGAAACTTGTGTATTATTGCTGAAGCAACAGTTCCAGACATGGTATGATTTATTTTTCCATTCCAGTGACAGCAATAGCTTGAGCGAATCTCAGTTTAACACACACCATATAGCCCCAAATCATATTTAGCATAAAATCATCCATCCTGAGCTTAGTTTTCAGTTTCTTTCCAGTTTGCATCCCTGCTTTTATTAAGTAGTCCTTGTCAGTCCAATCTGGAACACATTTTGGGCTTAGTTTGGGTAGATTCTGCTGTTTTTAATTTAAAAACTCATATCAAGTTTGTCCCCATGTAGGAAAACCATATTTGCAGAGAATGAGGTGAATTCTGGCTGCCAAGCTGCAGAAAGTGGACAGGTCGATTGCAAAGGTTGGCTCTGCCACCAGCGCATGTCAACACCAGGCCCCTGAGGAAACCATGAAGAATGGTGCCAAGTGCAATGCAGCTTTTAGTCACCATACCATAATGGCATTTATAAAGCCACCAGGCCACCTGCTTGAGTTGCTCAGACAATTAAAACACAGTAGCTAGATCATAAAATATGTATTAGAAGAACCAGATAAAGTGTTAACCCATGACGCGGAAGGGGAGCAAGCCCCTGCTTGAGCAAATACAAGCAAATGCAAACTCTACAGATTGTCCCAAATCTGTCAGCTTCACTGTCATAGTACTGGCCACCAAATCATAGAGTGAGTTGGAGCTGTGCTCAGTGGGAAGAGCCAGGGCTTCGCTCTAACAGAGGGACTGACCACTTATGGTCTGCAGTGCATTCAGTGAACTGCTGTGGAGGCATGAAAGCACAAAATAACCCAATTTGGAAGGAGCCCACAAGGAAGGCCTCTGGACATCCCCTCACCCCCATACAAATAGTCTTCAAGGACATATTAGATCTGTGCTATAAAAATGATATTATCTAATATTTCTCCAATGTCACCATAGTTACCTTTTCAAATGTGTTTAGGAAAGCGTGCTGCTGTGGGGGCTTCTGTTGGTTTAGGGGGGATTCCTTTTTTGAAGGAAACTCAATTGAGATTAAGCAATGACTCACTTCTAAACTCTATCACAGCCTATGAGATCTTCCTAGACTTTTCTTCTTCTGTAGGTTTAGTAGCTGAAAGCTTTAATAGTTTCTCACATATGGTGAAATTTTGATGTGTTTTCATGGTTTTCAACTTGATGCCTTAAGAGCAGGA
The DNA here is from genome assembly GCA_023055505.1 of Callipepla californica brunnescens. Classification (NCBI taxonomy): domain Eukaryota; kingdom Metazoa; phylum Chordata; class Aves; order Galliformes; family Odontophoridae; genus Callipepla; species Callipepla californica. The sequence continues at coordinate 44,581,165 of JALIRH010000004.1, read as the reverse complement.
ACAGCTGCTCAGAAAGCAATGCCCTACCTTTCCCTGAGCAGCTAAATGACTGGTTTACCAGAAAATGGTATTTTAATATTCTCAGACTTACTGTAAGGTCAGAATTGTCAATACTCCCTTCCAGACAGAGCACTGGCTGTCAGCTTTATTTATTGCATATACTGGTCATTGCAAAAAATCTAAAAATAGATTAAAAAAATATAAAACCCATATTAGGTTAGCGTAGGTATTTTTAGGTATGTTTTCTCCTGAGAGCATTAAACACCATTCTGAAATAAACAGAAAGCTCTTGAAAGTGAGGAGCCCTGATCTTGAGCCAGGTAGAGGTCTTAAAAAGGAGAAGGAACATATAGAATTAAATGTAATCAGGGGTGCTCATTATTTGTGGCAGCAAGTTGGAATCTTAACGTTCACCTAAATCAAAATAACTTAAAGGAAACAAGTATATATTAAGAAAACATATTTCTGAGCGCAAAGTAGTTTATCATAGATGAAATTGAGATGCAGGTTATGAGAGTTAACACTTACCTATATAGAAAAGGAACATTCCTGGAAATAATTTGACTCAGTAGAGCATTCACTGCCATTGTCCAATACCCTTTGCTTCAGAAACCAAGCATGGGTCACTGGGAAATTCCTGTTGCATCAGGGACTCATCAGGTAGCAGAAAGATGAAATCAGCCTCACCCTCCCCACACCTGTACCCCTCTGGGAAGAGAGAATCATGAGATGTGAAATCATCAAACCTTGAGCTGGCAATTATAAACTCTGGCAACCAGCTGAGTCTGGCATCAATTATAGCTCATGTGAGTCTTCCTAAGAAATGTGTCCAATTTCTTCAGCACCTTTTCACCTTTGTTTTACCTTTCTCAGTGGTATGCCAGTAAACCAGTCTTTGGAAAAGGCATGTCCTCTCAGGGGGAAAAACATGTTTTCCATAACAGAAAGAAAAAGGAAAACATATTGGCTTTGAACTCAAACATTTTGTTTTTCACGGTAGCAACACAAGAAGCTTGAGCAGAGACCTTCAGGATGGGATCACAAAGCAGTGGTGTAGCAGCAACAAGGCATCTCTGCACCTGAGATGAGCCACACTTACACCTCCCAGCCACCAATGTCATCTTTCCAAACTGGGTCTCTCTTGGGGCACTCAGCTCCAAAACTAAGCATTTCAGCTCTCCACTTAGAAAACAAAAGGTGATGACTCTTTTGAACTGGTTTGGAGAAACTCTAGGCAAGACAGGAACACATTAAGCATTGTTATTAGGAAGGGAGAAAGCAGCGGATGTTGGACAGCCTTGATCACAATTAACCACTTCATCTCCAGACAGGACTCAAATTACAGGGTGAGCGTTAAAACACCTAGAAATCTCGGGGAAATGTCCTTCCTTTCTTTCTCTGGCTTGTTTTCTCAGTATTTTGCAACACTTAACTCACTGGAAAAATTTCCAGTGACCCTTTTTCATCCAAGCAGTAACTGCAGCTTTCAACACCAGTGCCTAAGAAAGAAATCTCTCCCTCATCCCTCCTCCATTCTTCAGGTGACCAGCACTGTGCCAGTCTAAATCATTCACTCCCCAGGGGAAGGATCACTTGTAGGCTGCTGTAAGGTGATCTTTCTCTTAAGCCATGTTTGATGACCCTGTTCTTGCTTAAATCAAAAGCATCCATTTGAAATCTCTAAGAAATTCAGCATCTTTCTTAATACGTTAAAATCTGCCTTATAAAAGTCAGTTTATTTCCTTTTTCTGAAGACAGTGTGCTAAAGGAGGACAAGGTTTCCCCATGGGGATGATCCAGTCCTGAGCTTTTTATGGGCATTTACTGAATACCTGAAAAATGCTTTGTTTGAATGATTACCAGCTGCAAGCTGATCCATTTATATCAAGGACACCAACGGCACACACTTAGATCGTATGGATGATCATTCCGCCACACATCAGTGATTTATAGTTGCAGAAGGAACAAACCCCTCAGGGTAACATACTCACAGGTCAAATGATGGATACCTAACCCTTAGACTTAGATCCTAGGGCATACAAAAAAGAGGTGGTGCTTCAGCTATATACCACCTTGCTTTTTATGGTCCCAAAATGTAATATGAATGAGTGCGTAATGGTAGAAGTTGGAATTGAAAAGTCCAGACAGTTTGTGTATCATTCTGTGAATAAACAAACAAAGGAGATTAATTTTTCTTATTTAGCTAGATCATGATGTGAATAATGTATGCTCTTAAGGTTTGACCTTTTTCATTTACATGTTTTCTTGTGCACTTTGTTGTACAAAACTTTTCTTGCTTATTTATTTATTTGTTTATTACATGATGCTGATAACTATCATTTTCACATTTAAGGGTCTTTACTTTCACCAAGTTGCCTGCAGAGCCATTAATATTTTGGTTAATGGAATGAGATACGCAGCTCCACTAAAATGGAGACTAATTTGTATCTTTCCTTATCAGAACAGAAAACAAATTCCAAATCTATAGGTATTCCTCTGAGCAAAGAACCACCCGAGGGATATTCATGCATTTGCACATCTATTCATTCAGCCATGTTTTCATACACAATAAAAGCTAAAGTAAAAAACAACAGAGAAGGCCACCATGCTGGTCAGATAACATAGATTTATGTTAAATGTAGAGCTGAATTCAAACAAGAGATTTGAAATTGATAGTATAATCAGAATAGGGTTGGGCTACCTCAGTCCCTGTGAGTTTTCCAGACCCAGTTTCACAAAACCCTTAGCAATTTGACTCTGCTGCAATTGGGATATGGGACTGAAGTCCCCTCCAACCCAAACTGTTCCATGGTCCCACAATGCCAGGTAGTGGAAAGGTCTTTCAAAGGTGTGCAAACAAAAGAGACAGAGCTGGAAAGCAAACTATGAAGAAGATAGTTTAAATACTACTTTAAACAAGGTATGATTCAATACATCCTAACAACCAGGTAACACTCAGGAGTGTGATTTATTGATTCTAGTTGGCTAGAAAGTTTTACAGAAATATTTTTGTAAATAAGAAAATTAGTGAGGAAAAAAAATGCAGAATATGAGTAAATAAATTCTTGGAACTGGAAACACAAATTCAAATCTTAGCAACAGAGGAACATAAACTTCTAAATTAGAAATGATGATCGCTCCAGGATTATCCAGATCATTTCCATGGATATTAAACCTGCTTTTTTATTCTCTGAGATAATTCTATAAAACTATCAGGGTGGTAGACATGCACGAAACTGCATCTGCCATTACCCTAAGTGACTTGATTGTTTGTTTTTCTACTACAGAAGTGGGAAAGAAACTGTTCAAGTATTCCTTAACGTAATTTACTATCCTACCACCATCTGCTACATTTGGCACTGAATGGGTAGCTGAAATCCTTTTTATAAATGTGCCCTGAACCAGGAAGCCAATCCAGACCAGAACCAGTGAGTGCTCCCAGTCTCTCTCAAAACACGCAGACACACACATTAATTGTGCTTACATTTTATAAATTTGTGTTTTGTGAGCATGAATGTGTTGAGGAATCTATTTTAGTATATAGCACCTCCATCCAACACTGCAAATCATGGATGCTAGTAACAAGAGGCAATGACTGGAGACATTTGGCCACCACACAGCTTCTCCCTTTGACCTGCAGCTGTGGATGGAGCAGTAGCAGCACAACAGTACGAAACCCCGTGTCACGCACATATGCTGTCCATTGATGCAACTGAATGTGAGCCAGACCTTGGGTAATCAATAAAGGGTTTATTTAGGATTCAAGGATGGATACCCAGCTGCTGTGAACCAGTGCAGTTCTTCTGTTGCTTATATCTCTCCAGTTCAGCAGCACACTCTGCTCTATGCAGCACTCAACAGCCACACCTAGCAGATAGCATCCTGGATTTTACAAAATCCATGCAAAATGCTTTTGTCAAGACAGTCCAGTAAGGTGAAAGAAATGTGAATGGGCACTTCTGAGTGTTTCATGGAGGATGACTCAGACAATTTCACAGAGAGGAGTAGCTTGTGCTTTCTTAGAGAGGGGTTGGGAAATACCTCCTGAGATGGCTGGGTGAAAGCAGATGTGCACAGCATTCAGCATTTGAATCCTAGAAACTTTCTGCTGTGGAGAACTGTATTTCATACTTCAAATATTCTAATGGGACCAAAGGCTGCATGAATATATAAGTTACTAATAACATGGAGATTAAAAAGATCAATGGTATTGTTTTATACTTAAGCATACTTAAATATATGTTGGGTATTAGTTGAGTTTTTGTTTTGTTCTGCCACAGTGGCTTATGGCCAGTGAAACAGCTTTAGTGTTCTGGCAATTTATTAAGTGATCTTGGGAATTACATCATTTCTTGAAAGGTATATACACGGCATTGGAAAGAGGAGGAAGATACTTAATGAGACATGATCATTGAAAAAAAGAGAAGAACATGTAGATCTCCAGAGGCAAAACAGAAGCCAGATCTCCCCCTCCTGCTGATGCTAAAGGAGAAGAAAAATAAAAATCAGCAGTGATCAAGTCCAAAAAAAAACAAACAAAACAGTGTATAAGAAAGTGTAAATAAAGAAAAGCCATTTTTACCTTCTTAGAAAGAGGCATCGACAAGAAAGGGCAGTCTCAATAGATCAGGTAATTAGAGATAGAATTGTTGCAGTGAAGTACATAAAATACAATGAGCTTCTGTGGAGGGTTGGAAAGAGTCAGACATATGAAGGATTATCATCTAGACAAAATCACTACAAAGCTGATACACAGATGCCTGAAAAATCTTATGCAAAGAGTAGTTATCAATAGCCTGCTGTCAAGCTATAAGGTCATATCATGTAGGCCCCACAGGAGCCTGTCCTCTGCCCATTGTTATTGAATATTTTTATAAATGACCTGGATCCCAAAATGGAGATTACACATAGAATTTGTGGATGACATCTTACTGGAAAGCTCATGAGAATTTTTGAAGACAGGATTAGACTTCAAAATGATCACAATAAATTGGATAAATGACCTGAAATCAATAAGATTAAATACAATACAGATGCTGTATTTAGGATGGAAAATTAAAAAATGGAGAATGGCTAGCTAGATCATAGCATAGCTGTAAAGAATCTAAAGGTTTTAATGGATCACCACATTGAAAACAAGAAGCAAAGTGGAGATCCTGATAAAAAAGCATAAGCCCTATTGGAAAATAATAAGGCTTAAGTTTGTTTAATCAAGAAGTGATACATGGGGCCTATAGGAAGGTAACAAGCTATCATAACAGAAAAGGTCATTCTGACAGATAGAAATCAGCTGTATTACATATTGAAAATGGCTACATTTGTGAGAATGAATACATAGGTGAGATGTTAGGCAAGTAACATGGGCTTGATAACACTTGCAAAAGGTAAAACAGTCAAAATAAGAAATCCCACAAACTGATACTTGTTAAATGAAGTGAAAGGATAATGCTTGTAGGAGGAAAGGGAGATATCTGTAATGTTGCTATTCCAGCTCAATATAAATGTTGTTATTAGGATTCCACTATTTTTTTTTGGCTTCACATTGGTAGAATATAGAGTATATGGGCAGGGACACCTTCCTGACTCAAGCCCATATTTGTGCAGTAAATAGAGCATCTCCCTGCAGGTGTACTACCAAGTGTACTTGTGCTTTTCTTGTCCATTTACAAAGAAGAGATGGAGATTTCTGTAGGTTTGGGTTACCAGGTAACAGTGGTGTCAATATGGGCTTCTTCATCACGCTTCACCATCTTTGCTGAACTGCAACTGAAAGCTCTCTTAGCTCTTTGGGATTAATGAGATCCAGACATTTTATCTGACCTCATTATACTCCTATTCTTCTTCACATAGCAGCCTCCTTAGGGTCATTCTTTTATTTGTCTGCATCACATCTACTATAATAAATGAGATGTCTTGAATAGGCAGCCATCAATTTAGATACTACTGGCTTTTCCAGTATGCAAGAGTTTTGTGTGCTTATGGAGCATGGATAAATACTGATAGCCATCCCAGTGTTTTGGGCTTTTTTGGAGGAATAATTTATTATTGAGATTTATTATCTCATGAATTAAAGAAGTGAATACAAACTGTCAAATTTATCTGTTTAGAGCATCAGATTTTTGCCAATTGTCTCCCATCACTCAACCCTTTAAACTTTGGTTCTCAACAATGGGAACAGTGACATCAGAAGTGATTTTAATGTACAGTAGTACCAAAAGGAATGGAAGCACTAATATCCGAGGGAAAAAGGTGCAAGAAGGGTCAAAAGGACATGAAAGTGCTAGAATTGCCTTCAGCATATGTGCTCAAACCCGGAAATTCTTGAGTTCCTCCTTCAACACACTGTATACACTTGGCTTCTATATTAGCTCAGCAAGACCACAGGGCACAACCCCTTCACTTGAGCTTTGCCCTGAATTATCTTATTGTCCACATCAGCGTCTGCTAACTTGCAACAATGATCTATCTGAATTCCAAAAACCTTCCCATGGAAAGGACAGTTCCGTTATTGTAAGAGAAGACAACAGGAAAAGTGTACTAACACAATTTGCCATAATTATAATCTGTTTCTTTCACTTTCAAAAGTGCATGCATCATAGGTGAAAAATACATATGTGCATGCAGAGAACAGAATTGTCATTTCAAAATCCAGACTGGCTATATATTTTAAATTTTAAAGGAAAGGAAAACGTCACTGCTTTAGAGACCAGCACAAAGATTGAAAAGACTCATTGCCTCAATAAACTTATCATGACAGCAAACGTTAATATAAATACAATGTTATTCCTTCCAAGGAAAGAGAGAATAAAGATTTTCTCCCTTAAAGTGGTGTAAGAATGTTTAGCTCAAAACATATTGTGTAAAATGAAGATATGCTTCAGAGACTGTCATTTTTGGAAGTGCAATATTTTGGTTATTTTGTTTGTATTAGTAGCACAGATCCTTTGATTTTTACTGTAGTCAAATGAGGCCAAAAGCAAGGTTTTTGCTAAATTTCACCTGAAACAATTTTCCTATTGCTAAATTCAGATTTATGGAAGCATTGCAGAGGGCATCTCACTTCAAGGTAAATGAACCACTCATTTACCATTATGTCAAGCAGAAACTACAAAGTTAGAGAGTTTGCAGTAGAAGAATTTACATGGAAGATACAGAGCTGATCAGGTCATTGTGTGTTTAGGAGACGAAGTATTGAAAACTGCAGTGATTCATAAGTGAACATGAACAAAAAATGACACAGTCGCAAGGGTAATGTTCTCTAGTATTAGTTTCAGAAATTTTGCTAATCCTACTAAATGTAAAAGTCTCCAGGGATCCAACAAGATTTGGATGACATGTAAAATATTTTTCTGCAAGAAATATTCTGGTTTCCATTCTAAAAACATTCCTTCATAAACCATTTAAAAGCTTTCATTGTTATCTCCTCTAACATTCAAGTTCATTTCTATAACAGTATTTGACTGCAAAATGAAGTTTTGGAAGAAAATGTGACTGTTGATATTTTTGTCAATGTTGCAAATGAAAACTCTCTTCCTGGAAGATGATGTTTCTTTTGGAGAAAGAAGGAAAAGGAAACCGGGAAAGATAGCACTGTTGATACCTAAATCAATAAATCTTAAGGTAATTTCTTCATTTATATAGCAACCAGCAAATAGAGTTTTCTGAGAGTTCTCTTCTGAGAGTGGCATTGAGGACTGTAGTCCGAGTTCAATTAAATCCCCCTTCAAAGAGGGAAAAAAAGTTTTCCTTCTGTCTGAACAAAGCACTCTCAGATGTGGGATGTATTCAGTTCAAATTCACCTTCCAAGCTCTAGAAAAGACCCTCATCCATGAGCAGGAACAGCGCTTGAAGCATGGGAGGAATCTTACCCTGGTACTTGCGTTAACTCTGGTGCTTAAACACATTTCTTTTAAAATTATCAGAGGAGGAAGGCCCGAAAGGCTGAGAAGCATCCCAAGACCTCCACATCCCTTGGTACCACCAGAGCTGACAGGCCACTTTTTGTGAGATGGCTGCATTTTGACAGAGCTGAATCCCTGTTTTTGTGTTTGGATATTCTGCTTTTCAACCAGGTCCTTCACCTCAGTTTGGTTCACAACATGGTTACCTAGCTGGATCTGTGCTTGTCAAAATTTATACCACAGGAATCATTCCTTTCTCATTCTGTAAGATATATGGCATCACTAACACTTCGTATACAAAATATGATGATAACCCAAGCTCCAATTTTTCTGTTAGAAGTTGACTTACTCAATTCCAATTACCATCAAATACACAGTCCCTTTACTACATTTGCACAGTTGAAAGTTACAGAATAATTCAAGTTACTGTGCTTCATTTAATTCTGAATTATTTTATGATCCAATTGAACATTCTAATGACATTATGAAGCCTTTGTGACGATCCAAGTGACTGGTCACAGAATGAATTAAACAAGACCAAGTTCATTACATAAAGAAAGTAACTGTGTAAGGAATGAGCTTAAATACACAGAGATGCACACCAAAAACTGGATGGAACTGCCACATTACTTTCAAAGGTTCTATGCTGTTTTCCCCCTGTTAAAGACTCTCACAACTACAACTTAATAAGTGTAATCAACTGCAGTGTGTGTAAATGAATGGAGGACTGATTTACTCTTTTCACTGCTGCCTACTCTGTTTACAGTTCCTAGTGATAACAATTGTTTTTAAAGTTCTAGACCCTGGGGAGGAAGGGAATGCTTATTACATCAAGAGTCTAAATCAGTACAACTCTGTTCAAACTAACAGAGCTGGACCAGAGGCACTGAGAGCCTGGCTAGTTATGTTAAATAAGTTTGATAGTTTTAATACTTTTTGTCTTGAAATGGGGTCCATGGCCACTTTGTGATATCAAGTATAAATTGAGGTTTGCTCAGCTGCACACTATAAATCTCATTCAATGACAGTGTTGTTGAGCTGAACTATTGTCTTTTACAGCATATATCAGGCAAGGGATTACAGTAAGTAATTTGTTTTGGAAAGCTGGCAACCCTAATGGGGCATGCCTGATAGTGTTCAAAGGTTCTGATTAGGCACAGTCCAGAGAGATGTTCTTTCAACTTGAATCTCCAAGGAAAAAGGCTTAATTTTTAACAAATCGCTTTCTTCACAGCTTCATCAGTTTGATTTCTTTGAAACTCAGTAGTAAGATGTATCAAAGGAACAGATTGTTTGCCCAAAACATATCAAAAAATGCTTTTTGCCTGAACTGAATATACCTAATCTATTTTCACAAGTCATTTAGAAATGATCCTGTACGGACTATTATTTTGATAATGGCTTGTGAAGCTGGAGCTCTAAGTAGCCAGTGAGTTGGCTCTGTGCAGCTGGAATGATAGGAGCATGTCTCAGCTCTTCCAGGAATAAGCAGGATAGCAGGATCAGGTTTCTGGTTCTCACTGGTGAGGTGAGCTCAGGCTGCTCCCTGCTGGCTAATAGAAAGTGGTGGCAAATCAGCTTGAGATGGAGACACTTTTCCGTGATACTGTTGACTTTCTGTCAGCTGGATGACTGTCCTCTCTAAAATAATCCAGAAAGTCGCAGTTACCCAGTGCTTCACCTGACCGAATAAAAGCACTGAAACGGCCTCTTGTCTGCTTTCACAGCATAGACAAAGCATTAGAGGACATTAACAGTACTAGATTGAAATAAGGTGAACCTCTCCATTGTTAAATCTGTCAGTAATCTCCTCAATACGTTCAACTCCCACAGAGCCAAATCAGGAGAGACAACAGTTGGAAATAGCTTTACAAGGATATTATCTCATTGATTTTTGAAAGAGAGGGCTTCTTTAGCAAGAATATTGCTCTTTCAGTCTCCATATTTAATGTTTATTCATTTGGTGGCTTCACGGGGGAATGCAAATCACAGAAATAGAAGAGCAGTACGGTACCTTGCAAAACGAGGACCACAGGGGATTCAGGGCTTCATCTCTTCATCCTAGCTTCAGAGGCAGAGAGCTTTGTGTGCTGAGGGCCTGGGAAGAAAAAATAGCAAAAAGCAGGATTATAATATCCCTTTTTCATGCAGATGTTGAAATTCATATAATTACCTGGGATTTGTGTTTGAACCACAGTTATACGTGGGTTTTCAAGAGAACTGGCAAAATAGCTTATTTACAATTATTTCACAGGGCTTCTCTAAGATTCCATCTTACCTTTCTGTTGCTTGGTTTGAAGGTTTAAGCATTTGTAAGGCAAATCCATAAACCTGGATTTGAATTCAAACCTCCAATCTTTTGTTAGAGTTATCTTAAACAAGAAGCCTTTGGTAAGAGTCACAATCAGGCATTTACAACCTAGGAAGTGAATCGTCTGGAAATTATTGTGAAATTGTTCATCCAGAGACAACTACAGCAGCCATCACAACTGTGGGATTACTCCCACCCCTACAATATCAGTTGGCTCACACTTCAGGGCAATGGAAGGAAACTGGCATTACAAGGAGGCATTTCCTCCCATCTGAATGTGGGTTACTTAAGAAGATACCAACTTGTTGAAGAAGCTCAACCTCTGTGTGGCAAGTCTTGCCCAGAATGCAAGCTATAACCACAGTCTTTCCAGTACGTATAATTCGAAGCAGGTGGGGAGTCTGGAGTGCAAGCTTTATGAGGAGTGGCTGAGAGAACTGAGATTGTTTAACCTGGAGAAGAGAAGGCTCAGGGTGACCATATGGCTCTCTGCAACTACCTGAAGAGTGGTTGTGGTGAGGTGGAGTTCAACCCCTTCTCCCATGTAACTAGTAATAAAACCAGAAGGAATGGCTTCTAGTTGCACCAGGGGAGATTCAGGTTGGATGTTAGGAAATGCTACTTCTCCAAGAGAGTGGTCAGGTGCTGGAATGAGCTTCCCAGGAAGGTGGTGGAGTCAACATTCCTGGAGGTGTCCAACTTAAAGTTTATATGTTGTACTAAGGGACACCATTTAATGGGAAATATTGGTGATAGGTGCACAGTTGGAATGGGTGATCTTGGAGGTCTTTCCCAACCTTGTTGATTCCACAATCCTAATTCATGTGCATGTATATTTAACAGTATAAAAGAATACTCAACATCACCATTATGCTATTAACTTCCAGTTGCCAGTTTAGGTTATAGAATAACTGAACGAGTTCCAGAAAAGGGAATTTGCCTGCAGAATTATAAAGCTATTGGCTATTAGGCCAGGCACATTAAATTCATAGTAGTTGTATGTTCAGCTGAGTGAATAGCTGATGATTACATATTAAAATACTTTTACTGTATTCTTAGTGAAAAAGGCTTGAAAAAGTTAATCAGAGGTAGCAGGAAAAAGAGACATTTTCAATAGGAGGTTAAAGGAGAGATGAAAATACTCACTTCTATGGCCAGATAGAGTTAAGTACAATATGTGGCTAATGCCTTTATCCCTATTCTGTGCCAGCTGAGGAAATAAAAGAGAGATCTGCTAAATATCTTGAGTTCTTCTCTGCTCTATCCCTCCTAAGATGCACAGAAGTGCACATGGCTGAGGCAGTGTATGCTCCTGCCAGGTTTATGTTAGCTGGAAATTTTCTTGTACCCAAGGGATTCTCTACTCAGTGTTTATGGATGGAGTTCATTCCAGTCCACATTCTCAAGTGGCAGATTTGGGCTAAAAACCAAAGCCAGAGACTACAGTGATTTCACCAGGAAAAGAAAATTCATCCTAGATGCATATTCTGTTACAAGGTCAAAGGAGTGTTTGAGGGATTTAAACAAAGCACCATAGTCACAATAATCTGTGAAGTCAAACCTGGTCAGTGAAAGGAGCTTAGGGTACTAAAGGGACTGATGTTGGATTTATGTTTGCTCAGCATTGTTATTACTCATATGAAATAAGAAAGCAGAGGATATGTTAATTAAACTTGCAATTGGCACTTCACTAGGAGGTGTCAGAAACACCAAAGAGGACTTTTTGTCCTCAAAAACAAAATAAAAAAGGATTTTTAAAAAGCTGGAGAACATGAAATAGGATTTAGCTAGGAAAAAAACATTTGCTAATGGCTGAAGGAAAAAGTAATCAAATCTAAAAGGAATTATGCCAAAAAAAGCCTATTATTATAGTGCTAGAGAGCTCTGTGGCTATAACCTCAGAGTGTAGCTTAGATCAAGTGGAAAATAGCCATTTGAGGAAGCTAATTGAGTTGGGCTCTACATACAACAGCATAATTTCATAAATTAGAGAAGAATCTATATCAAAATGAACAGCATGTCTCAGACTCAGTTCTCATTTTTAAAGGCAAGCTGGTTTAAAAATTTATATTAGCAGACTAACTGCAAAAGATTAACATGTGAGGCTCTTTCCAAATTATCTGGTGACTAAAATGCTGTCTTGCACAGCTGGAGAGTTTACCTTTATTCTTCTGCCTGTTACTGAACCTTAATACTTATTTGTAAGAACAGCATATGAGCAGAGAGTAAGGCCCCAGTACAGTGGCTTTCCTTTCCATTCTAGGTAGGATCTTGCTTGTAAATAAAAAGACACATGGGTTTTACTATTCTGGTTTGTGAGATGGTGATGGGTGAAAGATTCATTCTAAGAAGCTTTCTGCATAGCCTTCTATTTGCAGAGAACTGGACCACAATAGTAGAGCAGCATTTCTGTACATGCTACAGAGAGACAGAGCAGGGCATCTCTGGGTGTTCCTCCAAGAACAGGGTGCCTTCATTTGAGCAGCATCATGAGAAAGAAGAATGCTAACAGAACACACACAGCTCTTTAGACTGCTTACAGAATTCAACATCCCATAGTAGATTAATATCACATAATTAGTATTTAATTACAGGAGTTAAATTATCAGAGGCTTTACTTAATGAAGTTAATCCCTCCCTTCTTTTTCTCCTGCTTGGCTTAACAAAGTTGGTGGTATTTAGAGCAGAGCAGGAGGCACCCATCAGCAGCAGCTATGTTAGGTGAGCTACAGAATAACCAAGACCCACAGACTAAGGACAAGAGGGCAGGCAGCAAGCAGCAAGCAGCAATCATTTAGGTCTGCCGTTCTTCTGCTCCAGGGGATTCATGGCTATTACGTGATACAGGGAAATTAATGATGTAGATGAAACTCAAGCTGGTGAGCCCCAGAGGGTCAACAACACTCAGTTTACCTCCAATAAGGCCAGATTGGATGGCATCCTGGGCAGCCTGGTCTAGTGTTTGGCAACCCTGCCCATGACAGGGGGTTGGAGCTCAGTGATCTTTAAGGTCCCTTCCAACCTAAGTCATTACATGATTCCATGATATAATTAATAAGTTACTATTTGCTATTGGCTCAGGGCAGGCTGTACAGTTACTCTCCAACCTTTGACAACAAGACACTTTAGCACAACTCTTGCCTGGATTTAAGATTCTTTTAGGATTCGTGATTAACTTTTTCTCATACTTTTCTTGCCCAATAACATATTAGGCAGAATAAACATGATGGGATGAAGAGATTTTGGTTTCTCTTCTAAGCTGTATAGAAATCACACTGTGAATTGCAAAATTTCATCGATGAAGAATTATTGCATTGAAGCACTTGAAAATTACTGAAACACCGAATAGCAATAGAAAAAATTATATATATATATATATATATATAAAATCTAGCAAGCTCACATATACAGGGAAGACTGTGCTAATGAAATATGTAAGTGAATGGGTAACTCTGTGGGAGACCCACAAATCTTGGCAAGGTGGTACTTGTTATTTCAAAAAGAAACAGAAAATAGCAAGAATGTTATCAAATTTTTAATTCAGGATTTGCTTTTATGTATGAAAGCCATTCTCTCCTCCTCTAGGAATTGTTTTCCCAATGCTTTGAAGAGACAAGGAAGAATTTAGTGAAAACTGCTTTTCTTCAAAGACATATTTTGTCTAAAAATGTGAAATCCAAAATCACATGGTTATTTCCTGAGGACTTCACATTCAAACACTGAGCAAAAAGATAGTTGTCCTCAGGATGACCAATATTGAACAATTTTTTCATTAATGAGAAAATATCTGTAATATCTGTAAGTCGAGATGTCACTCAACAAATTTTGTCTAAATTTTGTCAAAGCCTCTTTACATTTTGCTGTTCGTGTAACAAAATATCAAAGGTAATACATATTATGGTTAGAGGTTTTTTACAGTATAAAAGAGGCATAAAAAGGAGCGTGATATAATACAAAGAAGTTCTTCATAATTTGAACTATGTCTGGTTCCAGTCCTGCCTTATGCAGTTAATAGGAGATCTTACTTTGGTAAGATGCCTTCAAAGGCTACTCACTTGCCTAGAAATTATGTAGAATAGCAGTCATTCAATGATAAGGCAGGCATCTCCTTCTGCAGGAGCTATGGATTTCAGTCAGCTTCTACTGCTGGATATGGTGAGGGTGGTAGAATGATTATATATATATATTTTTTTTTAAGACTGTACATGCAAGTGTTCCTCTAAGTGAGAATACAAGTGTTCACACCACAGAGGTTCTCTAGACAATCTCTAGACAGTTTAAAATGATGGTAGAGGAGGAGTATTCAGATGCTGCATTAACAAGCCATTCAGCAAGTGGCACTTCCTTTCCCTTTCTGGAGCAATCCATCCCCACTGAGAGCTACAGTCCACAGGGTTATCCAGTTTCCAACGTCAGACAGACCACAACAGCACTGTCATATTCTGACATCCCCTAGGAGTTTATGATTTAGTGTTCACAAATATCTGAATATATTCGCATATAATTGTATGGGTTTTTGTTGTTTTTTTTTTTTTTTTCACTTTCATCTTCATGATGAATGGCTGTTTCCACAATGAGATGTCTCCTCCTGTGAAATTTCTCCAAGCAGCAAAAGTTCTGCCTGGATCCGTGTGATTCTGGGGATGGCGCAGGGGTGTATATATACCCACTGCATAATCCACTTCTATTATCTTCTATGAATAGCATTATTTTAAAAAACAAACAAACAGAAAACAAATAGTACTAAAAAACACTAAAACAAAACAAACAAAACAACCCATAACCCTCTGTGTTTCCAAGAGAAGTTTCAATTATATCTGTCTGTTCTCTTTAACATTTCTATATAAACTTGCAGTGCAAACTTGGAAAGCTCTCTTGGAAGGTGAATATTTTATCTTGCATTCTCCACAAAACTATGAAGCCATGCCTTTCAGGAGAAGAAGCTGAATCAATCTGACTTCAGAAACGTAGAAAGTAAATATTCAGGGAATCCGTTTAGCAGCTTCACTATTGCAGTTATGCAGTAAGTTGCTCTGGGGTAATATTTTGTCATTCGTTTTTACACTTGACAAAATCTAATGATTATATTGCCAGGATGAGTGTACTGTAAGATGTCATTAAACTCCTACCAGGTTTCCTATTTGAAAACTGCCTTGTTAGGTCTATTTAACTTGCAACATATTTAACTATTAACAGGACACAATCAGCATTTGATTTACTTTGGGAGATGAGAGAATGAAAAATGTGATCTTGCAACTTGGGATTTAAGGATGCGTTCTTCCTTTTGTCTTAATGGTCACTGAGATTTTGTGCATGCTTAATTTAAAAGGGATGTCAGTCATACATACGTGCATTCACACACGCACACGTGCACTCAAATGGCTTGGATATAACCACAACGGGTACTGAATAAAGCAAGTAATTCACATTCAAAGGCTGGACTTGCTGGCTTTCATCACTGTTCTCATATCAGGACTGCTAGTTTCAGCCCACTTGTAAGACTCTCATTAATCTTAATTCATCCTCCATCTACCTTAAAACATGCCTTGAAGTCATTTTTTCTCAGCCCTTTTAAACCACGCTCAATCTCCAGGCTAAAGACAAATTTATCACATTCATACGGCAGTGTCCAGCACCTTGGAATATTTCAGCCTTTTGACAAAATCTCCTTGGGTCTTTGCTCCTTCTTGAGCCTCACTTCTCACATTCCCCCCAAAATCCAGGATTGTTTCATTAATTACCAGCATCACCACCATTGCAATATAAATCTCCAGCCATGAGAGCTAAGTACAATTGTTTCAGAAAAGATGACTCGTCTCTGCACAGACTATGTCACTTCCTCATTCATCACCCTCAAGTGATCACAACTGAATTACTTCCCACCACTGCCACTCATTTTTCAGGCCTCTCACTAATTCACGGAGCCTTGTTAAAATGCTGCAAGCAAAGGTGCCCTTCTGATCTTTCCAAGCATCCACTAAATGGTTTGAATTTATTCATTGGACTGAGCTCATCCTGGGTCATGTCTCTTTTTTGTGTGTGCCTCATTGACTTTTAAATTTTCATTAAAGCTGCAGCATCTCCTTTTGTTTGAAGGGAGTTCTATTGAGGAAAGTTACTGTTTTGAAGACAAAGGGGTTAAAAAATCTACATGAAGCAGCCATAGCTGCAGCAGAAACAGAACATCATACACAAGAAATAAGCTTTGTGCAGAGCTATCAGGGGCTTAGACTAGCAGGAGTTTCAGTTTGGTCTTTGAAACATCTGGGAAGAAAATGGGTCCCCTTGCAAGCAAAGGGAATATTTTTAAAATGCGGGTTCCAATTTATATATTTTTGACTTGCATTTTGAATTGAAACTAGACAGCATTTCCGGAAAACTGAGAGAAATAAAATGATTGCTCATGCTACGGCACAAAGCTCCCACCTGACAACAACTGATTAGTTCAGGTTTCCAAGCTTTCTTGCATTCCTGTTTCTAGTATATTGAATTTCAGTGCTGAAAGACTGAGGAGAGTCACAGGAGGAAATGAAGAGGTCTCCTAAGTCAATATAGGTTAGGGCAAATGCCAACCTGATTGAAGGACTGACACAATCCCTGCCTCCACCATGGCAAAGATAGGACTTGCAAAAACAGTGATATAAAGAAAACAAAATAAGGAACATGCCTTTTTCCCTGACCTTGTTGTCCACTTTGCCTCTCATAGTGATAGGATATTTAATATCTGCTTCAGAAATCCATGCAATGGAGAAAGATCCACTACAGAAGAAATGCTGCTCGACCTTCACTCTCCAATGTCTGCTGGAAAACGATGCCAATGTTACCATTGAAAGACATTACTAACAAGAGCAGTAGGCAGAATAAAAGCATCCAAAGAGCTGCTCCTCCAAGTGCTGTCATCTTGAGCAACTTAAGATCAGCAGACTTTGTGGCTTACCTTTCTGGGTAGCTGCTGCCCCTCAGTGCCACCTCCAGTGAGCAGCATTTCAGGGGGAATAGACATTGTGTATTTAATCCTCCTTTATTCTTGGGCACTAAAATCCAGCTCAATATAGAGAAGCTTTTGGCCAGCTCTAATAACAGATGAGGTTTAACAAGAGCAAGTGGAGACATGCAACTAAGGAATAACTGCATGCACTGGTACAGGTTGCTGGTGATGAGCTCTGAGGATGGGTGTCCTGGGTGGATGACAGGCTGGCCATGAGCCAGCAGTGTGCCCTGGTGGCCAAGAAGGTCAGTGGGATCCTGGGGTGAATTAAAAAGAGTGGCCAGCAGATGAAGGAAGGTGATCCTCCCCCTTTGCTCTGCCCTGGCACAAAAAAGACAGGGATCTCTTTGAAAGAGTCCAGTGGAGGGCTACAAAGATGATAAGGGCGTGGAGCACCTCTCCTATGAGGAAAGGCTGAGACCTGGGTCTGTTCAGCCTTGAAAAAAGAAGACTCAGAGGGGACCTGATCCACATCTATAAATATCTGAGGAGTGGGAGGCAAAGGGACAAGACTGGACTCTTCTCAGCAGCGTGTGGTGATAGGACAAGGGGAAATGGCCACAAAATGATGCATAAGAAGTTCCACATAAATGTATGTGAGAACTTCTTCATGGTGAGGGTGACGGAGCACTGGCACAGACTGCACAGGGGTGGTGGAGTCTCCTTCTCTGGAGATGTTCAAGAGCCACCTGGACACATACCTGTGCAACCTGGGCTAGGGAGTTGCTTTGGCAGGGGAGTTGGACTAGATGACCTCTAAGAGGTCCCTTCCAACCCCTACAATTCTGTGATTCTCTGATTCATTCTGACCCCTTTGCACAGTCATAGTGACCACAAGGAAATGAGTTACAGGCCCTCATAATGCTATTTATTATATAATTCATGGGCAAAATTCAGAAGGTCCTTTACCGGATGCTCTTCAGTGGAATGCCACAAAGGTCACTTTCATACAAATACTGGTGTCTCTCCCAGCACATCTTTCCTCATAGGTGAGCCTCAGAATATATGCAGACACTGATTCACACTGAAGCCACTTAAAAACGTAGTTTTTTTCTTTAGTTATTATCTCTCCTTCTACAATAAAGGAACAAAAATACTATTTTTAGTAATCGCAATAGCTATGTCTGAGTTAATCATGCAGGGTAGTCAAACAGCTCTTTCAGAAATAATATGGTGGGATTTTTAACAAAAATGACTTCTGTGCATCTGATTTTCACAGAATTTCAGAATTGTAGGCATTGGAAGGGAACTCTAGAAATCATCCACCCATTTTCTTCACCTTACTGCCAACTGTTTTTTCAAAATAGTTGCTATTTGGAGCATTTTGCAGAGCTTTCAATGCAAAAACAAATGAACAAAATAACAGCCCAAATATTCTCAACAACTTAATGTTAGTTTTTTGTGGCTAAGGAGACAGATATATTTAACAAGTGCTTGCATGCCACAGTGCTAGCCAAAAGATTCACAGATATGATTAACATATTTCTAGCTAAACTGTTCACTTACAGTTGTTTTCTAAAGGTCTGCTTTGTGATACAAAGACAAAATTCCTGGGATGTGAACACTGTAAATCCCCTTGAAATCCCATCCCACTGTTAATAGGGTAAGATCTGTGAGGGTGTGTCCTTGTTCTAGAACCCAAACCCTACTGGACAGTCACAGTGATGGGCTGCTGAGCCATGCTTAGGGCTCTCCTGCCATCTGCTCTGCAGAAAGCGGACTCATGTGGCTTGGAACATGGTCCCATCCTTTCTCAGGAGCAGTAAATAGAGTTAGAGTTGAAATGATCATGGCAGTGTTCTTATGAAACAGGGAGCTGCTTCTTTTAACCTTACCTTAGATCCAAGCCTCTGGAATATGAATATCCCCAGCATACTGTGCTCTTGGAAACATACAGTTGTTTAGTACTTAGAAGTCTGGCTCTAAATAACATTGAAAACTAGTGTCTGATGTCAAAAATTCTTCAAATGAAATTTTTCAGATCTTATTCCCTGCTATAAATAACACCAAGGTCTGCTGCACCAACCCAATTATTCTGAGCCTTGGATAACTTGTAAACCCTTGCACTGACTTGGAAGCAATCTAATAATTAAACCACTGACATTTCAGATGTGTAAGGACAGAGTGAAAGTCCAGTTTCCACAGTGTGCCTCTCTAATTCAATGTTTTTTTAGCCTATGCTCGCTGAGTTAAGCAGAACGACTCTTTAAGGATCCTCCTCTCTTCCCTGGGGTAAAAAAGTCAAGACCTCCTCTAACCTCTTAGAACACGCATAGAGTCTTTATAATATGTAAACACACCTTCATTCCATTATTTGGCACTAACAGTGTTTCCACACCTCATTATTTCCTGCACAAAATAATGTTTAATTAGTGCTGAATTACAAAGGAATTGCTGTGGAACTACATAAGCCATCCTTGCAAATTCCCTAATGAATTCAATGTGATTGCTGCCATTGCATTGAATTCTAAATGAATTCATAATGATTAGAAACTCAGGACATACCTGCCTTTTATCGATTGGTGTGTGACAACAAGATTTCTTTATAAACAAGAGTCATGCAGACAATATGTTGATACCAGTATCTAAAGATTTTTAGCTCCTCTTGGGAGAAAGCCAGAGTCTGTGGCATTTAAATCCAAGGCTACAGTGATAAATGAACCAAATCATCTTAGTTTTACCCATGCCTATTGGGGTTCCAAAGTTACCAACCCTGCCAAGCACACAAAGGAATCCTGGAGTGAAAAGAGAGATGATACTGGATTTAATCAGAGATGCATAACACACAGGGTCTTAGCTCAGGTACAGCCCATGTTCACAAGACTGTCGTCCCACAAACCCCATTTACTTGCCTTTGCTGTCACACAGAAAATTTCTCTCTGTTTTTGCTGTCTGATGGACTGGATCCCAAGTTCACAAAGCTGCTTTGTAGAGATTACTTCACTCCTGATGTCTGTTACCCACACACCACCCAGCCTCAGATTTCATCTCTGTGCTGCAAAGTGCTGCAACCCCAGAAGAAACCTCAGCAGCCCCACATCTGGGACATCTGCCTTCAGAGCAAACTGCAAACAACTTTTTCCAGCTATTTCAGTACTCTCATTCAGTATTTGTTCAATCACGCTTATGATCTTGGGGTAAGCATGTTGAGACTCAGATCAGCATATTCCATCTTAAATGGGTTATTAAATTTTCCTGTCTAAACTTCCTGTTACCATGGTCTCCTATGCACTGAATCCTACATGCCTTGAAACCAATGCCAAAACCACTACTAATTTCTGTAAGAGTACTCTCAGGTACATATACAGAGAGAATTTTTTTTTTTTTTTTTTTACTACTCTCACAATCTTCCCAGTTTGTAGTATCCTTCAGACTTTGACATGTGGAACAGGTTAGGCTGACACAAACATTTCACTTTAATACCCACTATGTAAGATTTATTCCCACAGACTTATATTGGTCTGTGTTCAAATTAGCAATGGTTCCAGGCAGTCTGCTTCCTTAGGCTATGCTGGCATAAATCTACTGACTTTGGGGGAGTTACTTCTGATTTTCACTGATAAATGCAAGAAAGGACTCAGCGCTCTCCACCTAAAAGGCACAGATTAGATTCCTCCTGGCCCCATTAATGTTGCCACTGGTATTCTTTCTGTGTTTCTTTTGCTGTAGTAAGTGCTTTTTCCCCACCTTTTAAGCCATCAAGATAACTGAAAGCCCTTTCCTTTACAGAATTCCCAAAATGATCTCTCCGTCTGCAGTGAACTTGAATGCACTTTGGAAAAAAAAAAAAACCAAAAACTTCTGTCTCTGAACTATACATAGGGAATTGAATTAGACAGAACAATCTGGGTCATTGAATCTTGTCCCTTGTAATCTCAGCAAACCGTATCATAGATGCATAGTCCAGATTGGTCTGCAGAACAACCCCTCCCCACATACTACAAACCACAAGATGGATCTTCACTAATCAAGAAGCAAACTCAGGACCATTTGTGAACTTTTTACCTCTACATAATAAAAACTGTCTAAATTTTAATAAACATCAGAGGACTAAAGATCAGCAAAATTCTGTTTGACGAGACACAGGTTGTATTTACAAGATACTTGACTTCAGG
Source organism: Callipepla californica brunnescens (assembly GCA_023055505.1). Lineage (NCBI taxonomy): Eukaryota > Metazoa > Chordata > Aves > Galliformes > Odontophoridae > Callipepla > Callipepla californica. Next base: position 44,559,849 of record JALIRH010000004.1, on the reverse strand, counting down.
AGACAGCATTGAATGGGCTGGACCCAGAGGAGGATACACGACATGAATCCAAACTCTGCTGCATGCTAATGTACATCAGAAGTAGGGTAATCATGGCATTGCTGTCAGTCACAGAGTCAGATACAAGAGGGGAAACAGAGAAGAAAAAGTTCCTATAACTCAGCCATCACCCATACATGATGTATTTGCAGTGAGGTCTCAAGCAAAGAAAAACTGCACACACTACCTGCCTATAAAAGTTGGAACTAGGCCTTGAATTTCAGTGCTGTAGGACTATCTCTCTTTATAATCACACTCCCAGTCAAGGGCTCTGTTTGCACAGGTTAGCTTTGGCAAAATGCAGATAGGAATCTTAAGTTCAAATGGGAGCTTGGTGCAACTGACTTGTAATTGTGAGAGTCAACAGTTGGGTATAGAATCCTTTTGACATGCTTAAACCAGGTCAAGACGTAGACATACTGTGCATTGCTAAAGGCAAATATTGAGGCAACTAACTCCCATCTAACTTCTGGCAGAGCTGATCTATTCCTAAGTCTCATTAAAAAGGTTTATTTCTGACATGTTCTGGTTTGTACTAAACGTTCTGTACTTTAGAAGTAATAACATGGTGGAATATCCTCCCCACAAGTTATTCTGCTCTACTTCCAAGTGATGTAATCTGAGATCAGGATGTGTTCGTGTTGTCTGTGCACCCTTCTGTTCAGACCTTGTGCCCAACGGCTATGAAGACAAGGCCTGGTTATCACGCATGGTCTAGAGCTAATTGTGTGAAGACATCAGGAAATGCTCCCATCGCCAGCATAAAATAAGTATTTCCTACAAAGCGCCGTCATTCCCTTGTTGTCTGGCATGGATGCTGCTGGTTCCACTCTGACAGCTTTGAATGTTTGACCCTTTTCAAATGGCTGAACACAATTGTCCCTCCCATGAGAGATGAAGAAGGTCGAACACAAGTCTAATCCCTAGTTGTGCAATATGTACGATAATGAGCCTCAGAAACTCATTGGCAGGCAGCGATTTTAAGTGGTATGCATGCAAAATATGCAGCTACATTAACCAGTCAGGCGAGGAAGCAGAGACATTTCCTGAGGTGGGAAACATATTGAAATGCTAATAGACCCCAGCAGGTGTTGTTGGTCTTTTGGGGAAAGATACCTAGGAGGAACTTCTTAATTGTATGTTCACCAGATCCTTTCAGCAGATCAAAAGAGACCACTGATATGAGCAAATAAACTTTGATATATGCCTTTCACTACTGGTACTAATTGGAAGGAAATTCCCTGGCCTGTGGACCAATGCACTTAATTTAAAAGCATTGGAAATGTTAATTGAATAAGGGGGGTGGGTTGATTAGAAGCATGACCTCATGTCTAAAATGATAATGAGGGTTCTTGACATCTGAACAACAAAAGGTCATGAAAGTATAAACAATGAGATGAGAAAGAGCCATCAGCTAGAGCATGGACAGTGACATATAAGTCTCATGTGAGTAAGGGTGTTAGGTGGAGAGGAAGCTGCCAGCTTCAGGGCTGGGACAGAGTCACACACTCTAAAATGGAAGATCCATATTCTTATTCACCTTTATAAGAGTTTCAGAGCTCTAACTGAAAGCAGAGTTTTACTTTTAAATGCCTAGGATTCTTCCTATGAAGAACCACTGGACAACACTGCACTCATAACCTGAGTTACGCAGCATTGTACAGGTCAGAGAAGATTACCTCCAAATGAGGAGCTAGGGAGGCTGACAGATAACCCTCAGATAACCTGCTAGAAGGGGTATGCAGAGATATGCAATCTAGTCCTACTTAGAAAAGGTCATTCCCTTCCCTTCAGCAAGGAGAGTCCCATAATTAGGTCAATAGCTGAATTTCTGTTGTTGGGAGAATAGGACTTGGGGGCATATCTCGTCTCCTTGACAGAACGTCTTGTATATAGACGTGGAGCCAGAGCAAAGAGGAAGAGAAGGCAACATATGCATTAGTTTTGAATTTCACTTTGAACAGTAATTCCCTAAGTAAAAGTTGTGTTTGAAAACTGCTAAATTTTGCAGTTTCTTTCTATCTACTCTTCTCAGACATCCCTGTTACAATACTTTAAAAGAATCTTTGCAATGCATGAAAAGGACATCAGGAGGAAGGACTGTTGCTTGCTTTCCAGAAAAATGTTGCAAGACCTGCAAAGGGCTGTTTTTCAACCTCAGTCTCATCATTTCTCATGGTGGGCTTCGTCTTAAATTGCAAAGTTTGAGGGTGTGTTCAGGGTTATTGGTTGGTTGGTTGTTTTTGTTTGTTGAGACATAAATGGGGAGTAGTAGAAACCCAAACAGAGTCAAAGTAGACAAAGGGCATATCTCTTAGCTCAACATCCTTCCTCTTGGAAAGTCTGTAACATGACAGTTTGATGTCAACTCTCCAATATCACTAGCCTTCCCATCCTCATTTTCAGTACCAAAGCAGTGGTACAGTGTGGTGGGAGAAAAAAACGCAATGAGTAGATAGATGATGTGTGGATGTGCTCTGAGAATTTGTGGTTGGTTAGTGATTTCCCACATAGAGAATTTGTTAGCAAACTGCTGAACCTCTACTGAGTACACATTCCCTCTAGAGTTTCACTCTATTTCTCTTCTGAAGTCTGCATTTTCAGCCTTGTTTGCAGACTTCAGATTCTGCTTACAAATTCTGCCAGCCTCCTAACTCCTGTATTCCCAAAGTCTATTAATACCTGACCTGAAGTGCCTTCAATTCTCACTCTTTCCTTCATACGTACTTTCGTATCACTGCCTTTCATACTAATACCAATCCAAGAAAAAAATCTTATCCGCATTACTCCTCTTTACAAAGTATATGAAATTTCTCCTCCTGTTAATTCATGTACACTGCTATATTAGCTTAAAATGATTTACAGTTGATTCTTTGAACTCACTTTAGTGATACTTAGCACAGCACTGTCAAAGCCTCTCCTACATGTTGCCAAGTTTTTATGCATATTGATTTCATGAAATACACTGCATTCCCCTGAAGGTTTTTTGTTTGTTTTGTTTGCTTGCTTTTGTGCTTTGGAAAAGGAAAAACAGAAACAAAATAAAAAAAAGAGAGGAAGGAAGAGTATTGCCAATAGGAGCAAGTGGGTTAAATGTGATGTCAATTGCAATTGTAGTAATCAGCCTATAATGAGGCTTAGTATAATCATCCCCTTTCCTTATTAGCTTACTTAGAAATTACGCAGTCTTCCACAGCTCCTCAGGAACGATCTGTACATTGGTAGATTCAATTTGTTTAGGATTTGCTAATGGAAAATATTATTTTCAGCTAAAAAGGTGTGTTTCTGCTGACCCCCTAGAAAGCTACATCATCCAGCCAAAACAGAGCCCTTAAAATGGAAAGCCTGTCACTCAGAGAGCAGATCTGAGAGGGCTAGAAAACGCACTCCAGACATACACCCAGACAGTGATATCCCTCAGATCTCACAGTGCCAGCTGTAACTGTAATTTCTCATAAAATCTTGATAATAATAATCATTGAAAACTGCCAGTATAAGTTAGGAGACTACTTCTCAAGACTTCTCAGTAGACCTACCAAACCCAGCATGGCCACAACAGTAGGTGAAGTTTTCCTCTTTAACATGTCCCAAATCCATCAGCAGTAACTACCTGACCTCCTGTCAAGCCACCTCCATTATCTTCTTCCATTGCCATTGTAAGAGTGCTGATTTCTCCTCCTGAATGCTGTATTTGCTTAGATGCCAAACAGCAGACAGAACTCCCAGAGACACCACTCCTACAATCCCTAGTGCACTTTGTGAGACTCCTGAGAGAAGCTCCCACCACTGAGGCTACTGTTATTTCTGCTTCCTTCAACTCCTCAGCACATACCACAAATCTGGTCTTTGTACTCATCAGCCTGGTCATGATAGTGGACTGATATTTTTACAAGTAGAATTTTCTGCTGATGGTTGTGGAAAGTCTTGTTTTGTCTGAGGCACTGTCTCCAGGGGATGGTGGTAAGAGCCCTACTGGTGGGATGTTTAAAATTAGACAATAGTCTGTTCAGTGTACAAATAAGGAGTAATCTTGCCCCACATTGAAAATGGTCTAAATGGTGGAAACTCTTCTGCCTGAAGTTGTTCTGAATGTGCCTGTGCTTTGCATCCCAAAACTGCATATTCTGGATGGTAATCAGACAGGAAGCTGAAAACAGCTGCTAAATGGATATCAGAAGTCTTGAATTATTTTTGTCTCTCAGATTGCTCATCGCTCTGTAAAATAATTTCTGGGGAGCAACTCCAATGCTTCAGTAACCTGGCCTCATCCAGAATGTTTTATGGAGTAGGAGGGCTAAACAAATTGGTAAATAATTGTGAACATGCAAAAAAGTAATGAGTTTAGGGAAGGAAAACGTAGATCCTTTTTGTCCTTGTGATCTCTTTCTTTTTCATACCTCTTTGATCCTGGCTTTCCTTTCAACTCCATGACTTGTAGCATTTGATACAAGTCCTGTTAACAAATTAGTCCAGATGCCAATCACCTATCTTTGTTGTTCACATGGTTATGTTTAGCTTCATCTTTCCTTCTGTGGTGACTTACCATTGGTTAAATCCTATGAGATCACCTTAGGAATTCATTGCCATTCAGCACAGGAATCTAACCCTATTCACTGCAGGGCTATTTCTACTTTACCTGCATTTTAATAGCTCTTCCAGTCCATTATACTGTAGACTCTGTAGCTCTTCCCACCAGACATTCGCACATTTTGACCTCAATTTGAGAGGAAACTAAAGTACTGCAAATGACTTTTCCATGACTAAAGCCCCAGATAAGGTTTTACAAATGGAAAAGTGAGCCACACAGCACCGTCTGTGTTACACCCTCTGATAAAAAAAGAAAAAAAAAAGAAACGGCCAGCTACTACAGTATGTCCCACCCCTTGTGATACTGACACACATTGCTTTGCAAGATCCATCACGTCCCAAGAGTAACAATTAAAAGTTGCCATTCAATCTTCTAAGATTAACAGGTTAAAACAGGGTGGAATTAACAGGTTAAAAAATACAGGTTGTTCCCAGGAGGAACAGGCGGGTTTGTGCTCAAGCACATATTCATTCCTTCATACACAACCACTAGATAGTGGTCATCCGAAGCTCAGAGGTTGCCTATCACCACATACAAAATGCCATGATATGCGCTGTTCCTCCTGCAGCAATTGCCACTGACTCGGAGAGCAAGCTAAGCACAACAGCAGCATTGTGCCATTAACGTTACATTTTGGGAGTATGTATTTATCACCAAGGAGACTTGACAACTTGTAAAGACATTTACATTTGCATCAAATCCAGGATATTCCCAGGAGAGGCAATAGTTAACTCCACTTTCTTCACAAATGCTAGCAACTCCATGTTCGTGCCAGGGTAAATTTCTCCCTGTGGCATTCTCTGCTTCCAGTCTCTACGTGTTGTGCATCTTGGCTTGTTCACTATTACAAGTCTCAGAACTGCTTGAGATTTTTATTATTTTTCCCCTTAGTTAACTGAGATATTTGGAAATTTTCTGTGGGAAACAAAAGAGCGAAAATAGACCCTGGCATGGTGCTTTGTTCTTTCTTATTCACAACTTGCCTTTAAACAGAGATTGAGTTCAGCATCTCACTTCTTTTGACCAGCAAGCCTGCATGCTCCGGAAAAGCCTTCAAAAGGAAAATTTCATAAAACCTCAAATGTGGCTGTGAAAGGAAGCTTCAGTCACTTTGTATTTTCATCAAAAGGCTCTTAACAGACTCAAATAAATATAGAGCAATCTTATTCCACTTGAAGTAAAAAAATACTTTGGGATTTTTTGTTTGTTTTTTGTCTTTTTAAACTTGCAGAGCAACTACAAATACTTTGTATTTATAGGTGTTTTCAAAAACTAAAGTACCATTTTGTTAGGGTTTCAAGGGGACAAGTACAACAGAACAAATTCAGGGGTTCATCTACTTGCTTTTCAGCTTTAGGAAATCATTCACAATGAACAAATTACATCTTACATATTCTTAGTATTAACCTCCAACCAAATGTCAGTGTTAGATTACTCTACAGAAATTTAAATATATATATTTTTTCATTCGATTTCAGGAATAAAAATTAAGTTCAGACTGTGGAAAGGTCAGTTGGCTTAAGTTTTTGTTAAAAATCAAGACAGGTGTGGATAAGCATCACTGGATTCAAGGGAACATGTGCTGGCTTCTCTCACAGCTGACAATCTCACCACTAGTTCGGCTTTTTATTTCAATTCTCTGCTAAAAAAAGAGTTGAAGAAACCCCCAGGCCCATATAATTGCTCACTATTGTTTTCCCAAGCCAGCAAAGAAAGCAAAACTTCAAAGCCTTACATATCTGTTACTAGTTAGAAGGATAATGTAACCACACATTTTACAACAGGGCCTATGGGATAACTACAGTATGGCCTCTCACCGCAATGAAGTAGCAAATGGTCACAGCCTTGGAAAGTCTGTGCCTGTCACACACGTAGGGAGTGTTGTTGTTCTAAACTTTCTTTAGAAATGTGTTCCTGAGATAGGAAGTAAATCAAGCATTGCAGAAGCTCCTCCTGACCCAGGAGCCTAGCACAGACAACCACAAATAGATTCAGAAGTTTTTAGGTAAAATCCAAGCTTTGCTGGAAAATGTGTCTCTTGAGACAACGTGGATTGGCAAAAGTTGCTAGGTTTGATGAACTTCAATCGCAACGTTCTGGTAACCTGGCTGTTTTGGTTCTGTTGCAGAACTGAGAGGCAAGCTTCTGGTCACCTGTACTGAGCTATCCACTGACGGATGACAGTGAAAACCAGAGGTGTGGATGATCTCTCTGAATCAGACCAGTGAAACATGAAATTGCTCTTACTAACCTTGCTTTGGCACCATGGGGCACCAAATGAAAAGAGGAAGCATTGGTTTCCCACTGACCCTTATGAGCTCTGGTTGAAGAGGTAGAGGGAGCAGCCACTTGTTGCTGATCACAACAAAATATCGCTGTAATGGCAACACTTGAACCCATGTTTATTCAGCCTTTCTGAATCAAAAGGTACATGAGAACACGTTGCAATTCATCAAAAACAAAGTCATTCTTAGGTAAGAACATGGAAATTACTTAAATAAAAAATAAATAAATCCATAATTCTACTGGCATTTGCAAATTCACATCTACAGCCAAACCCAGTGCTTAGACTCCAACTCATATGTAATCAATCCATAACATCCTAAAGTTATTCATTTCAACTGAAATACAGAATAATGTTTTTTTTTGTTTTTTTTTGTTTTTTTTTGTTTTTTTTGTTTTTTTTTTTTTTTTTTTTTTTTCTGGTTATAAACAAGCTGAGGTTCCTAGGTTAGAACAAAGATTATACTGTTCAGGAAAGAGTAGGTGTTGTGACAGCAGGAGACTGAAAACGAACAGGACTGTGCTATCTCTCCTGGTTTGTTTACAAGTCCTGCTATCAGTCATCAGTGCCTGAAGCTAGAGGAAGCAAGGGCTTCAACCATCTCTTTAAAGTGTAGATTGAGTTACTCCCATTGTTGATGTTTGATGTGGATCATTTAATTCATTCTGCAGAAAATGTGAAAATCATGTGTCTACAGCAAGTTAGCCCAGCAGCAAGTTGTCTTGAGAGCTTAGCTTTCTCTCTTTTATTAGAAAGCACTGAAACATATCCTAGTGGCTACATCAGTGGCTCCACTAATGTTTTCAGCAGGAGAGAGGTAACCAGTGCTTCATGCTGCAGGGGTTTAAGATGGTATATTCAGTAGCTCCAGATTGCACACAGATGATACCGAACCTGTCTGTGAAAGTGCTTACAGCCACTCAGTGCCGAACAAAAATTGATGCATCAGTATTTTTTGCTGCAGGATAAGAAATGTGACCGTTCAGACTAAAAATCAAGTTTCTAGCTGTTATTACCTAGTATCGCTTGAATGACTTATGTAAATATGTTGTAGATCAATTTGCAGATCTCCTGTTCTAACAACTCCATCTCCTCCCCCTAAACCCAGCTAAGAAAGGCATTAAAACAACAGATCTGAATTATAACAACAAAAACAAAGAGACATTACACTACTTCCTTCAGATGCCATAGTACTGGCATCATTCATGCTCCCAGTTTGTCTACTCAAGGAGTTCCAGAGCAGTGATGGTGGTACAACCACCTCTGCAGCAAAGGAGTGAGAGGAGATGGGACTAGCTGGGAAGTTAAAGGCTCTTCAATGGTTACTGCACAGAACAGGATGTGGGTTTGTTTACTGTAGGGGAACAAGAAGCCACATGGTAGTTCCTCTGTATGTACCTGTCTGAATATTGATGTCTTTTGGCAAGAGAGGAGGGGGAAGATACGTGCCTGCAATCCCCTACATGGAGTTCAAGGATTTCAGAGCAGTATTCTGATTGATACATAGCACAGGGTACACACTCAAATTTTACATAGGTTCTCATCCACATTTATTTTTCTGTCCTACTATAAAGACTGAGCTACAGAGGCCTGAGATTCTCACCTCCACATGTCTGTAACCTGCTGTACTTTTATTTGCCATTGTAATTCAGCCTAAGAAAATGTGCTGTCCAGAATGAGGGGCAATAGAATCACAGAATAACAGAATGGCTTAGGTTGGAAGGGACCTTAAAGATCAAGTTCCAATAAATGATAGGATTCCAGCATTGACATCTGACAAGTTCCCAGAAGTTCAGAATGCAAATCCTTGTTTTGCATTATGTTTTCCATTTTCTGGTGGAAAATTACATTAAATAATCATTTTCATGGGACATGGAAAATTCCACCTGTAGCACGTGTGTTCTGTTATTGTTATTATTGCAGACGAGGGAAATTGTGGATATTGTTTACAGAGGCAGACAGCTTATTTATTCAGCATTAGCTTGAGCTGGCCAACTAGCTTTAAAATAAAACTCTACGTGAAAAGCTTGCAGGAACCAAAATGATTTACCATCAGAAATATCCGTTCATTCAATAAACTCAGCTAAAACTTCCAAATACAGCCTGCAGTTTGATTAATGTAAGAGTCTATAGAACTTTGCTTTAGCTGGGACTCGGGATATTGCTGATCACTTATTTTTGATGGATGGGACAAATGGGATGTCTCTGTCACAGGAGGACAGGCAAAGCATACTTTTGGAAGTCCTATACAAGAATACTCTAGGACAAGTGAACAGACGGGGTCAATTCTGGTGTGACACTAAGTACTCTATGAGGGATGTTGCTTTCAACAAACACACTAACTTGTTACCTGGATGAAAGTAAGAGGTAACTTTAATTTTACAGCCCGATAACAGCAAGTTATAAAAACTCTGACAACTGGGGCACGTGAACTCCCACTGACTCTGCTGGAGTCACTCACTTAAGATTTCATCTCACAAAACATTTAGCTTTTCCTTTATGACTGTCTCATAAAACACCCCTAGGCAGGAGCTTTTCTCTCACCTTGATTGCTCAAACTTCTTCCTATTGCTTGCTTAATATCCTCTTCATTCTCCTCTCATCCTTTCAAAATTTTAACTGAAAATGTCCTTCAGTAAAACTCTCTTCACTTGGCCACATCCATTTAATTTGGTGTTTCAATGCCACATGAAAAAGAGATTTCTTATTTAACTTCTTTTTTTCCAGGGTAAACAAAATAAAATAACACAAGCTCAAGTTGGTAGAGCATTTTTCAGATTAAATCATAATATAACCTCAATAAGCTGCAGAGGCTAAGACCAGAGCAATAAAGTTTTGAACTCCCTAATCACCTTGTCCAGAACTTATAATCTGTCCTTTATAAATAAAAATGTCATGCAGAAAAAATAAAACATAAAAAATTGGAAAGAGAAACTATACAAAATTCAGTTTGTGCAGCTCTTGCACATCAGGACAATCCTGCTGGGAGCAAGTAAAGGTGCTTTACATTTACTCCTCATGATCATCACCTTTGTCAAGGGAACCAGAAGAGATTCTGAACCTGTGAATTATTGCAGAGCCACAGAAAGATGATTTTCTCTTTCTGCCTGACCCAGTGAAAAAGCCTCTACTGAATTTTCCCCTTGCTGCCTCACTGCTGGAAGCAGCCAATTGAGGAAGACTGTTTTCCACAGAGCCCATTTACAGCTGCCAGACTGTCTTCCAGCACTGTACATTGAAAAATGTTCTGCCATGTATTCATTATGCAGAAGGGTGCACCTCAGCAATTGCATATCCATTGGCTCTACTTGACTTTCTCTGTGAAAAGCCTTTTGGGCTTCAGGGTAACAATCATACACCAAACATCCACACAAAATACACATCCCAAACTGCAACTTTGTGTTCTTTCTTTATGATGGCTCAGAAGAATTGGCCCCCTGGCATACCTGTCCTCATATCAAAGGGCTCAAAAAGGGGATGACAGCTCACATTCTGGGGGCTAGAGCCAATTTTTGCTTCATTATGGGGTATCTTCAGTACCAAAGATTTCCATCAGCACTAATGGAGCAGGTCCTTTGGGTGGTAGCCAAGCTAACATTAACTCAAAAACCTTGTTACTTCTATTTTTTATACTTTTTCCTCTATGTTCCTGTCTTTTAAATCTCACTGAAGTCTCACCTTCCCTTTTCTAGGCCATACATGGGCTTTTAGACTGATAAAGAGCATAACCGCTGCTGAGGAGCATAGCTCAGGGTGTCAGAGAGAGATTCAGGACAGCCAATGCCTTGCTAACAAGGATGGTTGCTTCTGGTTGCTAAGAGGGTGACCTGGTATGGTCAGGGGTGCCCAGTCACTTCATAGAATTGTAGGATCATGGAATGGCATGTGTTGGAGGGGACCAGTCCCCCTGTCATGGGCAGCGAACACCCCACCAGGTCAGATTGCCCAAAGCCCCATCCAACCTGGTCTTGAGAACCTCCATGGATGGGACATACGTAACTTCTCTGGGCAACCTGTTAAAGAACCTCACCACCCTCTGAGGGAAGAATTCCTCCTAACATCTAACATAAATCTCCACTCTTTTTGTTTAAAACCATTCCCTCTTGTTCTGTCACACACCATTCTTGCTCACAAGAGCAAGATACCCCCTCCTCTCTCTCCATAGAATCAAAGAATCACAGGGGTTGGAAGGGACCTCAAGGGATCATCGAGTCCAACCCCCCTGCCAAAGCAGGTTCCCTACATCTCATTCACATGGTCAAAGCACCTCTTAGAGTAGCAAAACTCAGTTTTGCCCCCACCACAAAAAAAAGCTTAGCCCTGGGACTACCAACAGAAACAAGAAAGGCACCTATTTAAGTTGAATTTCATATCAAAGTGCCATCTAACAGTCACCATTCCCATATCAGCCAGCATGATGATAACCTCTGAGCAATTCTGGTTTTACAGAGCAAGTTGGTAAAATCGAGCTGTGGAAGGAGGTTATCTTTGTGCAATTGCTTTCAGGGTCCAGCAATAGGGTCAGTGCAGAGGCACTGATCACTGTAACCCAGGTGTGACCAGAGTGGTCTCATTCCTACAGTCAGTCCATCTGGTTTAAACTAATTACACATCTTAGTATCAGCTTGCAGCTGATAATTCATTCCTAATGTAGCTGTCTCTGAAAGATCATTGTAATAGTTGCAGGGCTAAGCTGCAAATAGGATGCAGAAAGGACAAGGAAACTGACTTACAAATATTTGTCATATGGAAGAAAATTATCAGCATTTGTACCCAGAAGCCAGACTGCCAGATTCCAATTCAGATGTGGAGGTGGTTGATATTTAGGAAGGTCACAGAGGTAATGCGCAGGGTAAATACTTGTATGTAATTTCACACAAAGAACCCATGGCAGCAATTAGTTCACTGTCAGAGACAAATGGCAAAGTTTTACATTGGTAGGTTTTTGTTTGTTTGTTTTCTCATTGATTGTGGTATCAAGTAGCACATGAGGCATAAATACCAGAGGTCTGACTGCACCCTTACTCAGCTGATAATCCACAGTGGGAATACTGTGCTAAGAATTTCAGATAGAAATTAAAAAAAATTTGAGCTTACTGCTGCTGATTACGCATTATTAACTCTGAAGTTCCTTCTGTGGTAAAGATAAGCACTATTTCGCAAGCACAAAAGCAAATGTATCTTCTCCACAGTCTCTGTTAGCATAGAAAACACATGCCTGTATTGCACTGTTGGCATCTCAAAACCCAGGTCTCAAAAGCTATACCAAACATCCCCAAGCCCATCCTAGGAGGATCTATCAGAAAAATCAGAAAAGGGAGAATGGAGTAATGCTACAGACCCCTGCACAGTTCCCATCTTGGAAAGAGAACTGGAAGGAACATACCTTCCTCACCAGCATGGGTTAATACCAAAGCATACAGCAGAGCCTTATTTTCAAATGAGTACTTCGCTCCTAAGAGCCCTTTAGCACACTACATCACAGAGCAGAGACAACATTTCTATCCTTGCAAATATGCCGCGCTATTCCTAATCAGAAACAGTTGTATTGGTGTTGCTACCTGTTAATACAGCCTGGCCTACTGCAGTGATCTCATTTATAATGGCAAGCAACAGAGCCTCCTAAACAGGGCTGCATTGATAAGAAAGGACTATCTGGTAAACATGTCATCTTTGAATCACAGCTAAAATATGAAATGTAGCAGGGATTAGGAACTGCTTTTAACAGGAACAACACATTGCTGACATGTATAGACAACAGTGTATAGATTTATAATCTTCTTCTTCCTGTATTCTCCCTAGCACCCAAGGTGATGGAACAGATTATTACAGTCCCCTGCCATCCTGCATACTTTACTTCGGCATTCTCTTTGCCATTTCTTTTTTCTTTTTCTTTTTTTTTTTTTTTTTGGAGCAGTACTATAAAGCACATAAATGACATTGATTAACTTGGAACGTATTCTAACACTGATGCCAGGAGATAATGGTTTTCAGCGTCTTCAGTTACCCCAGCTGAATATAACAAGAAAATAATTAGCCACAAGGTTTAAAATACAGTCAAAGAACATTTCTGAGGTTTGCATTAGTATCTGGAAACTGGGAATTGGGTTAGCAGAGGGTGAGGTGAAATCCATGCTCTAGCTGGATGTGTACGAAGACTGGGAGACCCATGCTGGACTGTTTGGAGCTTTTTCCATCAAAGTTACTCCCAGCATCAGTACCGCGCTGAATTCCAGGAAAGTGAAGAATGATTGCAAGTAAGACAGTATGTTTGTGGGAAAGCTGTTCTAAGGCATCCTGGAAGTACTGCAGTTCAGTAAGCTTTCAACAGCTGGAGGCAAAAAAGGAGACGAAGCGTTCAGATATCTCAGTAACCGAACTCTGTGTTATTTCAGATGGACTGTGAGTTTCTTGAACAATCTGTCTGACCACATTTAGCTCTTTGAGGCTGCATGAGAAGTACTACATTATAGTCATTGGTGGGAAAATCCATTTGGGGTTGTTAAAGGAAAATAGGGATCTGACCCAATCCTTCCCCTCTGCTAATCCACAGCTATGACTGCTGCAAACAGCAGACTGCTTCTCATATTCTCCCTAAACAACATCTCCTACCTTGCCTATATTATCATCCTGACATTAAGCCCTAAGAAAAGATATCAGGCCCCTCTAGAAAAAGGAGTGCTAGAGTGGGGAAACAGAAAGAAGCAAAATGATGTCAGGAGAGAGGAAAAAAGAAAAAGTGAGAAAAGATTTATGGTCATAAATCTGAAAGAGAGGAAGCCAGCTGGAGACACACATCAGAGTGACCTTCATATCTCCCTCCATCCTTGAATATATCCAAGGAGCTGGTAGACATTGTCCAGACACTGGGTTCAGAGGAGCTTTGGTTGACTTTCTATAGCCTTTCTTGTATTCTTGTTGATAAGTGAAGTGATATACAAATGAGAGAAGCTGACATGTTAGGAATGGCTGATTTCTTACTAACATCATTAATAAGTCAAAGGGAAAGTCTGAGACTCACTTCAGACCTTTAGGGAAGTCTATCTACGGCAGCTGGTCCTCAACATTCAGACCCGTCCCCTCCCTCTCTCCTCTCTGAAGGATAACAGAGTATGCATACACACGTCTGGGGGAGGTGGGGGGTGGAATGTGAAGAAAGTTATTAACTCTAAAGCAGTCAAAACGTAACATTAAAGGAAAACCATGCAGCATTCACAATAATGGTCCTTCTTCCTGAAATGAAATAATTTTACAAAGCCAAAGACAGTAAAAAGAACAAGGCATGGTTTGGTGCCACCAATTTCTAACTAACATTTCTACACCATTTCCATATGTGTGCCATCTACAAAACTGCTGTTTGGCAGCCAGTACAGTAAACATAACTAGCAAACACAACATGCTTTTATAACATGATGAAGGCACCTAGGAGACTAGAAATGTTAGGTTACAAATCATACCCAGAGCAAGCCCTATTCAGTAGTGAAAAGTATATTACAGACTAAGCAAGACTTCCTCTTGCTGCAATTTAGACCACCTTGGGCCCCTTGTGATTGCCTTGGAGATCTCTACCAGCACTCTACAATGCTGACAGGAAATTTGAGATTGTGTAACTGATGTTTTAGAAGTCTGGCAAAGAATACAGTAGTAAATGGCTGGTCACATGAATTTACTTGCCAGAGAGCTACTATTACATCAGCTCAGACTCTGGAAATTCTGCCAAGGACAGAGTCTCCTTCAATGTAATTTAAATGTACTACGTGGGGGGAATCCAAAACCTAGATACACTTAGATTTTCATCAAAAATTGGCTCCAGATCAAGATTTTGGATTCGGAGTATCATACATGTTTCTGATGAAGTGTTCTTGAAATCAATGAGCCGGTATAGAAAGTTTGTGGTTTTCAAATTGAATTTCTCATATGAAATACAGAAAACTTCTGTTTATTGTTGTTTTAGGTTGTCCAGATGAAAATGATCATGGGGTGAAACCATAATCTGGGTCATTAGAGCAATGTTTCCTAACTACTTTGAAACAGTACACAAACATCATTTCCTCATTGTAGTGAGAAGAAGGTATCTAATCCAGTTACAAGGACATTAAAGTGGAGCTCAGAACATTTCGATTCTGCTGAAGATCTCGTTTGGTGAATCACTGTACTTCTTCACATTTTTGCAGTTCATGTGATTAGACTTATGCCCTTTCCATATATAAACTTAAAAATATCATTTGAAAACAGTTAATGAAGAGCCTCAGTAAGGCAGTAGACAAAAAGCCAGTAGTACAGTTTCTGATCTTCCTGGAGTGCAGTTTCTAACAATACACTGTTGCTGTTCAGCAGTAGCTCACAGTGTTATTTAGAAACTAACCCCAAAGCTTGTATTTGCTCATTTTGTCAGAACAGAGATTTGTAGTGCATGTTCTTTCACTAGAGTGAAAAAGTCAAGCTTTTTCTACAGAAACTGGATTTCCCTTGAGGGTTTAGAATCCAAGTGCATCCTGACCTTACTCACAGCTTGACAAAAATACTGCTTGTGGTGCTTTGTTTCTGTGACATATCTTGAGAAATGCTGTTATAAACTCAACATTTCAGGCTTCAGTGTGGATTGCTAAACATCTTGGTTTGGAGTTTATAGTAATTGGAAGGGTTATGTTTCATGTTCCACCTGCCTTCATCCTGGAAGGGCCAGAAACCTGAAAGCTTTTGTATTTTTCATGAACAATGAAATGATTTTTCCTTTCACATGCCCAACGTTTTGTCACCTGATTTTTCTGGATTTCTCTTTGTTATTTCAGCACAGTGTATATTATGACTCTTCTTGCATGGGACACAGACAATATGCCTACGATGAAAATACAGGTATCGATAGAGTACTAGGTACACCCTTCCGCCTGGAGCAAATGTACAAAGAATTGCCCCACCATAGATATTCCAGAAATATTTATAAGCAGTTCACAAGTCTCTGAAAGTGCTGTGGGAGTTTTCTGCTTCCAGTGAGCAAGCCTTAGGTTGCTAGACTCAGATTAGTCTTATACTCAAAAGGTAAAATACCCTTAACCTCTAGCACACACTGACTAAATCTAAGAGAAAATTACCTCTTAGCAGAGTAGTGGCATGTCCCAGAGAGCGCATTGTGGTCCTACAGTTGTGACAACTGAGGCTGCTGGGAGTTCATTACTGAAGAAAAAACTGAACCTACCAGTCTTTAAGTGCTTGGCCTCCTACTGAAACAGCAAATAGAGAGAAACTATATAATAATTATATGAAGTGAATAATTGATGTGACACTTAGTAGCTCCCTCCTAAATTAAGAGGCTTCAGCCTGAACAGTCTAGCTAAGACCTCCCTTACTTGTGACTTGATATTTTACTAGTATTAAGAAATGCTGGTAGGCACCAACCATGATAAAATAACACGAAGGACATCAATAAAGGACACAAATCAAGAGTATTTTAAAACTGTGAGTGGAAAGGAAGGAGAAAACAAGAAGTCCACACTCATGCTTGCTCTAGGAAAAGTGTAAAAGAGGGATAGTAGGGACAGCAGAAAACGGTGAGAAAAAGCCCTCAAAAGCAAATAGAGAATGTGATGAAAGAAAATCAAAAGAAAGGAAAACTCTATTTTGGCCTATTTAACTCACTGAACGTTTTTTTTTTTTTTTTTCAGTAGCAAGAATATGAGGCAATCTATATTCTTAAGCAAAAAAGAAAATTATTCGACTGCAATCTAGATAATTTCCCACTCCAGTTGATGATATAATGCACTAAGAGCAAAAAGCTCTAAATCAACCAGAGTAACCTACCAGTCTCACTTTCCAGTGGAAAAAAAAAAAATGGAATAGACTTATTCTAAACTGTTTTACTCAAAGAGCTAATGTGTTATATAGCCTCCATTAGGTACTCTGTATGTACTCCATTCCTCCCACATCGCTGTGGAGGTGCTCCAGATATGGTCCTTCCCATGGGTGTAGCTGCTGTCACGGGGCTCTGCCCATACACACTACCACATGTTATCTCCTTTCCAGTGGCCTTCCCAAGACCATTTCCATCATCATGGGCATAACCAAACAAAAGGAAACAGAGATTGCATTAAACCCATCTAACAACGCTAAGGAATTGTTTTTAACTTCATTCTGCCCTTTTCCTGCAGTAGCAAGCTGCTGTTGTGTTTTTCTCTCCACTGTGCGGAGAACTAAATCCAGCCAGAAAGCTGTTATGAAAAAATACCCAAGGGAAGTGTAGCAGCGTTTTTCTTCACTGATTTCTCTTCTAACATTGTTTCCTTCCTTCCTCCCCTCTCCACCCTGTGGACTCGATCCTCAGCCCATTGATGTCAAAGGAAAAACCCACACTGACCTCATGTGGCTTTGGATCACCCTTCCATTCCTGAGCCATTTGTTATTATAAGTGAGGTAACAGGAGCACTAAAAAACCCCATCCGAAGAGCTCTTAAAGTGTTATCTGCTGCCCTGAAGGCTGTTGTGAATTGTCACTAGAACCACATTGTTTGAATCCGGGATAATATCTTACCTCCAATATACCACCATTACAAATTCATCTGACATTCAATGTGCAGTAATAACAATTGCTGGATATTGAATGTCACATACTTTCACAGGTATGGCATTTCATTGTAATACACAACAGCTTTAGTTTACCGGTAGCTGAGTTTTTCCTGGATCCTGTCTTTAAATTCCCCCTCTTCTCCAGAAGAACAATAAATACTCCTTAACAATGCCTAAGAAAAATAAAACCATACTTTGCTTTGGGAGAGAAATATGATCTACACATAAGGCCTCCAGTGAGCTGAACAAAATGCTTCCCGGGACACAGCAAGCATGAATTTGTGTGCAGAGGATTTTTGAAACTATAGAACGGATGGCCTGGAATATTAATCAGTTTTGTTTTGTGGGTTTGTTTTTGTGGGTTTTTTTTTCCCTTAATTGATTCCAGAGTGCAAAAGGAAATAACCCTGCTTCAACCATCCTACAGTGCAAATATAAAGATGTCAATCTGAAGGATGGCCAGGAGATTAATTTTAAAATAAGAAATATAGAATTTCTTCCTGAAGATTTGAGGTAGCGAGAGACAATGTGGAAGTATTCTTTACAAAGCAAGATAAGAATGTGACCTTTGATAACCAGGGCTAAATCTCACCTCTATTCATAGAATCACAGAATCATTTGAATTGGAGGAGACCTTAAAAAGGTCCTCTACTCTAACTGCCCTGTGATGAATGGGGACACAGATATATCAGGGTGCCCAGAGCCCCATTCAGCCTGGCCAGGACTGTTACATATATGGGTTGTCCATAGGAGATGATCAGATCAAAGTTCAAGAATTCCATTTCCACACAGTGGTGTGAAGGACTTATGTACTGCCACGTTATTTGCTGGGGAGGTACCTGGGTGGCAGCATGAGGCCCATCAGCTTCAGGAAAGAAAATAAGCTGCACACAGAATGGATTTCCTAGATGTCTGCTGGTTGTACAGGTTCTTTTTAAAGAAACAGAGGCATTCAAGTCATCTGCTATGATAACGGTACAAATGGATTTCTTTTCCCAGCCTGATTTCATGCCAAATCACTTGGATATACAGCATCTAAAAGTCGGTAAAGAAATCAAGATAAAAAACTGTTAAATCAGTCTATTCTATGAAGCATTTTTCAACATCTTAAGAGGAAAATTGGTAGCACTTCCAGTGACAAATTAAATTTTTACATCAGCTGCACTGCTTGTAGCATAGAATGCTTCAAGAGTCATGGGAAGACTTTGGTTATTTGACTAATGTTTTGCTGAACTCTACTGAAAAAGTCTTGTAAACCTATTGTTTCTGTGAACAATCCTTCAGTAAGATGGAAAGAACCACTGAGTGAGCAAATATGACAAGGTTTGGAGGGGAAAGACCATGGTGGGCTTTGTGGAAATCCAAAGATTGAGTAGCTTCCAATCAGCATGTGATATGTGGTTTATTGCAATACAGCTTTTTCAAACTTTTATTTAAAAGCTCTCAAAGCTGCAAATTTTGATGCTGTCTCTTCAGCTTTATATTCTAGTTTCCATCTGAGAGTAGGCTCTAGAAGACATACAGCATTGTGAATGAAAGAGAACTTAGGGGAGAAATTGGCCATCTTTGATAAAATAATGAAGGCAATAATCACTGGGATAAGGCGAAATGGATGGCAAGATCCATCCTTTAAATATTGGCTCTTCAGAGCCATACAACAATGGAAAATAACTGAATCCTAAATGAGATACTGCTGTGTTACCTGTCATGGATGTTTAATCAAGTCTGGGCAACATTATTTTTCCCCACTTCTCACCTAGTGCCATTATTATATCAGCAGTTTCGTTATGTGGGCTTTCAGACAGCTGCCTGAATCATAGTAGCTTTGAAGAAGATTATGTCAGGAATAAGAAAGTCCAAAATCTGGTTTCCTTGTACTCAATAACCAAAGTGACTTTTCAGCTCTCACACCATATGAGTGGCCAAGACACATTCTCACCATAATTAGATCCTGTTGATGATACACTGCAGACAGCAGGTCTCAATGTATGGACATGAAATGGGCTTGCCTCACATATTTATATGCTAGTTATTTAATGAGACATGGATTGATAAGCCACCAATATCTGCTTTGCTTTTTGAAGTGCAAGTGCATCATTACATTCAGATATTTAAAGAAATAGTAAACAAATAGAAGAGGCAATGATCAACCCAACTAGATGTGTTAGATCAAATCAACTATTCTACTCTCAGAGTCCATCCAGAAACAGAACAACAAGCAGATAATTTTTGATGTGTCAGCGCTTCAGTAGTGGGACGTTCAGCACTTCATGACGTGCTCTTGATATGCTTTGCTTCATGTGTTTCACTGCTGCTCAGGAGGTGAAACAGCAGCAGCATCAATTGGTTCTGCTGCCTGGATAGCACAGCTACCAGCTTTGAACACAGAACTGACTAATCACAGTGCTACCTCAGCTCTGTGCAATACTTAAAGCAAGAATAGGGATCATTTCATGCACCACTTAGAGGAACATGATTGCTTAACAGCACAGCACAGCACAACTCCGCCTGAAAGCTTCAAATAGAAGAGGACTAGCCCACCTAATGGAAAGTGTAAGGCAGTCAAATAGGCAGTAATCACTCAATATGCAGTGCATAGTGAATTTCAATCATTATGGTCATGAAAAGTACAGTTTAATGCTCTGTGAACACCAGTTACTGTGACTTGAAATTTACATCTTTGCTGACAGAAATCCCAAAAAGTCAAACAAGTTAACACCACGATAGAGAGGATGGCTAACTTCAGTTTTGAGGAAAAAAATGAGTAATGCCTATTGAATTAACTATATCACTTCTCATACCAATTTAGGAAGTCTTATGGACCCTGGGTTTTAAGTTACAAGATGTGATATAATAATAGCTTAAAGTGAAGGAGCTGCTCCTCATAATCAGATGGAATCTGACCATTAATATATCAAGCTGTACTTACTTTTAATAAAAAATACAAATTTCTTACATATTCTACCTAGGTATGCTCTTGAGCTGCCTAAACACACAAAAAAACAGACATTTCCATTTTCATCAAAAGCTGTGTTATGTTGTGGCATCTTAACTGTACATTAAGCTTTTATAGTTCCCTAGAAAGAAACCTTATCAGAAGCTGCATGTCATCTTATCAACACTTCACTTCCTGTCCTTAAACATAATTTTTACTCCAGCAATCTGCATTTTGGAGAGGTGTGTTTGGCCACATGTAATTTCTAACTTCAGAATCTGTCCAGAAAAAATGAAACATTTGGAAGGAAAGATCTGACAACTGGGTTGAACCTTTTCCTTACATAAGCTGGAAGAAAGTGAAAGATTGTTAGGAGATAAATGAAAGCATGACTTCGTGTTACTGAAATTGTCTGAATATTTTCCTGGACTTTGTCCTGCACAATTAAACAAAGTATTTAAATTAAAATCTCTTTAGCTTAGCCTCATTTCCTCTCCTGAAGTTTATTTCTACAATCTTGCATGTACATACTTCCTTTTGTTCTCTTCCTCACCATTCCTTTTCCTTTCAGAAGTCCCATTTCGAATCAAGTTGCAGTGTGCTCACCCAACCTGTAATTCAGTTCCTGAAGCACGTCAGAAATGTTTAAACTGCTTTCACAGAGTAAAGTCTGATTAAGAGCTGTGACACTGTTCTAGCATTAAAATTACACCTGAAATTAAGTCTTCGGGCTTTTTTGTGTTTTCTTCTAGTGGCTACTGACAAGACTTGTAACACCTAAAACACACTTTCCTCTCTCCACACCAGTTACTTCCCAAATAAAAAAGTCCACCTGTGAATTGGATCTGGTTTTGCTATAATCATACCCAAATTTGGTACCTCTTATATGCTGTTACTAATAACTTTCCCTGGTACTGGTGGGCTGACAAGATTTGAATCTCCCCAAAATCTCTGGCACTCCAATTTCTCGTTAGGTTCACCTTTCTCCCATAGCTTCTCCTCAAATACCCATGCAAAATACAACCACCCCACAAAAATGGCTGTATCTATTGTCAGCTTCTGATGATGCCAACTATCACAGCCACCAATTTCTCATGTCACGTCCAGTACTTTTCCACATCCTATTCAGCTAGGTGAATTTCAGCTCAGCCACTCGGTGGCCATTTGTTGGCAGCTCTTATGTTTCCCTTGCAAGACCTGCAGCAGCCAAAGATTTGTTTTCTGAATGCTGTCACCTATGTCACCATACACAGGTCTTGGTGAAACCACCTCTTTGCGGGAAGCTGACTAGATTTTGGAAGTGTTCAAGAACCACAGACACGAAACACAGAGACATGGTCAGTGGATGTGGTGCGATGGCTTGGTGGTTGAACTTGATGATCTTAGAGGTCTTTTTCAACCTTAATGATTCTGTGATTCAATTTAGTTTTATCACTTCCATTTTATCTAATTCATACATTGAGGTTGATCGCAACAGAACAGCACTCTCAACAGATACAAAAGAAGCTATGTTATTAATCCACTTGTACTGGTACACGTTCTAATCTTGACCAGGAATGGAATGCATAGATTAACACTGTGCCAGACTGCCTACCAATAACTTAATACGGATGCTCAGACATAGCTGAAGAAATTACAGACTGAAATATAATTCTTCATATTTCCAGCTTCTCTGAGCAACCCGTTCCAGTGCCTCACTGCTCTGAGTAAAGAGTTTCTTCCTAACATCCAGTCTAAATATCTCCTCTTCTCATTTAAAACTATTTCTTCAACTTTCATGTGCCTTAGCAGAGCTTTAGGGAAGATGAGTTCTATGATCTGCCCAGGTACAGTAGCAAGGCTCACCAGTCTGCAGTTTCTCAAATCTTCCTTTATACTTTTCTTAAAAAGATGAGCAATGTTTCCCTTTTTCCAGTCACTAGGGACTTCATCTGAAATCCACAACTTTTTGAATATGATGCAGAGTGGCCTGGCAACTACATCAGCCATTCCTTCAGGACCCTGAGATGCATGTCATCAGGCCCCACAGACTTGTGCACATTCAGTCTCATTAAGTGATCTCTAACTTGCTCTTAGATGACAGTTGGAGTGATTCTGCTCCTGCCTAGGGTTCCAGAAAGTCAGCTAGTCATATTGCTCTGTAACTTGTTACCTTTACAGTCCCTAAGCCAGCCAGTCAGCCAGAGACTCTGTCCCTCAGCCAACCAGCCAAAGAATGTTTGGCCTGCTAAACTCAGTCACAACACAACAAGCAATCGCTAGCCAGCCAACTGGGAGACAACTAACAGCACATACCACAGAAAGCCTGAAGGTTCCAGAGCTAGCTGTCAGTTCCACCCAACAAGGCCATGGCTAAAGGAACATCACTATAGACACAGTGGGTGGACAAAGTTTGCAGCCAAAAACTCCCAAAGAAACCATTTCTGCAGTCCCAGTCTGCAGCAGTTCTTGGTCATAAGAGGTGGCTATACCAAACAAAAATCCTACTGAGTTGCATGAGGATTGCACCACACCACAAGCAAATGATGTGGAAGAAGTAGTAAAGAATTCATTTAGTGACTATGTGGTCACCACAGGTAGAAAACTGCTTGGAAAATGGGACAAATAGGGGAAAACAAAACAGGACATGGAATTACATAATAATTCATCAATGTGCTGAGGTGAAGGATAGCTGTTACTGCCCACCACAATCTTTTGCAGAGCACTCAATATCATACTCAGTTTTTATCGGCAGCTGAGTAGTTACCATGAACAGTTCTTAATCTAGCAACAGGAACAGCTAAATAGATCACCATCTCTTTCCATTTAAACTGAATATTTATGCACTGAATTTTCCTATCACTTTTCAATATATTCATTCCAGTTCCTTATTCAAAATATCTTGAGTTGTGACTACACAACGCTGGTGTTACTGAGACTTATCTCTTCTATGACCTGATTTCCAACCACAGACAATATATTTAGGAGTGACCCAGTAATACCATGCAAACTTCAGCTGGCCAAAGACATCACCATTTTGCCAGTAGATAATGCTGACACTGATCAATTTGTCTGCTGCCTTCTGTTTATTATTGTGTACTCGTTAAAGCCTGAACCAGCAGAGGATATCTGGGGTAAAGCTCAAAGAAACAGCTCAGAATACCAGGCCTTGGACAATATGAACATCAGCAATGACATTCAGGTTAACACATAATTATATTAACACTGCTTTGGTGCAAAAATAGAGTAGTGTGTATAAATAATATAATCCAAATTCTTGCCAATGTTCCATCTATTCTATCAATCTTACCCGCACTAGGATTTTATGGAAATTTAAACCCAGGCCTTCAGGAACCATGACTACTGAAAAGATTAGCAGATCATCAGTGAGCAGAGACTACCAGTTGATGTGAATCACCCCTGCAACACAGAATTGAGCCCATGCGCTTCTGAATGTCCATGGGTGGTGGAGGATGACCTAACTGAGGCACTTCCCCTTTTTTCCATTAGTGTGTTCCTCCTCCACCACTTTCATGATATTACAGTACTGGGATTGGGATGAGATGCTTCTATTTTTGTTTCTATTTGACTTCAAGTAACTAAATTAAAGCATCAAAGCTCAGGGAAAGAAACAGTTCAAAAATTATATCTAGTCTGGAAGACTCTTTTGCTTCTTTTGTGTCCCTTGGAAACTAGAAGATAGTAGCAAGGACAATTAAATGAGCAATGCCTGCTATACCAGTCCATTGATGCAGTCATGGAGATAGGAGAAGAATAGAGATTGTATCTTGGCAGGCAGAGTAGCTGCAGTCCTCAACATCTCGTAGAAGAAAAAAAAAATTTGCTGAACAATGACTGAGATGGGCTGAAAGAGACAGGCAATTCAGTGACTCCTAACATACAGAGGGCATGTTTCCATTTCAGTCAAAGGTGTGATTAGGGCATCGACAGCCATAACAGCCATTGGAGCAATACTGAGGGTTCCACAAAGGATGACTCAGGAAAACTCATTTTTGCTTCCTCTGTCAGAAAATAATAAAGGCTTTGGATATCAAAAAAGATGGGAATTTACTAAATCAACTCTGGCAAGAGTGAAAGCACAGATACTTTATATACTTACAGGAGGCTCTACTTATGCAATCTCTTTTCTACACTGGAAAGCATAAGTTTGTCTTTCTAAGGAAAGAGCTAGTCATTGTTCTCAGTTGACATAAATTGTCATAATATATGCTGCTGCAGAAATTTATATCAGCCATGACCTTGATCCAGGGTTCCCGTGTATTTGATTGTACAAATCTTTTATGGTGTGGTTTGCAAACAAATCTGTGACTCTATCAAATTCAACCATAAGAAAAGGTTGTCTAAGTTGCATTTGTGGAGCAGTACTTAGGTGTGATCCTAGAATCTGAGCCAAAGCCTAATGTTGGCTTTGATGAAAGTTCCTGCCAAAATTGAGGTGTAAGGAACTATCTTTAATATGCTGATTTAAAGCTAACATTTTGATATACTAAACTCTTCAAATTCCAGGCACTGTAGTAAGTATGTGGTTTAAATGACTAAACAGATTATTTCCATGGAACCTAATAAAATCCTACATGGTTTACAAAACAAAACCCAGGTTAGTTGGAAGGGTAATCAGGATGAATTTGCTTGCTTCCAAAAGATTAATTTTAGCAGGATTAAAATTACTACACTGGAATCATTCAAATGGAATTTTTTGGCTTTGCAACAAAGTTGCCGTATCTTTATTTAACTGCACTGTTTTATCAGCTGTGTCCTGTTTTCTGCTTCATTGACAACTCTGTTCACACCTAGTCAGATAACATTAAATTCTGGATTGGAGCTCCATCCAACAAAAGCTTACGTGTAGGGGTTCCACAATTTCAATTTCCCTTCTTTAAAAATCTCCCCCAGTAATGTGAGGTATGTACAGCATCCACCAAAGTGCATTTTTGAAACACCGAAGTTCAGGTCACTGAGGTTATTACCAAAATAAAGGAGTTCCACCAAAAAGATGCCTGTCTAAAATGAGTAGAAGAGGTTTCAGAAGGTCAGTAGGTCACATTTAGATTCACTAAGCACCACAGAACTGTAATTTATGCAAGTCATGTGTGTTTAGCCTTCAAAACTGGAAAAAAATCATTTCAGATACTCAGCCCATAAGTAAATCCCTGTGAAATGTCATACAACTGCACACATCTGAATAGTTACTTTGATTATTCACATGGAAAGAAATCTATTTCTAAAAATGGTTGCTTTCTTTTCCAGTTGTACAAAGAAAGCCACTCCACTAATGCTTACCTGTGGAAATCAGAAGCCTGCCTTTTCTCTGTCTATATGCTTTACATTTTAGACAGCTGTTAGTACTGTGAACTTCTGGAGCAACTCAGTTCTCTCATGCACCTTGCAGAATTTCTAAGCTCAGAGTTATTAAGAACGCAGGACAGAGAAACATGGTTATGAAGTTCACATTCCGTAGCCAGTTTGAAGCAATCTGGAGGAAGTAAAACATGTTTGCAATGGTCTGACCTAAAACAGAATGAAATCAATTGGAAAAAAAGTAATCATCAATTAAGGAGCTCCTGTGTAGATTGTAGAATCAGATACTGTTTTCCTAGAGATCATTTTGGTGATAATTTCTCTCTCCATTTCTCTTCTACCCTCATATCTTATTGCCAACAATCTGCAAATGAGATCGTTCTCCACTGACTGTGAATGACTTCACAGAAACAGAACACCTGAACTTCTCCAAGCCTGTCTTCTGTATAGAAATACAGAAGGAAGTTTTATACTCACAGAGGTGCCAGAGAACATCCAGGAAAAAAAAAATATTACACAACCATTCTTGGATGCATTTGTCTCCTTTCAGGGGTTTTTGGTAACTTCTTTGAACTAGACTCTGTATCTTCCAACACCCATTTAGACAAGATGAATTCACCCAGAGCAGGCTGTTCACGAAGGGAAGGAAAATAGACTATTTTAGCTGAGAGTAAAGAAGAGAGCAAAACACAGAATCAAAGTATGACAAAACTTGGATGGAAAGGGAAGAAAACACGGCTCCCTCTCTCTAAGAAAGGAGAATCTCCAACAATAAGACAATCGTGCATCTCTCAAGGAGCTTCTTAAATGGTAGATTCAAATTGTCACAAGCAGGAGCCTTCACTTGAGCACTGCTGCTAATATCTGGGTGGAT
The DNA here is from genome assembly GCA_023055505.1 of Callipepla californica brunnescens. Lineage (NCBI taxonomy): Eukaryota > Metazoa > Chordata > Aves > Galliformes > Odontophoridae > Callipepla > Callipepla californica. The sequence goes on along the minus strand of JALIRH010000004.1, from coordinate 44,533,271 downwards.
GACCACAGCAGTGGATTACAACCACCTCTTAAAAACAGAATCATGTATTTTCTTAAACTTTTTTGAAACAGGATTCACAGAGTACATTTGCAAGCTGTTTTCCTTCCCTCAGATTAGTTCTAACAGCCCTCAGATTGAAGTTTGACATAATAAAACATAAACCTGGTTGCTACATGATTAACTCAAAATTTAATGAGCAATAAAAGTACAATTATGCTCTTGTAATTTATTAAGCTTGTATTCCTGCTTAATCCATTTAAAAGGGCTCTCTAGGTGTTCACTCAGCAAATAACAAAATAAGGCAAGTCACAAATTATGCTTATTAAATGTAAATGGGTATCTTTAGCAATTGATATCTAACGTCATAGGACAAACTTGCCAGAATTAATTAAATGAATAAATGCGATTATGCACTTAATATTTCCTTAATTACAAGGCTAAATTATCTCTTACATAACACACTATCAGCTCGATGGCTGCCTGCTACCAAGACTGCAACAGTGTGTACAGAGCTGTACTCCTGCTGAGTTTGGAGTTCTCTACATGTAACCTCATGGTTCTGGTTGCCGTTACTCATCTCTGCCATGGGTACTAATGCACAGTTATCATTTCATTTATCAGCTACCTGACTTACCACAGCAAAATCCTATTCGAAGTCAAAATATTGCAGTTTCAACTGCAGAAATTATTCAAATTTTCAACCAGTTCTATTAATTAGACTAACATCAGCTTCAATTTAAATTCACATGGGGAAACAACACGGATTTTTGAAGGGGACTTTTAAGAAAAGCTCTGCATTGGTTTGCTTGCACCATCACGGAGACTCAAAGTGTAACGAAGACAGCTCTGAACTTCTGAAAGCCATCCAGCCAATTTGTTTCTTTTTCAGAGAATATTTTACAAATATTTTGTTATCACCAAAAGAGCCTTTGTGCCAACATTTTAATATGACTGCTGTGCATTCAAATTTTCTCTATTTTTCTAGGAATCTTCAGGAAATCATTTCCTACTAAGCGCACTTTCATCTTACTTTAAAGACAGAAGAATCAAAACACAAAACAGAGAAGACTGCCCAGTTATTGAACTACAGCGCATCAGATTTGCAGAATAGTTAACAGAGGTCAAAAGGATTAGCAACAAATGCAATCTCCTTTCAGGAGATTCTTTTGAAATGCCTTATTCATTAAAGAAAAAGGAGTCTCCAAAGTGTGGTTTTTTTTTTTTGTTTTTTTTTTTTAAGGGACTTCATGCAGCAGCATTTCCAAAACCACAAATTTATATAATGTGCTTTTATCCTCTTAACTGTTGCATTTGGGCTCAAAAAGATTTCTAATGACAGAGGAATCCTTGGTAAAAAAAAAAAAAAATTGTGACAAATTATCATTAAAACCTATATCTCCAATCACAATTTTACACTATGGGTATTTCTGGTATTCAGCAGTAATACAGGGACGTACCAGCAGTGGTAAATTACTTTTGTACTTGTCTCAACTGTTGGGAATGCCCAGTCTGGATTTTCAGAAGTGCCTAAGCCACTGATGTTGAGCACTAATATGAATTGCATTATTAGCAAAGTATGCAGCAGTGCCTGTGTATTATGTCAACATATCTTCACCATACATAATAGAAATGAAAAAGATTTAGACAGGTTGTAATTCTGGACAGAATTTGTCTCCCAAGAGGAAAAGGTTAATCAACTGGAACTACATTCTGACCATTTCGATGATGTTAATCTAAAGAAATTCTACTTAAGACAATACGAGCTTTGGCTTGGGGATGCAGGGCCTGCACCTCTTCAGATATTAAATCTTCCCCATGTTTAAATCTCTTCTGTGTTATTCTGCATTGTGTCCTTCACTTGAGATTCTTATTATTTTTTTTTTTGTCTACCTATGGCTATTGACATGTTGCATCCTGCAAGCAGATGTACATATACATTGATGGAAACAGTCCTATTTCACTTGTACCTCAAAAGGGATTCAGCAAGGTTTATATCAGGAGGAAATCCAGCCAGGGAGCAAATTGATCACAACATTTGTGTTTGTCATGTTTTCCTGAACCCTGTGCAACAAAGCATGTGTTGGCCCTTTACAGTGTTGTCCAGTGGGGAAGGCTGAAGATGGCATCATGGGTGGCAGAAAAAGAATCTCATGTTGGCAAGCATATTATTTGCTAAAGGACCAGATTTGTGAATTTTAAAGAAATCATAGCTATATTTCTGTACTATTCTCCACAAACCTTCTCAGATGTAAGCATTAAGCTTCCTATTTAAAGCTGCAGGAAGGTCTTCATAAGCCTCAGAAATGAGCTTGTGCTGCATTGGTTTTCCAGAGCAGAGCCACAGGACCTCCAAGATCCATAAAATATTCTTAAGGGATATATGGATGGTAGCTAAGAAAAGCAGACTTAAGGGGCTTAAATCTGCAAAAATTCTTGTATCAACTGAAAAAATTATTATACTTAACAAAATAAAGTAAAGTTTATGCTCTCTAGTTCACAGGCTATGGATATTACTTGTTAATTGGGATTAAAAAGATGTTCAGGTAACAACAGAAGTTTCAGAATGCACAGATTTAATTCTAACCTCATTTGCAAGTGGTGCAACTTAGTTCTTCATCTTGCCCTTCAAAAACTGAAGATTAAACAACTGTTCCACAAAATGATGCTCTGAAGCTAATTCCAATGTTATGACATCTATTCGTTTAATGAAAATCCTAGCGTATAAACATACCCTAAGCTGTGGTCAAAACTTAAAAAAAAATTACCCTACCTGAAACAGACCTGTGATTTCACTCTTTACACATGACTCATTTATTCAAGACAGAGGAATCCTCCTTCGAAAAAGAAATATATCAGTGGAAATTTTAATCAAGCTGTCAGGCTTCATTTTAATTCTCAGGCTGTCTACATGGAGGAGAGAAAGGGAAAGGAAACATTAAAACTGATTCTCATAAAGAGATGGAGAGACAGAGAGCAACAAGCTGTGGTGATATATTAATTATCTATTTATAATATGTAATCTTTTCAACTTCTGTCATGTTAAAATCAACAAAGAATTTAGCTGAAGACAGCCATAAAATGAACTGATTACAGCTTGCATACAACAGTGATGAAAGAGCAAATACACACAGCTATGCAAATGTGAAATATAACATGACAGAAAGCACAGCCACAGTGATAACAGCAGGTAATTGCTGGTCTCTGTAGCTCTCCCACCAAACTGACTCTGTGATACTTCCTTTGTTCTGTAACTGGCACATCTTTGGCACATGGGAGGGAAAGGGAGGAAGCAAGCTGAAGCTGAACACCTCATAAAAGCTGCTGCAAATGTGCAGTCTTGCAGAGCGATGGGAAAGCAGGACTATGTAAAGCTGAGCCTTCAGGTTATAACCACGCTCAGCAACTGGGCAGAATTGCATTTAATAACATCGTACAGCCAAAGGTTAAGGGCTGGCTTTTACCTCTTCAGTTTCCACCACAAACTCTCCATGAATCCAGCATGTTGAACGCCTGATCCAGCCCACAGGAGGCAATAGCAAGGTCCCTTGCTATCATTACAAGGCTCGAGGTCAGGACCAAATCTGAAAGCCCACTGGGTAGCAAATGCAACAAACCATTTCATGCATATATTTGCATGAATAGTTCCATGAGCGGGCTTCTCATGCAACTAGAAACAAGTCTGAGCTGTGTGTGAAAGCCAGCATTCAAGGTTTGTGAAGTTGGCATGTTGTTTCTGGGAGCTATGCTATTAAACACAGTCACGTCACAATGAGCACAGCTTGAAGCACTTAACCTTGTTCCCTCCCTCCTCCTCCAGTACTATATATCAGCATTATTAAAAGCAGCCATTGCACAGGTTAGTTTTTTAAATTTCAGTTCCTACTTTTTTGTGCTACACTGTCATAAGAATTAGAGAGGCTTTGTGCAGGCTGATATATCAGGGTGCAAACATACACCCAGATTGCATCAGATATACCCATCCCACTGACAGTCTATACTAGAACTAAGAGCAAATTTGATGCAGCAATACTGTTTCCGTACTGATGACGGTCAGACTGGGCTCATCTTCTTCAGTATTCATCTATGTAAAACTCCACATGAGCCTAACTCTCAGTTTCAGAGGCAATTTTAATAGTTGCATGCTGGGAGTTTCATGATAGTCCACAGGCAGTACTGCAAGTCACTTTGAAAAATAATCTCACTGAATCCACAATACAAGCTTCAAAACTGCAATCCCTCCCCCTCTATTTTGTGCCTCCTGTAAAGGCACTTCTCTATTATTTCCTTAATCACAAGCTTGAATCTGGCCTTCCTAGCCATGCATAGAACTACAATCGTGTCAGTGATTCATCATCTTTCATCACACCATTTGACTTAATGCCATAGAATTTGGCCCAATATCCACAATCCCCATTGATCATGCAGTTGCCTTATCATGTGTAAATGAAGTTTCTTCCAACCCAAGCCAATTTATAAACTTTTAAAGATCATCTAGTTCCAGTCTCCCTACCATGGGGAGAGGACGTATTTCACCAGATTAAGTTGCCCTAGTGCTTTAGTGTGGCTTCACTGCAAGTACAAGCAGCTACCAGGCAAAACAACATGGGCTGCAGCCCAAGGCAGAGCACAGAACATTTCATCTCTGCCATTTCTTTAGGGAAAATGTTTAAAGCGCTACTGTGGAAACAGTGTGGAAAGTTGTAACATGACCCTGCTGGCACCAGACCTAACTTCTGCCTTTGATTAGTCAACAGATCCACTCACCCTTCTGCTTTCAGTGTTAAGCAACCACACAACATGGGAACTGACAGGAGTACAATGAATCACTGGTTAGGTCCCTTCCAACATAATCCATTCTATGTTACCACAACACAGCCTGGGCCTCTAACTTTGCTCTGAGTAACTTAAGTTTGTTACTGCCACAGTAACCTCACAGTGCAGAGCTAGACCCAGCATAAATTGCAAGTGATTTGCCACTTCAATAAATAAACATTAAATGTGTGTCATGGCCTATTGCTATCAAGCACGAAGCAATTCCTATGACAAAAGTAAAGTAAAACTCCTTTAATTACAAAATTCATTAGAATCTATTTAAAATAAAATGCTTTGCATTTCCAATGTTAAAGTGATGAAAGTACCCAATGGACCAATACTAAACAACCAGAAATCAGCCTCTGAAAGAGCTGAGACTTGAAAAAGTACAGTTTAATTTATGAAACAAATAATGCACAATAAACCACACCATTGTAACTCCAAATCCACTGTTACTCAGTGTTTGAGTCTCAATTTATTTATTTATACCTAAGTTGCATCCTTAATTCAGCATTCACATTTTGAGGTATATTTTTTGAGATGTCAGGTCTAGATCAGGGATTTCTTATCTTTTGTCTCTTCCATTTTCAAATGAAGCCAGGCACTACTGCATATTCTAAGCTTTTAAAATGTCAGTTGATCCACATGCTCCAAGCTGAGGCTTATCCAAAGCCATCATAGATTTAACTCCATATAGAAAAAAGCAGCCAGCTAACTTTAATAGAATTCAGACATTCAGCATACAGTTGGAGCATTTACTCCATTCTGAGGAAATTTTACAGTTTTTGGCAGTGTGTGGATCATTTCTATTTGGGGAATAGCATTTCTAAAATTTCTAAACATTTATTTCTGTCACTCTGACATCCAAGCCTTCCAAGAAGGCCAAATGTAGATTGTCTTATTTCAGTGGAGTGTGTACAGTTCAGCCTACATTACAAGGAAAGCCAATAGCCTTTAACAGAGAAATCAGATCTGTGACTTAAGTAGCTGATACTTCCCAGAAACATACAGCACAGAATTTCAAGTAGAGTAGAGAAGTAATTTGACCCCAGGTCTTGCATATCTTAGGTAGATGCAGTAATCTCTGTCCTACAAGCAAGTGATGACACAAGAATTGATTTAGGTGACTACTCTCCATGGAATTTCCATATCTTGGAAATGTTTATGTACACAAAATCAAATTTGGGGGAATCTTTTTGATCAAACACTCCCTGACAAAAATATGGGATTATTTTTTTAATCATAACATTCTCAGAAAACTTCAACAACATCTAAGAATCCTATATTTTAAGAACTCGTGGTTACCTTTTACAACTGTTGACAGCACTCCAATATATTGTTTGGATTCGATACTATTTAATTATGTATGTAGCTACTTCAATTGTTCTTTGATTATTTTTATTTTCCCCTAAATTAATTCCACAATTTTCCTGACAGTGGAAAAGGTAGCGCAGGGAATTTCACGTTTAGTTTCTTTAAACAAGGAAGAAAACAATTCCTAGTTTCCTCTACTTTAAGAAATCTATTTTATCTGGAAAGATTACTTACTTTCCACATAAAATCTCTTTTCTCAGCATTTCTGCTCCAGATAGATTGAAGTATGCCTCTCATTGCTGACAGAAGCATCCGCTTAGGGGTTACATTTGGGTTAAAGAACTCAGCTATTCTAAAATGAAAGATTATTGCATCAACTTGGTGGACAACCAGTAATTACCTTGTTCTATTTCAGCTGGAAATTTTTATGTCACAATGCGGTCTTCCTATTACTCCGCTACAAATAAGGCTTCATTACATGAACAACTAATTAAACAAATGTGAAAGAAACCAGCCAATAACATCCTGCTTATCTCTCTCTGGTTCAAATTCCTAAACCTTCGCAAAGATCACAAATTGCTCCAGTGTATGCAGACACAAGCCTTTTACCACACTCAGCTGATCTACCCATGTAATTTTAAAGAAGTCATCTGCAAGCTAGCGCCTACCACAAAGAGTGGAACCAGAGTGGCATAAGAGCTAATCTGGCACTAGCAGACATCCAATTACAGTGATGCAGAGAGAAGGAAGACTGAGATAGTAAACATTTAGGATAGAGTATGTTTATGGGACTCTGAACTTCAGGCATCAAGACTGCTAAAAGCCTGTTATATTCAGGCTCCCTTCCAGATTCACATTATTTCCCTCATGCTATACATGTCATTATTTAATCTTCCACCTTAAAGCAGAATGTTCCCCGGTGCACAATTCACAGATAGTTTTCATTTTCCAAGCTGCTTTTATGTGTACATTCTTACTTTGTTTTGTTTTTTCTTCTGTTTTCAGCATTGACATTTACATGCATTCAGGGCTGGTAATACAAGATTTGCAACGTTGGATCAGATGAATTGCCTGTCTTATCAATACTGTCTCCTCAAGGAGCGAGGTACACTGGTCAGAAACACAATAACCGTCTCAGAGAAGTCCATAGTCTTCCCTGCCTTATTTCCTTTCACGTACCCATGAAGGGAGCAAGCATATAATCTTTTTATACTAGCCTTATGGTCCTGGAAGTAGGAGACGTGGGATTTCAAAACTTCATCTCAACTTCTTCCCTAAATAAATGCCACTGATACCAGACTTGTCATTGGCAAAGGTGTGATTTTTCCAAGTCAAGCTGACCAATAAGGAAAGAGTCCAGCAGTAGGCAAGAAATAGACTTTATTACACTTTAATGCTTAGGAAAATAGTAAAAGAATGGCTTTGGGTTCAAATTTCAATTTCACTTTCTATTATCAGGTTTTTCTTTGTTCTCTAAGCAAGGAGAGGCTTTCCAAGATTGTGATAAAGTTGAACAGCTGGGATTGGCACCACACTTTAAGTCACACATTAGGAAAATGATTCAGAGCCTGAACACCATGGTACATCTGCCCTGACCCTCCAAGAATAGGTTCTGAGCACATGTCCCACACTGCCCTGGCTTCAGCAAATGAGAGACTGAGAAACCCCAGATCCGAACCTGCCCTGCAGGCACCACTCTTCATTTTGTTATTCCATCTGCATTTAAGTGTATAACATTAAGCAGTGCATCTCCAGAGATCTGGAATTAATGTGTTTCTTTCTGTTGTCCCCTAACTGCAGCATCATGAAGTTATGCAGCACCACAAAACACAGAACTACTTTGTGAGATGAGCATCTTTAAGAAATAATAGTAATAAGTACAGTTGTGATTGTTTCCAGACTTATTGCCTAATGATGGCATTGTCCTTTTCCAAGGGCCACTGCCACTGTTCTAACTCAATGACTACAGCTTTGCACGCCACTACTGACTAATAAAATCTGTAGAAAATGGAAATGTCCTGACAAGGCCAAATTGAGCCAACCTAGGTTGTCAGTGACTTTTTCCATACTTATTAATGCTGAGTGACTCTTCCTGGGTACAGAGTGGTAAATTAAACAAAGGCAGAGCAATACAGAGCAATGCAACACCCAACTCAAACTGCCTTGCCTCTGGAGCAGAGCCCTGGAGTCACATACCTTGCAACACATCAGAGGAGCCAAGGGCTTGGAAATAGCACTCACATCAACCCACACACTGACAGCTTTCCCAGTCAACAGGTAAACACAGAAGGATGCAAAATAAGCAGCTACCCTCCTTCTTTGCACTGTACTCCAAATATTCACTCAAAGCTACTGTAACTTTTCACGGTAGTCCTTCCATGAGCTGATACATAAAGATAGATAGTTTTAATGATAATCCATCAAAGAAACAGGTATCCATCACTTATTTTGGTCAGGTAATACCCAAGTTTTGTGCATATTGTCATTTGGGAATCTGGACTTGGGTCTTCACTTTATTGTGCCACATGGCATCGCCATATTTGTATTTTGGAAAATTTAAAACTTATTAATTTGCCTTTCTGATTTCTTCTAATTAAAAATTAATATGTTTTAAAAATCAGCTCTTACACTTCTCTAATTAAATTTCCACGGGATATTTTTTGGTGGGAGAATTCAATTAGGTTTTAATTTTAGTAATCAAAAAAGCACTGGTGCTTTGAGTATTTGATTTTTAATTTAAAAATTTGACATGGCACTCCAATTAAAATGTTCAACAGTTGCATTGTAGCATAAAAAGTCTATTACATCTGGTAATCAGGAGAATCCAATGACCATAAAAAATGCAAACAGTATTTCAAGAGCCCTCAGGTAATAACCGTATTTAGCAAACACTAAACACTTCAATTACAGCTGCCTATAGCAACTGTGATCACTCAGAAACCAGGGCAATAAGTGAAACCAACTCTTTACCTATCTCCCTCACCATTAGATAAGGTTGTATCTTGGAAACAGCAACTAAGCTCAAGTTAGAAACACAACCAAGCCTGTCACAGAAGCAATATCAAAAAGAAAGAGTCAAGTCTGCATCCTTATGCAGACTCCATTTTCTTGCCTTTAAGTTAGCTCACATAACATCTGCTTAATAAGTAGACTGCATCATGATAGCCTGATGGATTAAATTACTGTTAAAAAAAGATCTCAAAAGGTTTCTGAGCACCTCTATTGGGAAAAGTCAATTTTCCATTTTGCAGACTTAAATCCTAAGCACACTAACCAAACTCTTCCTCATCACACCCCACTCCCCCCTCAAAAAAGGAAAAAAAAAAGCCATTCCTAATAAGAGGAAATAAAGAATTAAAACCCTATGTATTATTTTTTAATCACACTTGATGTTCTGCATCTACAGGTACACAACCTTTCAAACAATTTAAAATCAGGAGGAGAAAAATATATGGATAGAACAGATTAACAGCACAAAAAAAAGAACAAAAAAACCAACCATTCTTCAGAGATCGTCTATTTAAAAATTAGACCAGTACTTTACCTGTGTCCAGCACAAGTTGGGATAATTGTATACAGAGCAACCTGAATACTGTTTTTGTCCTTAAGGACAAAAAGGTTAATTGTCACAGTGGACACAATTGCTCCATATAGTCTACCAACCTGCCTCTGACAATGACAAATACCCCTGAAAGATTCCAATATTGTCATTGCACCCAACAAATTGTATGACATTTCAGAAGAATTGTATCTATCTATCCTGGCTTTCATGTCTTCCATTGCTAAATAACATAATATTCCTGTGTCAAGTTTTCCTATTTTCCTTTAAATGTCAATTCCATCATGTCCACTCATCAATCACATGATTATTACATGTTATTTCTGGAGCTCCTTTGCTACACATGGTGTTGCATGGTATGGATGACAAGGACAGAGCTCAAACACACCTACATACTAAAAATGTGTACTTCAGTATTGCTATGGTGGGGAGAACATTAAGCTAAAGATCCCCCAGCCTCTGGAACCTGAACAAACTGGACAAAAATTGGCCATCTGTGGTGTGTTGGAAGAGTAACTCCATTTCTGCATACTCACACAGGCTAAAGAGAAGATAGAGACAAAGAGCAGCTGGCATTTTATGGAATGAATATGAAAAGGGATAACTTAAAGAGCTAACTCAAAATTTAATAACAAACAAGAAAAAAGAGAACAAGAAGATTAAACAAAAGTTGAAAACAGGCTTAAAAATAAAGGAGCAAGCAAAGGAATCATTTACAAACCAAATGAAGAGGGGAAAAGATAAGATAAACTCTGAATATTAATGAACAAGTAGAAGAAAGGAAAAACAGAAGCTAAGATAAGTCTATTTTACCACAGGCAAAATAATGTAAAATGTTTCAATCTTCCCAGTTAAATTACAGAATAAAAAGGAGCCTTACTACAATATCAGCATGTAAATCTCTCTCTAAACCACCCACATGCTGACTGCTGCTAGAAACAAATAGGTACTATAACAGGTAGAAGGCAAAATGCCACTGCCACAAGTGCAGCAAGGCTGGATTTCCTTTTGTGGCTAGTAAAGGTGGTATGAGAATAAACACACCAAAACAAAAAGCAAAACAACAACAAAAAACAACAACAACAAAAAGAACACTGGAAATGACCAGCAAAGCAATTTTAAAGAAAAAGAAAATACATGCACCACCTCAATCTTGTCTGAGGGCTTGAATGCATAGAAAAGCTGCTAAGCCAATAATACTGCCCAAACACTTAGATATTTCCAGCTGGAAAGCTCTGTGCTTGCTGATGGGAGAACCTCACCCATAAACAACACTGAAAGGTGTCATTCAGAGTGCATTTAGAGTCCAGCCTAAAATATGACACATTCCAGAAAGAATTTTGGAGAATATGATTTCAGAAACAAAAAAAGAAAAATCCTTGTTGCCTCTTTAATTATTTCACTGCTGTATTTTTGGTTGAGTTGCATTACTTAAGGGTGTCCTGGGGGCTGCAATTCTCCTGAGAATCGCTCCTGTTTGAAACAATGGCCTCTCATTTGCCATTGGTCTAGAGCAAACCTATAGCTTCACATCTGATCTGCTCATGAGACATTCTACAGTTCTGCTTGTTATATCCTCAGGGCACCATACACACTAATAAGACAGAGCAGGAGAAAAACCTATGTGGAAAGCCTTTGATGTCTTGTGCTTGAGTCCACTTGCAATCTGATATGTTAATCACTGCATTAGCCATTATATATAAAGGAATAAAAAAAATACATATCATTTTTACTATTATGCATGCTTCTGAGAAGCGTGCCCAGTCCAGGTTCCTTTCCTAGCTTGCTCAGTCCTACCAGTGTCTCACTGCAGTCTATTGACTCCTCATCATGGGAGAGGAATGGTAGAATGGTGGTGTGGAAATAATGTCAGAGACTCCATAGGCATCTTACATTCAAAGATCTCCACGATGGGGAAAAAAAAAAAAAAAAAAAAAAAAAAAGGGTTTCTCACTGCCAGAATATCCTTTACTGTTGGCCCTGCAGTTTAAGAGACCAGTGCAAAGCTTTGAAGTTCAGGTGTTCCCCCTCCTGAATTCTCCAAAAATCTCCTGATTCTGCAGGATGAATGAGAAATATCACACGCTATTACACTGGCTCTACTTTTTGTTCATGCCTTTCTTCTTATTGCTTTCCAAATACAGTCCTCACAACACATAATAGATGGGCACCTGGTGAAAAAAAAAACCTACAAACTAGAACTGCGGTGGAACTTCCCCCGTTTCTGAAACCAAGGTCTGGCCTTGGCAAGCCCTGTTGACCCCTGGTTCTGCAGAACCACGTGACGTATCAGTGGCGAAAGGTTGTTTCTGAACTCTCACCATCAGGCTTAGCCTTTTTTATTTGGGATCCCTTCATTTTACTTGGCATTAGAGACATGATAATAAGAACTTGCGCAGACATTGACCGGGGCTGTAAGTTCACACACTCACATAAGTTTCCCTTAAATATTGAGGAACATCCCGTATAAATATCTTTTAGATTCAGCAATTCAAGGTAATTAATAAGAAAATAATGCTGCAGAAGATAAGGAAACAATCACCACATATCGTGCAGTACAGAAGAAATACTTTCTTTTCTTCAAATTAGCTTACAAAGATCCTGGCTCCAATGAGAGACTGCCATCTTGCCCAAGGGAATTTCAAATTATCAATGTCAGTTAACCTCTAAGAGCTCTTTCTCATGGGAATAAACATTTGTTTTGTTTATCTCCAGCCAACAGCTAATAGCACAGTAATGATCCAATCCCCAGATCCCTTTGCCGGGAAACAGATACCTTAATCTCTGCAGTGCAAGTCTTATCAGTCTTTGCTCCTATGTAGTTTGAGCATTTCCTTTATATCCACAGTGCTCCCTACAATGAAAAACTGCTTCAGATTCTGCTATCTTTGCCATGAATTACCTTTCCCTGACCCCATGCACTCTTCTTTCACAAATACCTCCTTTGAAGTATTTACTAGATACATCACACTTCCTTCTGGCCTATGTACGGCTGTCACTGAAGATGAGTGTTATTGTCTTAATTTCGTTTAGCTTCCTCCATTGCTCACAAAAGTGGTGTTACACTTGATCCAGTGGTCACAATAATTAAGTTCTACTGTTACTCTGTTTGCTACCCAATTGCAATCAACAGAGGTGTGTAAAGCAAGCATGAAGTGGACATTTATTTTGAATCTTAAACTGCACTGAACATCTCCATGCTGTCAGTCAGATTAGGTAGTACCTAAATGAAAGAGAAAATTAATATCCTTACATGTGGTCTTGTAATATCCCTAGAGGATACTGAGAAAGGCTGGTTTAGCAATAAGGATCAATTTATCAGTTTAAGGACCGATGCATTAGTTTAACAAAAAGGAATCAGTGGGTGCTAGTTCTTAAACTTTCCAGTTTAGCTTTGCTTGGTATATGAACAGCCTCATTTTTCTGAATTAATCCTTGCTTCAGTGAAGCACTGAAGTCACAACAGACCTATATTTGCATTCACAAGGTGCAACAACTTTCTCTTGAGTTCTATATAAATTCTTTTGAGTTACAGTGTACCATGATATAAAGTTGCTTGTTATGGCATAACAAGCAAAGTAAATTTGTCAAACGGGGAAAATATCTTCAATGACAGTACAAGCAAGTCCCAGGACAAGCTTCTTTAGATTAATAGTCCAGCCATGCTGGAAGGGACTGATCATCAGTACAACAGAATTAAAATTACGAAACAGTGAAAGCTCAGACAAAACACAACCAAAGCCACTATTGAAATGAATGTACTTATCAGCAAATATTCTCATTCTTTTCTATATACTCAGACATAGTTATTACCTTAGCCAGTACACCTTACAGTTTTGTTTCTTCCCTTCAGTTCTCTTACACAAACAACCCATTTCCAATCTACCTCATGCATAGTCAGATATTGCAGCCCTTATCTCACAAATTGATGCCTAAAGAAGAAATAGCATAGGAATAAGCCTGATGAATATTTATATTCTTCAGAATGCAGAATCACAGAATTGTAGGTGTCGAAAGGACCTCTGGAGAACATCCAGGCCAATCCTCAGCTAAGGCAGGTTTTCCACAGGAGGTTGAAGAGGAAAACATTCAGGCAGGTTTTGAATACCTCCAGAGAATTAATACCTCCAGAGAAGGAGGCTCCACATCCTCTCTGAGCAGCCCATTCCAGTGCTCTGTCATCTCCACAGTAAAGAAGTTCTTTCTCATGTTCAGATGGAAGTTCCTGTTCAAGATTGTGCCCCTTGTCCTGTAAGCAGGCACCAGCGACAGCCTGGCCCCTTCCTCCTGACACTTGCCCTTTTGATATTCAGACTTTTCTTCTCACCTGTTTAATTGCTTTATACAAACAACATTACTTTGACTGTCTAATTGGAGGGATCTTAGCAGACAAGATAAAAAACCATTTGTATTTTCTCTTTTCTGAATTACTCCATAATGTGAGCACAGCATGTATTTCAGTACCCATAGACTTTCCGTGCATCTCTGTAGCCACAGAACATAGAAAATCTCACTGTTTCTAATGCATAACAAAGAATTTCTTACCTAAGTTTCATTTGTTTGGTAGTATACCTAGATTTTCCTTTGGAAATGACATACTGATCAGGAGATATGGCTGTGTCTGCCTCACGATATGCCTTCCTCTAAAACCTGAAGCTCTAATTTTGTCTAAAATAAAGCATAATGAGCAGAGGCTGTAATGGACACAATGCTTTGCAGAGACCATGAATGAGTCACAACCAGACAGTGACATTCTCCAGGAATGCAGATAACCCCATGACAAGAGGTTGTGGAGCATTCCTCCTTGTTTTGCCTCAAGTAAACAAGCTCAGAAACCAGAGGGAAGCACAGGAACTACCAACCTGCAACAGAACTTGCAAAATATTTCCTTAAAATGTGAGAGGGGAGGAAAAAAAAAAAGCCTTAGTATACCTGATCAGGTAAATGCCACTTCTAACTGCACAGTTACCAATTTATATTAGTCAGAGAATCTTTAAGGCCAGGACTCTGGGACCAAAGATTTTCTCATGCTGACAACGAGAGAAGTGCAGGAGGAGATCATGACTTCTTTTGTTTTATACAATGGAAGAGTACATCTACCGCACTGTCTTACTGTAATTGGCTGCATATCAGATAGCCTTAGGAGAAGCAACTATTCTCACCATAAACAGTTCACCAGTGCTGAGTTTGGCATCTTTAATTTCCTTCTCATGTGGAGAAAACACAGTCAAACTGTGCCTATAGAAACCAGTTTTGTCCAAAATCAAGCTACTAAAAAGCCTTTGAAAAACACAAGAGAAACAGGAGTAATTTGGGAACTTTGGCATTCCCCACTCTCTTTGTTTTCCACTTCACCTTTTACTGTCCAATTATAGTCGATTTGAGCCCAAAGAAACCTGACTAGAAACCAGCTCTGAGGAAAACTGAACCTGACTGCCTCATTTCTACAGACCAGCATGGGAGAACTGCAAAGAATATAAAGCACCCCAGCTAATGGAAAACAAATAAGCCACTTACAGCCCTTTCTGTTTTAGTAACTGCAAGCGTTACTCATCAGTAACACGAGTGAGCATTTTATTTTTAATTGCTCTATATCCTCACAGAGATTTGGCAAACTCAGAGGTGATCCAGGGCTTGCTCTGCAGTTCTCTCCACCCACACCTCTTGCAATTGCTGTGTAATGCTAAGCTCAGTACCATCCTTCTGCTCCCCATGAGGAGCTGTAGGCTACCATGAGGCCTCCCCTCAGCCTCTCTGCTCTGCGCTGAATAAACCCAAGAAGTGAAAGGGGAAAAGCAGCCTCCAGCGGTGCAGCACCAGCTCAGCCTGGATGCAGCTGGCAGCCAGGAACTGTCTTTGCTGTCTCTCCCCAGCTCTGTTCCACAGCACAGGCAAGCACTGAGCACTCACTCCCTGCTTTGTCATCCCCACAGATGTCACTGGAAGCCAGCAGTTTAAGTAGGGCTTGAATCAGACAGCAAGCCAATACAAAAGCCAAATAGCAAATCTCCTGCACAGCCCCTTATCCACAGGCCTCACCTCCCACAGAACTCACGCAACTCTTCTGCTGAAGAGATTTTGCCGAAATGCTTTGAACCATCCAAATAAGCACAGCTTGATAAGCTTGGTAAGGGTGCAGGCAGAGAGTGACATGAGAGGGAAACAGGGTGGAGAAAGTGGAAAAAAGGCAACACTGCAAGAATTTGAGGGCATAAACATTTCAGAAGCCCCGAAGTCCACTGGGTAGGGAATGCAGCATGGTGGTAGCTGATGGGTCTCTAGAGTTGTGTTGATTCACCTGACGTGCTTAGGGGTATTTGCTAGACCACAAAGACACCACTCAGGAAGAGCAGTGAGGGTACACAGGATGGATACTGTGCTACTGCTCTATGACTGGGCAAGGCCTGAATGCAGTTTTAGCACAGGGCAAACTAGTGTAGGAGCATGGGAACAGAAGAGTTAAAATCCTTCACAAAGTTAGAATATTGAATTCAACTCTTACCTTGGACCAGCACAGAGTTTGTTAGTAGGCCCAGCTGTACGCAGGCTCTCAATCATCCAGCAGAGTTCTCCAAAAGCCCATTGTGACTTAATTATAGGAAACAATGAACCTAAGCCATGAGGGTTCCATCTTGCCTTGGTGCCTATAGACTCCATAATGGTCTGGGCAGCTCCACTATACAGAGCTGCTGAAAGATAGAAAGCAGCCAGGAAGCCACTTTTATCACTGATAGGCCTGAATCTCTAAACTTGGAGGAGGGAGGTGGGGAAGGTGGAAATTTTACCTTTAGCTTATGCACACAGCTGCATTGCATGAAGGACCTCTTGCTCTACTCCACCTGCGTGGTAATCTGCAGATTAAAGTCCACCTGAGATGATTTACCAGCAAGTTTTTGATACTTGCGCATTAGACATACACAAAACCACACCCCTTTTTTCTTAAACAAGGAGTGCACAGAATGGCAGGTCTCAACTGAAGTGTCTAGGCTGTGTTCCTGCCCTGTTTTTGAGATAGCCCATCTGCTCTATCTAACCTGTACTAAGCTATTTCAATGTAAATCTATGATTTCTGCAAGCTTCTAGCTCTGAATTTGCTGGATCAATGTCCTGCTGGAGAAGAATGTCAATAATCGGCATTAAAGTTAGATTTGTAAACGTGGTTTTAAAGCTGGTTGAAAAATGGGGTCTTGAAGAAATTCCAAAATCTTTCCCCCATAACTTATTCCCCAACCTTAGACCTTACTGCAAGCACTGAACATTTTTCTCTCTGAAAATATGGTCCCATGCCATTTTCTCCAGCATTCTTGTTTAAGTGTGGCTTTTCCTATACTTCATAAGGCACAGTGTAGTCTCTAGGAGAAAGGTGGCAGAAGCAAATGTGATCTGAATGGGAATGCCAGCCTGATGTGGCTATTTTGAATGAATGTTTTCCTACGCTGTCCTGCTTTCCTTTTGGACAACACAGCTTATGATATATCCAGGTTTGTTCTCTGAGGGAAGAAAAGTAACACATAATGTGTGAGAAATAGCTCAGAGAGACAAACTGATCACCAAATAACATATAACTGTCATTCTAGAAGACAGCTAAAATTTCAAAGTGGGTAAATTATTTAGGGCTATGGATTTTCAAGAGATCATCTTTTTCTATTCATTATTTTATTTTATTTTCTATTTTTATTTTTTGGTGGCAAATAGGAAAATGGAAATGTAAGCCTAATTTCTGTCAGCGAAGAGTTAGAGAAGAAGACAGGCAGTCCTATAGCTCCTTAGGTGGCAAATAATTAAGAAATATCCAATTTCTGCACGGATGAGTAAGAAGTATTCTATGAAAAGACTTTATTGAAATGATAATGCCAGTGATACAGTGTAACTGTTGACAGAATCTAGCATGTGCACTGGATAAAAGGGATTATCTGCTATAGCTATAAATGCAACCTATATTGCAGATTTTTGCCAGCAGTAGAGGAATGAAATAAATCATTGAAATACAGTAATACAGGTCTGAAAAAAAACAACAAAAAACCAGCTTCTGCTTCCTGATAGATTAAGCAGAGAAGGTGTACTTTCTTCATAGATGGGAAAATCAACCATAATTAGCCACAGAGCATCTTCCATTTCTGCTCTGGGCATGGTGCCAGATCAGACTGAGGCCCTCTCATGTGTTTGCTCACTCCTCTGCAATCCAGCTCTGGGCATCTGCCCAGTGCAATAATTGGAGGTTCTATAAGCAAGGAGTGCATTGAAGGCAGGCTTAACGTAAAGAGATTCAGAGCACAGAATTGCAAATCTTACTAAATGTTAGTACAGGATTTTTGAATACCAAAGTGTTTTTTGTTTGTTTTTTTTTCCTAACAACAGAAAATCAGGATTAAAATGACCAATCTATTAGTTTATTTAACTTCCAATCAAAGTAATCCTTGTCAGTGTCTCTTTGCTGTGGGACACTGTGAAATGTGAAATGAAACTTCCATCCTTCAAGACCAGGTTGGATGGCACCCTGGGCAGCCTGACCTGGTGCCTGATTTACTGGCTGGCAGCCCTGCCCATGACAGAAGGGGTGGAACTTTGAGGTGCCATCCAAATCAGGCCATTCCATGATTCTATTATTTTTTTTAGGATCAGGGTGTAAATAGAAGTGAGATAGACTAATCTATTTTCATTTCCCATAATATGGTAATCTGGCAGAGATAACGGAAAGTAATGGTAATGGAAAGTACATTTGTAACTGAATAACTCATTATCTATATCATTGGCAAATGTACCCAATGTTTTTGGGCCTTTTAATTTTATTTTTTTTAAGTGTATGTTTAAAACTGACAACATCCCCTGAAATATCAAAACTATAATTGTATTCAGTTCCAGGTGCAGTATAGCAACAGGAACTCTGCATAACACAGACGTTTTTCACTGCAGAGTCAATGATACATAACTGCTTTGCTGAACTGGAGCCATAACCAGGCCAGAGTCAGCGACCCATCAGTCTCACATCCTGCAGCACTTCCATAGTTCACAGAAATCCCCTTTCCCAGCTGCAATGCTACCTGCACCAGCAGAAATATGAATCCTGAAGGGACTTCACAGAATCACAATCACAGAACTGTAGGGGTTCGAAGGGACCTCTAGAGATCATCTAGTCCAAGCCCATGCCAAAGCAGCTCCCTAGCCCAGGTTGCACAGGTAGGCGTTCAGGTGGCTCTTGAACATCTCCAGAGAAGAAGAATCCACCACCTCTCTGTGCAGCCTGTGCCAGTGCTTTGTCACCCTCACCATGAAGGAGTTCTCTCATAACATTTGTGCAGAACTTCCTATGCATCAGTTTGTGACCATTTCCCCTCATTCTATCACCATGCACTGCTGACAAGAATCCAGTCTTGTCCCTTCACCTCCCACTCCTTAGATATTAATAGACATGGATCAGATCCCCTCTGAGTCTTCTTTTTTCAAGGCTGAACAGGCCCGGGTCTCTCAGCCTTTCCTCATAAGGGAGGTGTTCCATGCCCTTATCATCTTAGTAGCCCTCTGCTGAACTCTTTCAAGGAGGTCCCTGTCTTTTTTGTACTTCAGATAAAGGTGTTTTCACAGAGGATTTGTTTCCTCCTTTGTGCTGATTGTGCATGAAGCTGATGTTAGAATTCTTCTGTTCTCCTGCTTCTTTGTGATCTTTGTAATTTGCGCATAAATTATTTGTTTTATGGAGCTGTAGCATATGGCAGCAAAGAATCACTCTGTTATGAGGAATTCCCAGATGACAAAAAGAAAATGAATAACTAATTCATTGAACTTTGTTGCTGCTATGAACACGTGAGCACTCTCTCATACCCAGCCCTACGTCTTACATAAGTGTTTCATCCCTCTCTAAAGAAAAGAGTGCGGGAAAGAACTGTCAATTCCAGGGTAAAATATGAATCAAAATATTGCCTGAGAGTGATCATTTTAGAAGTTGGTTTTGATGTTCTTATTCTCTGTAGAAATAATGAATTTTTATTTCAAATATAAAACTGAATAAAATAAATATTTTCTATAAAAAAATAGAAGTTTATTTTAATTATAAAAAGGGAAAATGAATTAATCATATAAGCAACTGAATATCCATCTCCAGACTGTTTTATCCTGTTGTGCTACAAATAGAAGATACCAGCTACAAAGTTCACGTAGAGTTGTGGGCAGCAATTTGGTAGACGACTTTCGTTTTCACACTGTAGAAAGACGGCCAGACTCAGACACAAATCCAAATCTGGATCAAGCAGTTTCAAAATCTCCCTTCAATTCAAGTTGGACTAATCTTCTATTAGATCTAAACAAGCAAAGGTTCTTATCTTTCCAATATATTCACCAGGGATATATTTTGCATATAGACCACACTCACATTTACTTGTTAAGCAATGGAGCAGAAATTGTTAGCTGCATCATACCAGTTTTCTGTTGTCAGGTGGCTGACAATATGCTGATACAGGTGGATAAGAGTCATACCAGGACAGTGAAATAAGTTCCTGATGATACTTTACTTGTAACCAGCCTTTTTTTAAAGAAGACACTGTTATGCACAAACATTTAGTATTTATCTGATGCCAAAAATAAGGTACATTAGTGTCAAGTGTTCGCTGACCCCGAATGTAGCTCTGTAGTGCTGCCCTAAGAGCATAATGAAGGACATTTTGTGGTGACTGTCTCTATAATGCCAAACACCTAGTAAACTTCTGTCATGTGATGGAAAAGTAGTGCATGAGAAGGATTGTTTCCATTCAGAATTAATACTTTAATACATGGAACATGAATATGAAAACAGGAACTTCTACTTAAGAATTACTCATTCCCTCACCTGAACCTCTGATCACATAACATTTTCTCTAGCAGTCAGCTGTGATATCATGAGAAGATGATGACCTCAAGAGAGAATCAGCAGCAAGAAAACTTTCGCAAATTAAAATAAAAAGAAAGCTTGTTTATGCAAATAGCATTGAGTAATGAACATGAGAAAGAAAAACGTTCCAGTTGGTAATCTGCACCTTTGATCCTACTCAATTCCCATGGTCTCTTAATATTGGTTGTGTCTTTTCCTGATTAGCAGAAGAGAAGTAATTGCCCCTGTTGAAATGGGATCATAAAAACAGTGATCTTGGGAATTCATATTAATAAATCTAAGTATTGGCATACAAATGCTTAAAAGCAAATATTTACTTAATCAGCATTGTAAACTCTCTCCATCACATAAGTATCAGTCTTCCATAATGTTAGTTCTACAAACGCACATAGGAATCCACATCTAGCAGTCCTTCACAGCAGGTAAGTTTATTAAGTGAGCAAAGTGTGATATTCAATTTAAAATGGCCCCATGAATTTTATCTTGGACAAGGCCCAAACCTACATTTGGAGATCTAACCTTCCAGCTCAGTCTCACTTCCCTATCTGTAGAACAGTCAACTTTCCTATTTCCACATTCCATAATGGGTTTTATTCCCTGCCCAACTGTATGAGGTAAAGGGCCCAACCCTTCAGTACAGCAGCCACAGAATTGTGTGCCAGAGCAGCTATACTTAATCCAACGGGAAGTGATTTCTTTTCTGATATACTTTTTTTTTTTTTTTTTTTTTCTGAAAAAATAAATATTCTGAACTTCTGAGAAAGGAAGGAGCATGAAAAAAGTTCTGAACTAGGGAAAATAATTTCCTTTGCCCAGAGCTGAGAGCCCACTCTAGTTCTGGAGGGGAAGATTAATTGCTAAAAGGACAGTATTAACAAGGAATTACAGAACAGGCATTCAGACTGCAGAGATTTTATCAGATCAGGGCCTCATTCCATCAGTAGGATTTTCTGCAGAACGAGAAGCAGCATCTTGAGAGCTCTCTCAATTTAGGATGCCAGAGTAGCTGTGATGTTCACCAGATCTTATAAACTTGTTGACCAGGAATGTCTTGAACTCTGAGATCAAAAGCGTGAGCAAGATTTCTTTCTGACTTTCTAACCCTAACTTCCATTCTAACACTGTACTGATGCTTTCTTTGATTTACGAACGTAAAAATAACTGGATTGGGTTAAGAATTTTTCCTTGGACTTTGTGTGAAATTAAGGTTTATACATAGACATTCATTTTTATGAAGCTCCTCTTGGTGCTTTGTAATTTAAATTTACCTATTCCTTAGGGGCTCTTAGTGGTAAAAATTAATTAACTGACAGAATTGCAATGGTTGCAGTGTTGTAACCATGATGGTCCAAGAATATATTATTCTCAGCCTCTGCTTATTTCTCTTCAGCTTCAAAATAAGGCTCATGTGCCTGAGTCTTTGTGTTCTCTTTTTTCCCACTGAGATAATACCTGTCCTTATGAACCTAGCCCTGGCTATTTGACATTCTCATCACTGTGTGCAGGGGCAGCAAGATGTGGCTGCCTCCAATGCTAGGCAGTGACCTCAAATGTTGGACCTTTGCTCCCATGACCATCTTCATTACAGTTCTTGTACTTCAGTGGTTTGCTGATTCCTTCTGCTCTCTTTCCCTTTACCATGGCTGCAAAAACCTCTGGCCCTGGAGATCATTAGTATGATACAATGGTTTCCAGTGCTTTGACCTAATAACTGCTGTTACTAATATTCAGGACAAGCCATAAGTTATTACTACTCAATACATTGATGGGTGCTGATTTTGGCTGTTGTGAAAGACAGGTTATGGAGCTAAACTGTCTACAAAACCTGTTTCTCTGATCCTCTGTAAGTGGGAAAAAAAGTAACTTGCTATATGAATAGGGTAGAAGTGTTTGTGGTAGATTGAAGAAGAAAAAAAAAAAGAATGGGACTGTATCTTTTGTAAAGAGATTAAGATCTGCAGAGGCTTTTTGAATGTAGTTTGAACACAGACTCTTGAGGAAATACTTAAAAAAAAAAAAAAGAAGAATCAGCAAAAGTGGAAAAATGCAGGACTATGGAAGAGTGTCATGATCATTCCTGGTGAAAACTATTAGAATACGGTTTTTGCAGATACTGAATAACCCCATGCTGGTTTTCCTGAGATATCTAAAGATTGAATTCTGTCAGGTCAATATAAGAAATGTTTTTTCTATGGTGCAGCTGTGCTTTCAATAGAATGTCAACACTTAAAGTAATAGGCAGCAAAATGCTGCATCCATGTGTAGATTTGTATTGCCATTTCATATCTGAGTTAAAATATGTAAGACATTTTATGACATGCCACAGGAGAAGGACATTGTTTTTCAGCCTGCAGTATTCTTCCTCTTATATACATGAATGTAACCAGTTGCCTAAAAGCCAAAAAAAAAAGAAAATTTTAAGGCCTCATTCTCTCTGCCTGCTATGTATAGGTTTTCAAACACCTTAGCCTGAGTTCATGCAACCCAACATGGCCAGAAGCTGGCACAGCAGGCCTGGTAAAACAGAAGTCCTTCTCTGTAGACTGAGCTATTTTTCTGACAGAAATGGATAGATATCCCTTCAAACTTGAGGTGAGATAAGTGCTGCTGAAAAAGAAAAAGGTAAAGATGAGTCAAATGAGTTTTAAACTCTGACATTTACAAAGCTGTTTTCAAGACAAAAATGAATGGGCTTCATGCGTTGAAAGACTTGCTGTCACCTGTGTCAAACTTAAAAGTCCATGTCGCATCCCTTTCTTCTTAAGAAAGACACTTGATTATAAGACCAAGCTTGATCTCACCCATTCACAAACACAGAAAAGGCTTTATAAGACAGGTTCTTCTTATCCTGAAAAATAAAAACAGAATGTCAGCAGTTTTTATTATTATAGCTCTAGGGAACTAAATTGGAATTTTTAAGGTAAAGGCAACAGACCATTAAAGCATATCTGTTTATGGTTATAGAAAATGGAATAGAAGATCTTTAGCATATACTGTATTCATAGTGTCATCAAAATATTCATTTCAGGTCTGGAAGGTTTATTAAGTTGCATTTATGGGTTGAGGGTGCAGACACAGGTTTCAGACATAGTCATTTCAGAAGCCAGACTGCTCTGTGAGAGGACAGACAAGCTCCAAAACTGTTTTTTAACATGTTCTTTAATTGCACTTAATGTGTCTCTTGCCACATATTAGTAACACAGAGAGGTTTTTTCTCATGGAAATAAATTCACACTGTACTCTCAAACATAGTTAGCACTTCTCAGCTAATTTCTGACATTCAATAGGGAGCTAATTTATCTTCTATTCAAAGAAATGAAGTGAGAGGATCTCATTTTCCTTTTTTTTGTCTTTTGTTTGAGCCTTCTTATTTGGTACTGGAGAGCAGGGAATTAGTAGGTCAGGAAATGGAGTCAAAGTTACAAATTAATCAATCATGTCTCATGTCCTGATATTGCAACACACAGACTGATGTCATTGGAATTAACAAATGCCACATCTGCATGTAAAGCTCATAGGCAATGGCAGGAACTCATTCTGTGGCTATTTGGTGGTTTCCTTCAAGTCTGATTGATAACATGTTCTCACTGCTTCCTTCTGTAGCCCCTTGTACCCTGGGAAGGAAGAGAACTGATCCCTGACATGCTGTTCTTGCTAAGAGTTGGGGATTCTGCCTTTTTTTTTGTGATACCCTTCAGTGTTGGGTGGAAGCTAGTAAATAAATAGACATTAAAGATCTAAATCTTTAACAAATTCAGCAGTTTGGTCAGAAACTTTTGTTCATACACATATCTCTCTTTTCTCAGGGTGCCTAAGAGCCTGTTGAGATCCGCATACCACAGGAGGCAATGAATTCCCTGCTTGCTTTGTCTGCAGAGCATTCAATAAGGACCAACAAGAACAAAAGGCCACATGTGTTAAACCACCAGACATACTGATGAAGAGGAACTCACAACAAAACTTTTACCACTTTCATATGAGCACTGGGAAGAAAAAACAATCAAGCAAACAGAAAATTCATTTATCTAACATGAAGTTCAACCTGAAATTAAAGACTTGAAAAACAATATCTGACTGATAATTTTGGTTTTCCCTTAATACAATACTTTCTGCTCAGAGTGCAAGTCAGGTCATGTCACTAGAGTCTACTTGCATACCCAGCCACTGGGAAGAACCAGAATGTATGACAAATGCTTTCCATAGCACTGTAAGGAAATTGGGGTATAAAAGGCAAGCCATGAGCTCTCAAAACAATTAATCCAGTATGCAGTGCACTCACTACGTGTACCCAACAAGCATTTAGGGAAAACATCAATCAGGAGCATGTTGAGAAGTAGCAATAAGAAGAGCACCAAATTTCCAAAGTCTGAACATTTGCTCCTCATGAGCATAATGTCTCTTGGAATCCAGAGAACCTTTGGATACAATACCCAAATTTGCGATAAAATTAACAAACATGTTTTGAAGGACAAGGGATAAGGGAGAAGTCACTCATGGTAACTGAGCACTGTGACATGTCTGCAGTTCTGATCTGACTGAATTTTATAAGAAAAATTACTTTAATTTTAATTACTGCTTTTCCAAACTAATGTCAAACATTTCCCCAAAATGCACAGGCTGCTACAGAGACTCATGTGCATAATGAACATCTGTACTAAAACTGCTTTATTATGGGTTGTTTGATGCAGTTTATTGCATACCCATTGGTTTTTGGAATGGCATTAGTGAGCAGCATTTTGAAGATGGATGCCACATTTGCTGTGGCAAATTATTGTCAACCAAGAACATATTAGCAAATAAAAGAGTGCATCTGCTCCAAAAACTGTTTTTCCTTTGTATCACAGTGATGATTGAAAGGCTGTAATAAAGAAATGATGCATATACTGTACCCCCCAAACTACATTAAGAAGCAGTTGTAAGTAATCAGTAATGCAGTGGGACAGACAACTGCAGAGCGTGTAAGCAAGGTTTGATGGCAGGACCCTAAGCAGTTGTCCTTGTGTTTACGAGAACACTACACTCAGTACCCAAATGCAGTTCCCTGTCTTCCCTGCCAAAACTTTTTGTTCCAGCTATCTCCCATCTGTCCCTGTTTCCTGGATATCTCTTTGTCTGTTTTTGTCTCCCTTTAGTTTAATATCAATTCCAGACCAGGGCATATAAATTCCCCAGATGATCGTTATACAGTAAAACTTCAAGAAAAATCTTTCTGAGATATGGATAGCAACATATGGGGACAGTTTGGTTTATGTCTCATTTTTCATACTAATGTGGTTATTTTATAGGACTGCATCTCATCTCCTGTCTGACTAATGCCTGAGCTGTGTCTCATTCAAATGAAAGGTCCCTCAGGTTCACTAAGGCACAAGAGGTTTAAAGTTTTATCATGCATCGGATGTTGTGGTGAATGTTCACTTAACATTGCTCAGAAATGAATAAGCTCTTTTCTTCATCTTCCTGAATTTTGGCATCTTTTGGCATCTTGTAGGAAGCTCAGCTAAAACTGACATGCTA
Organism: Callipepla californica brunnescens; assembly: GCA_023055505.1. NCBI lineage: Eukaryota > Metazoa > Chordata > Aves > Galliformes > Odontophoridae > Callipepla > Callipepla californica. Next base: position 44,507,211 of record JALIRH010000004.1, on the reverse strand, counting down.
CGATTACTTTTTTTTTTTCTTTAGGAGAAACTGTGCTTCAAGACACTCATGTGGTTGAGGTTTCCCTATGGCTGGAGTGACAGTAATGCACGATGCTCGCAGTAACTTGGCAGGCTCCTTGTGGGTGTCAGAAATGTTCTTGGCTCCAGCTGAATGTCTGAGCAAGTTTATTTCCTTGAGGGCAGCACCAGACACAGCACAAAAAAATTTCATCCAACTCAGTCACTCAGGACAGATAATATTTTAAAATGGGAACATTGCGATGAAATTTCTGCTTCTAATTACTGGAGAAGAGAGAATCCCAGGGGATGACAAGAAAGAGAAATTGTCCATTAGGAATTTGGAAGACAAAGGCTTCCCTTTTCTTCAAAATTCTCACTTCAAGCGGCTGCATTTTCAAGCGCAAGTTCCTTTTTAAGAAAAAAAATCTGACAAAAAGATCACTCAGAAGTTCAACATCGCAAAGCCATTTGCATGAAATGTTTCGGTGAATCACATTTGTGTTCAAGGCATGATTTCATGGGCTGCTCCAAAAGTAATGCCTCCCGTTTTATTACATCGGCCCACAGCATCAGCGGTAGGTGTTAGTGTAATGACAGTAGAGGTTGAAGCTTCCCACAAATACTCCATACCATTTTGTTGACAGATAGCAGCGTAGACGCAGTCTGACACATGGCATCTGACATGTATCTATGAAGCAAAGTTGCGTCACTGAACTCTTCCACATGTAAAAAAAATGGTATCCATTGACATTCATCAGCATTTGCTAAATGTTTATGGAGACCAAATTACGGATGTGAGCACAGTGAGGCAGTGGGTGGTGCATTTCAGCAGTGACAGATGAAATGTGGAAGACAAACCATGTTCCAGACAGCCATGCATTGAGGAATGTCGGGTGGAATTACAAGTATAATTAATGATGGTCAGAACTTCATATGTTATTTTATGCAAGCCTTTCCTTGGGATGTTTGCAATATTGCTCCAGCTGTACACATGCTAAAGGATTAGAGCTAGGAAGTTTTATGTCTTGACCTCCCGCTCTGATCACAGATAGGACATCTCCACAGCTGTGGAAAGTTGGCAGCCACTCGCTACCACAAAAGCTGGCCACCCAGGTCTGTATCCTGCTGCTTCTGAGTCACAGAGAGAGGCTGGCTAGAGTAGGGTTTTCCCACAGCAGCAGGGTATAACGCAAAGTGATTATATCACCTTCTCTTTCTCTGACTGCCCTTCAATAGAACATACAGGCAATTACCAAAAGAGCCAGCTTGGCACCTAAACAAGGATGGGACTGAATTAGACATCCCAGCTTTTCGTAGGCATTTATCTCACACCTAGATGCAGGCACCCAAGTCCCAAAGAAACTTTGGACCTCAGACATCTTTTCTTTTTCATTTCCTACTGGCTAACAGAGACACCTAAAACATCGTGGCAGGTAAGAATGAGAAGAGCAGAGCAGAGCACTCCTCAGAGTAGACTGCATATGTTCCTATCTGTGGGAAGCTGGCACACTGCAAATAAGAATAATACACCCAGCTGCTGATTCCTCATGGTGTGCTGAGGGGTTTCTGACATGGGATAAGCTGCCCAGCAGTTAGCTATTCTTTCCTAATGATGAAGACTTTCATTTCAGATTTTCTCCTGTGCAGCTTCCTGCTTGTATTTTCACACGCTTTGCTTTCTTTTTAACCCAGGGAGAGATTGGGAGCCAAGATATCATATTTTCATTGGTAGATTAATGCTACCACACAGCTAGTGAAGGGTTAAAGAATAGCAAACACCCCCTCAAGATGTTCCTTAATACTCAGTGCAGATAAGCACATGGAAAGCTCAGACAGCCAGCCTTCTGTTAAGTATGTGACAGAAATTTCCCATCTTGAGGTATGGAAGATAGAGGCACTGGTAAATTATGTTTCCCGTGAGTGTTGCTAAGGCATACTTACACACATTATATGAGGTAGAAAATTAGTACTTTGAATTGTTATGGTTACATTTGCAGTAAAGTGTAAGTGTTTGCAGTTTTTCAGAAGTTTGCCTATGGTTTGTCATGCAGTTCACCCACTGAGAAGAATATTTACTTGCTGTAAAATAGCAAAACTGATAGACAGCTACAAGGGAGTAATTACAAACTCGGCCCAGAGTCCTGGTTCTAGAGATGAAAAGGTTTAAATGACAGCTCCAGGCTTCACATTTATTCACTATTTACCTTCAAAAAGACTTAAACCTGATCTTCACTGTGCACTCAGTAAGGCTGATGGAGCCTTGCACACACCAATATCCGTTGCTCCCCTCAAGGACACGGATCTGCTTCCGAGTGGTGAATCAGGGTTCAGCACTGGGACACAGCTGGGATAAGACCAGGAAATATTTGACAAAGGCAAGTGTCTGCAGCATCAGCAGAAAACCATATATATATATATCATATGTATTTCATTTATGTGTATGCATCTATATTTACATGAGTATATGTATATCTATGTATGTGTGTATGCATATATAATGTATGTACACATATTTAAATCAGGTGACTCCATGACTTGAAGAACTGTGAAGAAGACAACTAGCAGCTGCAGACAGTGGTGATAGGAGTTGCTCTCCTTTCTTTCTCCTGAGCATGTATAACTAAGTTAAGTACCTACTTCAGATGGGCTGAGCACAGTCTGATAGCAATTGCAAGGAATTTAAAATTGGGTAATCAACTCTCTGGCATGCACTGAAGTAAGTGCTTTTGCTGTATCTAAGTAGCACGCTTCAGGGAGAACAACAACAAGAACAACAAAAAGAAATCAAATAAAAAAATCAAAATAGTTTTCACCAGCTCTGTGATTTTTATCTGTGATGAAGATGCAAAGAACTTCCTGCTTTGCTTCAGTTTGAGCGAGGTAGTAGTTCACTTCTAAAGCCATCTCTGGCCATCACTAACAGTCAGCTCATTAAGTCTCATACAGTAAACACTGAATACTTACATTTAATCAGAATTAAAAAAAAAATAAAAATGACAAGGACAGTTGACTGCATTGCCATATAGTGTGCTGTGCCATTAGTTAAAAACAAAGGTCACTGTCCTCTTTGTTGTCTGCTAATATGATTTTTAATATCACCGTTTTCTAGCTATTACTATGTACTCTGGGTGATTGGCTAGACTCATTAAAGTGAATGAATGCCAGGAGATGACATCATTTACATTTAATTGTCTTGTTTATCAGCAAAGTCTACACAGTTGTTTTAATAAAGGGCAGAGGAAGATAAAGGCTACATTTGCATTCTCTAAGGAACCTTTGACAAGGGTCTAGGATGCTGTTGGCATTTATTGTTTGCAAATGAGATAATTTGGTTTTGCATTTTTTTTTTCTAGTAATTCATACTTTTTCATTACTGTTATTATTCCCATAAATAATTTCCTGTTAACAAACAGACACTCCATTTCAGTATGCTAAAAGACACTTTGCAGAATTCAGAACTGACCCACGTTCACCATGCTCAGACTCCTCTCGCTTCCAAACTTCCAAACTTGAAGCACCAATTTTGCTAAAACTAGAAAAGTGCTTAAATGTAGCCATGAAGCTGTGAGCTTTCGTGAATTGGAGCTTCCCAGCTTTGAATATCAGATGGCCAATATTTTCCAGGGGGGTGGTCCATTTTCCCTTTTAAGATTTCCAGATAATACAAATTAAGCACGCAGCACATGGTAAATTTAACACTTTTTTTTTTCTTCATTCCATATGTAATTAAAATATAAATGATTTGACGGACTCATATGTGCAGATGCCATAACTGTTCCTCATGTGACCTCACAGAAGAACTATGTCAGCTCTTGGCTGTGAAATCTCCCAAGCCAGAGCTTCTCTATTATGTCTCATTCACAGTTCATCTTTTTTCTCTATTTTCTACCTTCATACACCCATGAGGGTGCAGCTGTGCTAGCTGCTTTTTGCATTTATGCATTCAGCCCAAAGTGTTAACTTCTTCAGTGATAAAGCCATGTATGCCATTGACATCTATTGGAGTATTCTTCCCATACTGAGGAGGAAAGTTCCTGACCTTCTCCAGAGGTGTCTGAAATGCTGTTCCTTTTGGTTCACCTTATGTCCTGACTAGCTGTCATGCATCCACTCAGATGTTAGTGCTAGATAAGGGAAGCTGGTAGCAAACGTAGACAAAAGAAAGAGGAGAACAGAGGCACAGAAATTTCTATAGTGGTCAAACAATGGCACTGGGTTTATGTGATGTCTATGCTTGAGACAGTGTAGAAGTATCAAGGCTACCTATTTAATCTTAACCTTTTAGGACTGACATGAGAAAAAGAGTGATGGGCATTGGAACTAAAATGGTTCTACAATGGTCTCTGCAAGGTGAGTGCAACCCCCTCAGTGACACTGCCTATGTAGTAAGATGGAGCCCAGGATTCAGCCTGAAATGAATCCATTAAGACATATAAGTCCATCTTAGGCTTCCAAATGGGTGATGTGAAAATAAGTAGAACCAGGATCGGATCATTTGTTTACTGTGTCTTAAGGGGTGCTTGGTATCAAAATCATCAATAGAAGGAAGACCACTGTCTACACTGAAAAATCTTCCACTAGGTATTTATCAGTCAACTTGCCCAAAGGCAATGGTATTCTCCTTTCCAATTCCATTAAGTACTTTCTAATTCCATTAAGAGTTGACTGGAGTTAATCCTTTACACCCTTTCCAAACTTCTCACGGATTTCATTTTTATTTCTGATGCAAGCTAGAAACAGCTTTATTTCATATATTTTTTTTAAAGGGACAATGGTTTGTTTGGGAGTGAAAATTCAAGGCCTTTCCAGCCTCTGAAAGGTGCCAGTCCACTACAGGCTTGTTTTTTTTCTCTGATTTTTTTCTCTGATTTTTCTCTGATTTCTCTGATGCTGAGAAACCTGAGACAGCATAGGAATACAGCTGCTGGTTAGATCTATGCATCCAATATAAGTAAAAAAATACTGGTTAAAAGCGGTGTTCACGACAAGAGTCTAAATGACATTTTCTATTCAATTACCAATAAACACTTTGGACTCGACTCTCTGCACCAATTTTACACCGATTTACCATCAGTGGATTTACACTGACATGGAGCCTGTGTGGCAAGGCAAAAATCAATTCCTTTATTTCCAGAAGGATTTACATTCAATTGCAGGTATATATTTGTATAAATTTTCTTTCTGGTTAAAGAACAAACAACACAACCCTAAAAAAAGGTAATCTGTGTTTTGTAAAACCAACTGCTGGAGTACCTTAGAGCTATTCCCAGTGGACCTCTATATTTGAGGTGATCTTAAAATAACACATCATTTCTTTGCTAGTATTATGAAACAGTAGCAAGAAAAATAAGCAGAGTTCTGCTTCACTTTTGTCTAATTACTCTGGCAGATGAAGGTGTGAAATGATTAGCCAGCAACATATGGGCTTGAGCTTGGAGAGGTTCCCAGTGAGAATTCTATTTATTCCAGGCATATTTTATCATTTAATTTAAGGGCGTTAATCCATGGGTGAGACTCTGCCTGCCACTCTCTCACTTGCTTTCTCGTGCTTATCAAATATATTCCTAATCTTAATCATGCTTTCTTGTGCTTACATGCAGACAGTGTAAATAACCTCCTGGTCCGATGCTGATGACACTGGTGGTGGGGAGTCATATGGTGATGTGGAGCCTGATCTTCTTATGACAGCCAGAAAAGTGAGAAATTACTGTTTGGGTACAGTGAGGAGGGTTTAACAATGCTGAACACACCTATCAGCCCCATAAAGAGTCCTTTGCTTCCCCAGAAGAAACACATTCTTTGGTGCTCTGAATAGGGTTGTATCACTTCTGCTGCACCACACGCTGTGACTGGGGCTGTATCCCTACTGCTTTACTTGAACACAGAGGCATCTCCTGAGCTTGTTAAATATAGACAGCACAGGAAGACACACCCACACAAATACAATTTGTTTCCACTTCTAATTTAGTAGCAACATTCCTCAGTTAGCTATATTTAGGTTGCATTTGAGGTGCTTAAAATAATTGCACTAAAACAAGCGTGTGTGTATTCTCTTCATCCAGCCAGCCAAGACCACAAACAAGAATTGCATCGATTGGAGTAATAATGAACAACTTTGCATGTGTTCATTCATTTAATCCCCAAATACTCTGCTGTGTTTACCAGAGCTCTGTAGCCAGCAGATAACAATGTACAGTGTTACAAGACAAGGTTTCAGTTTTCAAACACAAGAAACTTAATCCCCAATCTGGGCGCTCCAAATTGCCACTTAGACATGTAAATGTCAATTTTATTCACCTAAGTGCCAATTTGAATGTCCAAATGCATGACTTGGACATCACATTAAGGCATCCATTGGGTTGTATCGCTTGTTCTATCTATCTGAGTGCACATTATGTGCAGTACATAATTATGCTCTGTTCCATACAAGTAAATCAATTCACGCAAGTACCCTTCTAGAAGAAGATGATTTCAGCGTAGCAGAAAATATTAAAAACAAGCAGCTGGCCATGCATCAGTGTCACACTCACCTAGGTGCCCCCTCCACTCCCCACCCGCACCATGTAAATTGCTGGTGCCCGAGAGCCTCCATTTATTACAATTTCTAAAAAGTATCCTGTCCCTTCTGCTGCTTTGTGATGTGCTGCTGAGATTCCAGAGTTCGGTGGACTTTTTGGGGTGCACCCAAGCAGGCAAGGTGGGAACTGCATGGTGCCTGGGACAGCCAGCATGCCTAAGCTTTCAGGGAATGCAGGCATTACTGGCTCCACACAAGCAAGGATGCTAACAGACATCTTAAAATGGGATTTTTCTTCCCCCATCCCCCTTCAAAATAGGGTTTAAGTGGCCTTGAGAAAATGAGCCTAGAAATACCTACCGTGCTTTTCCCTGAGACTCCTTAAAATGCTGAAGGCAGAGAGGTGCATGCAGAGGCCACTTTAACCCCAGTCTCTTCTGAGCAACAATGTCTAATATCTCTTTCACATCACAGCAGAGACTGTAAAATGAGGTGTAATTTGCAGCTTTAAGAGGGTGAAGAAAAGAGCAGCCAAAAATGGAAAGCTTATTCTCTTCCCAGATGAGAACTGCACAATGTGTTACCTGTTTATTTTCTCCACTCTTTTCCTGAACGAAAGGACTGTTTCAAAATTTCCAAGAAAAGAAAAGAGCCACCTGGAAATTACCCTAGAAATACTGTTTGTCTGTGGATTTGCTTGACTTTTAATAGACATTTCCTTTGTTTCAGTTGCTTTCTGTAGACATGCCATTGTAAAAACCCTGTTCCTGCAGGTAACCTCAGAAAGAGTCTGTGTGGCAAAGGAGAAATATTACCCAGAAGATGCCAAACTGCATCTGATGTCAAATTCAAATGCTGCAAACCCTGAGAGATTTGCAAATGGTTCAGCTGTCCTTATCATAGAATCAAAGAATCATGCAGTCACAGAATGACTTGGACTGGAATGGACCTGTATTATACAGTCCCGACCCCATTGCCATGGGCTGGTTGCCACCCACCAGCCCAGGATTTCCAGGGTCCCATCTAACCTGCCTTTGAATGCCTTCAGGTATGGGGCATCCACAACTTCTCTAGGCAAGTTGTTCTTTATCATAAGCAATGCCTTCCATCCCTTTCATAAGCAGGAAGAGTTTGGGAAGACTGAAAAGTGAGAGACCCCAGCCTCCCATTAGTGACTCCTGAGTTTCCATAAATTATTTGAACCCCAAAATATACATGAAGGTGCTTGTTTCTTGCAGCCCACCATGCTTACATGCATGCTGTCCCTCTAAGGAAGTAAAACTGCTCCAAATTCATCCTTATTTCCTACTGTATTGTGGGTCTGGTTCTTTAAAAGCATTGCTTTTTGTATTCTATTTACTATTCTGTAACATTAGTTCTACACTGAATGAAGTGAGGAAATGAGCCAGACAAGGGCTGAGTAGACTCCCTCACAGGGACGCCAGCACAGAGGCAAGTAATCTGTGCCAGCTGCAGCCCACTGAATGCAGTGATTATCTCAGTAAATATATGTATATATATATATATATTTGGTGGAGGGGACTACAATGATTGTCATCTGCTCACAATAATGTTCCCAGGCTACTTCAGCGCTTTACAAAGATAAGCCCATACATATCCATATCTGCAGACACATGTGGCTACTTGCTACAAGCACAAATACAAGGGAATCAAATTCCATGTAAATGTTAGTCAGCCAGCAACTCTTTGCATCACCTAATTTTCATTTCCTCCCATATAAACTCGAAAGGAAAAAATAGTAAAAATCAGCTACTATCCCCCAGCTCTGCTATACTTCCTCTCTCTCCTCAGAGATTCAGGGCATTGGCTCATTAAAGCTGTTTTCCTTACACGTGCTCTGCCAACCCAGAAATTGAATCAATACAGCAACATTATGTGACCCATCAGAACAAACAGTTCAAACTCTCATTACCATACATTTGCGACAAACAATTTTTAAATCAATACTGTGTGAAAGAAAACTTGTAAAACACTATACTAAAAAGTTACGGACATTGTCATTTTCTCACGGAAAATATACAGTGGGTTTCTCTTTCTAGCAGCCTTTTCCTTACACGACATTCACATTACCCTATGATTTAAAACTGCAGCAATTTTCTTCACTGTAAATAGAAATTAGAAAATCCACATGCACTGATACTACAAAGGTAAAAAACGCATTGTACCTGAAGGCTTCATAGGAAGCATTGGAGAAGTATGGCCCAGTTTCTAAAATAACATTACCATGGTATTCTGCAGAACATGGAGTAAATTATGAAGTTTTCCACTGCCAGGTTTTCTTCTCTTCCTGCAGCTACTCACATTCAGCTGTGCATAAGCAGATGGGGCAGGTTAGTAAAAGAAGTCAGAAATCAGAAGGACATTTTGTAGGGCACGAAGTGTTAGCTTTCTGCAAAGTGCAAATCACCTTCTTTTTTTATATAGTTATGCCTCTGGGGAGGACAGTGCCGTAAGAAAGCCTGCTTCTTCCTCTGCAGCAGTTCAGATGCTTAGTGCAATCTATGGGGGTTGTCCTCTACTGTCTGTCTGTTGGAATAAGGTTTGGATTACAGGCCTGTTTCAGGAGCCTTCAGCACTGAAAAAAAAGTCCATTAGCCCTCAGATAGACTTTCCCACAAAGTTTTATTACTTTCTGATTAACCGAACATTTACAGATAGAGAATATGTACAAATTTAACGTATCTGTTCTGGTTTTAATAACAGGATTCCTATTTGCTCTTCATGAAGGAATTTAGGAACGTGACATTATCCAATAGATCTACTCAAGTACAGCAGAAAATTGTTATTTGTTATTTCTGCAAGGCTCAACTTGGGAGATGATGAACACTAAAGGGAAGCTGTGACACAAAATTGTCAGTATAATGTTTTCCAGTAGTCTTGAGAGAAACAGACAGCCAGAGTTTTCATAAGTAAATGTATAGAAAAATATGACATGAAGTTAAACATGGAACATACGTGCAGAGGCTTTCAAATATACCAATGAATATCAGTCCAAATCTCAAGGGCTAAAGCCACATTTCACTTTGGAAAAAATAGATTCCTCATTAATTTGTTCAAGGCCAAAAATTAGTCACTGGATAAATTAAATTAAACTCACTTGAAATGGAATTAAAATGATGGAAAACTGCTGAATATAGTTTTTGTAACAATTAGAGTTGCTCTATGAAAATTAATGAAAAGCTCCATCTTAATCAAGTCTTAGTCCTGTCAGCATCCTTCTTTGTCGTTCTCTATTGTCATTCAAATAGCTAATCTTCCTTTTTTCCCTACCACAGTTTCTAGCTTTCATATCTGGTAGTGTTAGTTTGCCTCCAAATTCCATGATAGTTACTTACACAGTTTGGAAAACCAGATGATTTAGGCTTCCTGTGACTGAAGATACACTCGTCAGGAACATAAAACACATTAAAAAGAACATATAAAACATATAAATGAATTGACATGCTATTTTTCTATAACTATGGAAGATAGAGCTCAAAACTGTCTCTGATCAACTAGTTCATCTCTCCACAAGAACAAAATTGTTTCCTCTAGGAATAGTTCCTAAGTTTTTAAGTAATCTAGTTTTAAGAATCCTAAATAATGAGGCTTTCATAATGTTGTCAATTTATTCTGATTACTCCTTTCACAAAACATATCCACAAACTCTTCTCCTTTTCACCATTTTTTATTCTTGCTGTTGTTGTTTGAAATAGTATATGTAATTATTATTATAAACATGCAATATAAATAATTTCAAGCTGTGTGGAATATAAACATTGTGCTGGATGAAAACATGCTTTCATATGCCTGCATAGAAGATTTCTGAGATATCTCTCAACATATGTCACACCTCATAGATTCTTTAGCTTTCTCTCAGTGAGTGACATTAACATACTCACAGACAGCTCTGTCAAGAGAGAAGAACCAACAGCATGAATGACCCAATTAACTTGAATCTCTTTGGGCTTCTGTAGCAAACTAACCTGTACTGACCTGCTATGGAGAAGCCTGGATAAAATTAAGCTATGCTCATGCTGACAATGTATTGTCTAAGTTATATGCATCCTCAGGTTAGTAAAACAGCATTCTCTTTTCAAATAATAGTGTACACGAAAGGATGCTGGAAGGAGAAACTGAGTCTTCCCAATAATAGAAATAGATGTTCCTTAATTTTCTCCCCAAAATTCTGAGGAAAATCATATAACTCTTAGGTGAAAATTAAATTAAAATCCTAATTAAATTAAAATCCTCCTTAATCCTAACATGAAGTGAAAAAGATGGGCAATCTTTGCTGTTTCTATGATATATACAGCAGGGAACAAAAAGGCACAGAGAGGAGAAAGCTGCACAGTGCATGCAGCAGCTGGAGGGTTTCACAACCACTTGTGTTAACAGCACAAACTTTTAAAATATAGGAACGGTTAGATGCCATAAATCAAGGCTTGCAGGACTGAATGGACAGCTAGCCAGAAGTGCCATAAGAGAGATACCCCAGTAATTGTTGCAGTGGGAATCAAAACACATTAATGCAGTAAAGACCACCAAATGATACCTGCCTATATTATCCTCATTAGGCAATTTTTCCATTATGCACATTTATTTTATTTGTTAAACTTTTATTCCTTCTTTGCATAAAGCTTAGATAATATATTTGTGTCCTGACCCAGCGAGGATTCCCTGGACAGCTAAAGGATAATGACAAAAACAAATACGTACTGCATCTGCCATCTACCCCAAACAAAAATCCAGCACCTTCACTGTACTCACACTTTGTCAGAGTTGCGGTGTAAGCATGAAGCCCAGGAGGCCTCTCCTGGTTACAAAACAGTATCCTTACTCTGCAATGAAGCTGATATAAACTCAGCTTCAGGGAAGTCACAAAGTCTCTCTCAGTAAAGATAACTGCAAACATCTCAAGATTAAATGGAACTGAGTAATCCATTCACACTGCTCCTATTCACACCGCCCCAATGGGCTGATAGTGACTGACATCTTCCCAAAGACATAGAGATCATTCTGCAAAAAGTCTGAGAAGTGAATTTTTGTAATAAGGCTATGTATATTAAAACTGGGCACTATACTTATTTTTCTAAACTAAGGGGTGCAACAAAGCCTATTAAAAAGAATACATTTTTGCAACATCATAAAGGCTCGATTTTTTCAGCTGGGCAGTCTTGATTTTTGCAGCCATGATTTTTCATCTTCAGATACTTTGCATGAAATCTGGTGGCAATAGAAAGAGTGAATTAACGCCTGCTTGCTTCTAGGCACAAATGATTGAATAAAACAAGTGGACAACAAGCCCGTAAAATTATTATTTCTTTTTATTTTATGTATGGATTCCAATAAACACTTTTCAGAGAGCTCTACGAGTTTGGTTCAGGCCCACTCTTACATATTTCCATCTTTCCCAACACTATATTACTGTTGCTATTTTCTTTCATATTTTCTTTCACACTCTTGCTTCTCTTTCTTTATTTGCTTTCTGTCTAAGACACTTTTTACCCTGGCCAGGGGTTATCTCTGTGAGCATTTGATCAGAAAATGTTAAAACACAGCTATTTTTCCATCACAGAGGCAGTGGCAGTTTCAAGACTAGACAAATTGTATTGCTGTTTACCTTAAATGTACCTCAGAATCTGAAAAATGTTACAAGGGTCTGTGTATTTTGTTCCAATGCATCCTTGTGATTTTTCCCTTAGAAGTCTTTTATGTATCAAATTGATTTGTTATGCTTCAAAGATATGATTACAAATCCCTGAAAACTAACCAGCGAAAATCAGTAATTTGAATCTATGAAGCACATCAGTCAATACATTCACTCTGAAACCCCTGTGACTTCCTCGTAACAATGCTTCATTTTTATCAGCTTCCTTCCAGATCAATATTTATAGTATCATTCAAACATTTATTATCGTAGAACAGCAATGCTCAAGATCAAAAATAAATAAATAAATAAGAGGGAGAAGGAAGCACTAATTGCAGAGGATGCTTTAAGCTGCCTGCTGGTCGAGGAGAGGAGAGGAGAGGAGAGGAGAGGAGAGGAGAGGAGAGGAGAGGAGAGGAGAGGAGAGGAGAGGAGAGGAGAGGAGAGGAGAGGAGAGGAGAGGAGAGGAGAGGAGAGGAGAGGAGAGGAGAGGAGAGGAGAGGAGAGGAGAGGAGGAGAGGAGAGAGGAATTCTTTGAGCTGGAAGAGACCTTTAATGGTTGTCCAGTCCAACTACCCTGAAATGAACATGGACACCTACAGGTCGGTCAGGTCACACTCCTGTGAGCATTTCTGCAGTTTCCCACCCAGGTGCTGCTCCTTTATTCACTCAGCCTATGTGCTAAACTTCTGGCCTGGGAAACTTCAGCTGAAAAGATTAAACATTGGCAATGCTGGGAGTATCTGAAAGCCGGATCTAACAAGAGGAAGTGCCAGGCAACCTTAATAAGCAGCACTAACAACCTCGCCTATAACATATCTCTATGTTTACTGAGTAATGTATAATTATGATGAGTGATTTCATCTAAGTAGCCAGAGCTGTCAGAACTTGGCTCCCCACACAGCTAACGGAAAGAGGATCATAATAATTTCTAAATGTGACTGATAATGTATTTTACATTTTTCACATTGTTAACTTATGCACATTGGGATTTCTGGCTGGTAAGGAATAGATAACATTTATGTTCCTTTTGCTTGGTTTTATCTCAGTTCTTAGCTGTTGCAGTGAAAGAACGAAAGTAGGTGCCAAAATTAGAAGAGATTACAGTTACAGAAGAGGTGTATTTTATTTGACTCCTTATGTGTTTGCAACTGCAAACATCCCCAAACTCTAATGTTCTTGCAGTTCATGAGACCCATTTCAAAAGTTTTCACCAGCAAAAGATTAAGCATTGCAAGAGATTTCCTCTAACTCAGTCATTGGGGGTGTTAGAAGAGTTTCAAGGCTGATTTAGCTCATGGTCTATTCGTCTCCTTTAACAGAGAAGAAGGAATAGATTTAGCTTCATGGCTTCTACTAACAATCTGAACATGAGCTTGGAGAAGTTATTTCAGAAAGTACTTGCTGAGTTGGTGAGATGCTGCATTCTGGTCCTAAGGTATGTTCCCATATTTATACCAAGAAGGTTATTTACTAAAGTTATTTTCCCCCTAATGCTAAGCATATATGTAGTAGACATCACCATTCCTCTGTTGTTAAGCTAAACAATCAAAGTGTTTTGGTCTCCTTTTCTAAAATGGGCCATGCTTTTCCAGTGTTGCTGGAAAACCTTATCTGTGCCCAGTGCAGTTCGAAATCATCTATCCTGAAGGTGATCAGAATTGTACAACATATTTGGATGAGGTAGGTACAAGAGCTTTGTACAGCTCTGTTTGCATTTCCAGTTCTCTGCTGGAAATACATCTTGGGAGTAGATCTGATCACTCTACAGCTTTAATGTGGCAATATTCTGTGATGATTTCAAGATCAGGCAAATCCCTTTTTTCCCCTCAATCATTTGTAAATGACAAGCTCTAATGCATAACAGAACTATTTTTCACATATGCACAACCTTGATTTATTTTCTCAGGTCAGCCTGGACTATGTGTGCAAGTCCAGACCTCTCCATCAACAGCACCTCCCAGCAGCCTGTCATCAGTAAATTGCATTTTATATTAGTTAATTTCCTAATAGTTCTGCCAAACTCATTAATGAAAATAGGGAGAATCAGTGCCAGAACTTTTCCTTGAGGAACACTGATTATGACCTCTCTTCAGCCTAATATTTCCATTTTAACCCTATCTGTTGCAATCTCCCTAGGAGCCAGGTCATTTTCTCCTTGATTCCCATCAAGTTCATTTTATTCAAAGCTCCCACATGAATGTGCAACTGATACCTTCCCCAGTTCCAATAGCACTTCTACAATAGCATTATCCTACCAGAGAAAGCAGTTGCTTAGTCCTGTGTGAGCTCCTCTCATGCTCTGGAATGGGATGGAGAATATCTGTCACCTCTGCCTCTCCCTTCCCAAGAACCACAAGCATATCGCTTCATTCAGGAATGTATTTTATCTCATTTTATTTTTTTGGTCAGGTTTATCTGGCACTTTTCCTACTTTTCAGCTGTACAGCTTGACTTTTTTTTTGTTCACACCATATGCTCTCATTATGACCACTTTATATCTGCGTCCTTCCAAGGGCAGAAGTACAAGTACTTTATGTTATTCTTGTAGGAACCTGATTTCCCCACTGTAACATTTCTGATCCTGGAAGGCCTGTAGGTATCACTCAGAATATTTTAGATAAATTCAAGATTTATGAGGAGTTACAAACAGGAGAATGTATGCAACTGTAGATTTGTTCTAAGTGTTCAGTCTGTGTGAAATAGTGTAAGCAGTTAGAAATGGCAAAACACGTCTGTAGAGTCATCAACTGACCAGTTTCCTTCATCTGAACTGGCTGTAGGAAAAGGCCAGGTGAGCTGGGTGGGAGTGGCTTGGTGTCAGAGCTGGCAAAGCAGCCATGGGGCCAGGCAGTCCCTAACCTCACTACCTTAAGAGCCAAGAAGTAATAGCCACCATTTCCTCTCCCTGCTTCCTCAGAACTCACAAGAATAGCAATACACTTAGATTTAACAACATTAGAAGTTCTTCATAACCCTCCCTCACTGCTCCACCTCTTTATCTTCCCAATATTCCCCCTTACAGGAAAAGGTGAGGTCTCCATCTGCAACCTAAAGTTGCAAATTCACTTTTTTCCGACGATGCTGAGAAGCCATGAATACAGCCAGCCTGTTGCTAACTTATGTAAACATATTTTATCAAATATGGAGCTTCCTGAAAATTGATATTCTTATACATATGTGAAAAGAAATAAAACATTCATTTTTCATTCAAGTTCACACACACACATACATGTAGATACCCACATGGTATTTCAGCTAGTTAAATCAATCACTGTAAATTTACTTTAATATATTTTATTTAAGTTCCTATCAATCACTACATCTTAACTCTTTTTCAAATCACTTCAGAAGTTCTTCAGTTCTTTTTTATTTCGTTTTGTTTTTGTTTTTAAGGAGGAAAAATATCTTAGTAAACTAATTGGAAAAGTCTGCCTGATCGGGAATTAAATAGTCTGGATTGGGAGAAGTCTTTTATTGTCAGAATAGTAAAAATGAATTAAATGCAAGTTTGTCTCATCCATAATAATCTGTTTACAGCTATGATGGTTATTTCTGTTTTCCACAGAAACAATCGCTGCTAGATAGAATGATCCCATAACTTTAATTTATCACACACATTTCTTTACTTGCAGCCAGCTGACTGCTGTAAATATCCCAGTCAGAACAAAGGTGCAAATAATCAATACATCTGTTCCATTTACACCAATAATGGAACAGAGTAAGATTTATAGCACTTAGTATAAAGGAGCTGCACTACTCAATTGATTACTTTTCAATAGCTGACATGCATTTCGGATTCACTTGTCTGTAAATATGACAAGATACTAGCTATTCATGAAACATGACTGAATATACCACCTACATCCTCTCATAAAGAGTTTTTCACTCTTGCTTTTTTATGACATCCTCTCTGGGAAAGAATACCTTGCCTTCTTTACACAGGAAGAGATTTCAATTAGCGAGCTGCCTACATCCATAAACATTCCCATCTCACACAAAAGATAGGCTTGATTTTAATTCAAATCCAGATGTATTTTTGCTACAGAAAGAATCACAGCTCATGACAGCAAAATTTGCCTCAGCTGTCTAAAATTGCTCAGAACATTAAGGGCTTTATTATCTAAATGCTGATTTGATTATCAATACTTTAATCGGGGGTAAAGAAATTGAGTTGCTGCTTGGAAGCTAAGTAGACTGCATGGAGAAGATTTATGATGAAGAGAGCACTAAAGGTAAGGCTCTGATGAAAGGGAAGAACATTAAGTGTTGGTTAATGAAGGAACTTTTTACGTACTCTCTTTTGGCATCACGTGCAACGTTACATTGCTTGGACTTGATGAGCTTGAAGGTCTTTTCCATTCTGGATGATACTGGGTTAGTGGGAGTTCAAGGCATGCTCTGTAGGAATGGTGAATTTTTTCCCCTAGCTTTGTATGTACTGTTTGATTAAGGTCTCAGGTCCAAGAATATTTTCCTTTTAAACCCCAGCAAGGTAAAGTAAGATGAGATGAGCAGCCATTGTAGGATGGCAAGCTGACAGGAAGCCATTTAGTATTACATATTTTCATACCCTTTTATTTTGCTAGCAGCTGGTGAACTGCAGTACATAACTGCTGGGACAAAGGTGAAAGTGACCAATAGATCCTTTCCATTTAATCAATAAAATCATTTATTATACATCAGAATGGCCATGATGCACACTGATGTGGTATTCACGATGCTCCTCACTTCTCCTGAGGGTAACCTTTCTACTCAGCATTATCTGAGACAAGTTCCTCTTCACAGTTTCTGTACACTTAACTTAAGGCATTCATTATCCTAAGTTAGCTTTGGAAGTCTTGGCCCAAGGCACTGATCTCTGGTGCAGCATGATAAAACTGCATTGCAGTGGGAATGGTAAAAAACAACAACAACAATCCAGTGGAAGCAGACGAGCCAGTGCTTTGGGCTAAATGCTATGAGCTGACCCACAGCAGAGCTGAAAAGTGAGCTCAGAACTTCTAGCCCTTCATGGGCTGAGAAAAAAAAGAAATACATAATTTTTATTCTCTTTACAGGAGCCAAGGTCCAGGAAAAGGAGAAACTGACAGTTCTGCCAGTAGGAATAAGGGTTTGAGTACAGCCAGCTAAGCCCAGCAGTATTCCCATATTCTCAATAGAGTAAAAGAAATTCATCCAGCATGTAATTCACCTCACTATATACACATTGTTACCAGTGATATTCTCTGACTGCTTAAAGAAGTTGGAATATCCCCTGAAGTGGTTAATATCCAGAACAAAAATAATGTAATTTAGATGGTACTCAAGTGTTAGGAAATGTCAGAATTATTCTCACCCATATTTCTTTCTTCTGAACAAAAAAGTGCTATTGAAAAAAAAAAAGGGGGCAACAACGATCACAAGGTTAAAGTTGCATGGACAAGTGTATGATAGATATATCTCCACTTAAATTTGCAAGGCTTTGAACTTACAGCCAAAAAATTTATTTTCTTAAAATGGGCACGTTTGATTTTTGTGATGGTCACCATGGTTTCTTTGTCCATTGCCTGTCATGTACTCTCAGAGCCTCCAGAATAGACTGCTCCTATTTGCATTACAGGAGCTAATTAACTGTCAAAAGTGAGATGGACAGGTTCAGGTGCCCTGTTCAGTTGTGAGGCCAAGGTGTGGGTTGAAATGAGAAGCCCACTTCAGTCAGATTCTTTCAGTCCTCCCTTGATACCTGCAGGTGCACTGTCGTGGCCAGGATGACACCAGCAGTCCAAAGGACTTGAAATGGACAAACACACACACGCACAGAAGAAGATTGCATAGAAAACCTGTATTTTAAATGCCTCAATCTAGAATCCCTGAACTTAGTCTTTTTTAAAACCATCTCTTCCAGTTTTCAGCTTTCAGATCTTGCATGTGTAAATGCTATTTCTCCATGTGTCAAGAGCAAGTAAGAATATATGCATGAAATGTTTGAGAAAAGCATTTCACCTATAGGTAAAAAATGCAATAGTGCTGGTTCATAGCTTTCCTGGTCCTTTCCAGCAGCAACCAATACAGTCATCAGAATGTTACAAAGGAAGAAAATAATCCTGTGACATCAGGATGCTGGAGCAACAGAATTATCTCAGCCCTCCATCTCTTTCTGCTGTGCTTTTGCTAGTGAGAGATTAGCTTGCCTCTGATCGCAGCTTGGGATAGCTTTTGGATTAACCAGTTCCTAGTATGGACCTAACAGTCACCAATCAGCCAACAGCAGATTATTTTCTGTGAAGTTACACAACAGTTCAACTACAGGACCAGACTTCTCAGAGAAGATCAGGGCCTGAGCATAGTGCAATCTGTGCTGTCTTTGTGGTTGTAAACTGAATTTCTGCAGGAAGATGAATTGGATGATTGGTGTCTACCCCTTCACAGGCTGATGATCCTGATTAGCATGAAGGCATGGGGACAGACAAGAGTCTTCCAGCCCTGAATGTATTTATCCCCAAGGGAAGCAGCAAGGCTGACAAGAGCTTTCAGAAATGTAAAGGTTTACTGCTTCATGATGGAATAAAAGGATTAATTTAGAATAGGTCTGTAGCCACTTGTAAAATATTTCATTTTAATAATTTATACTAATGGAATATACGGTCTAGAGAGGATCATTTGGGTTGCTTCTGGGCAATTGTTGACAAAGCACATGTGGCTGGGGATACCTGAGCTGGACTCACATTTGCTTGTCCCTGGTGGAGTTGTAGGATGTTGAAAAGAGTAAGAACAATCAAACAAGCAGCAGACAAAGCCTCTAATTCATCTGCTCCTCCTGTCACTGCAGAGCTCTCATCAGATGGCAGAGCTGATCAGCTCAGCAGGTGCCCTAAAACATGCACAAGGAAAAAAAACTTAAGCTTTTATCTCTGTAGTAAGTAATGAATCCGAATTCCTCCTTCTAACATTAACAAAAAAAAATATATAATAATAAAATAAAATAAAAAACACTTTCTTCTGATAGCACAGAGGAGATCAGCATTAGCCAAAATCTCAGCCCCAAGGGGTGTGCGGAGATCTGGGGTCACACACAGTTTTGTAGGTCTGATTCTTATACATGCAGCTGACACAAGAGTTGGATACAATAGGCAGAAATTATTCAGTCTGTACATAGAGAGGGTTGTCCTTTCCACACATGCTGTAAGGCTGTTATCTCCCTTTACCCATCTGAATTGTTTATGTTGGATATTTCTAATGATCAGTTCTGTCCAATACCTGAGAAAGGACTCTGATAGTACCGCACAGGGTCTCTTAACCAAGAGGATCTGCAGTTCTTTCATCTGAGTATTGTTTTATAAATCCTTCTTCACTTTGACAGCATCATGCAGAGTCCAGTGTCTCCACAAGACATTTCCTCTAGCCCTTTGTTTTGACTGCTAAGCCCAACTGAGAAAAGGCATCTCATAAATACTTCTCAACTATTTCTGCCACTATCAATAAATCAGAACCAATAAAACTTCTGTCCTTGTTATTAAAAAAATAATTTAAAAAAAAGTTACACAGAAATTGCTAATTGTTCAGTTTCCATTTCAGTATAGAAAAACACAAGACTTTGTCCTACCTCTGCCTCCTTTATAAATGTTAAAACTTGACCTCTGCTTACTGCCTACTTCAACAGCTTTGCTTTTGTTAAGCTACAAACATTTTTCTTTCATAAAAATTTACATATGTAATTACTACAAGTACTTCAGGAATTGTTTGCTAAAGGCTCTATGTAAATACTAATTATCAGTAATTAAAAATGCACAGCTATTAGAAAGATACTGATAGGCAGAAAATACTGCTTAGGAAGCAACTAACATTTGTCTAGGCAAAATTAAACATCAAATAACTTTCTATCAATGTAATTATGTTATGTGACTCATCACTTGCTGCATAAATGAAAGCCCAAATGGGAGAAAGGTGTCCCTCAGTATATACACACACCATTCTGCACCCTAGCAGTACATCTTCAGTACTGCAAAAGTCATTTCATATTGGGGGCAAGGACCATTTCAACCTCACATTACAGTTCAGAGTTGTAACAGCTGCACTGAACACTGGAGTGCTGAATTCAGTGCTTCCACACTGATGAGATGCAAACTTAACTCTTCATGTCATAAAATGCACTGGAATTGTTTCTTATACCAAGTAAGCAAAATTATATCCTCTGTGAGGAGCAGAAATAAAACACAGAAAAAAAAGACACCTGCCTTCTACTGTTGCAAAAGCTCTGTGGTTAGTTTTTACCCTCTCTGATGTGTTTTCTGTTTGCTAATGAACTTGTTTCCTTATTAATCCATGTACTCAGAGTGGAATGTGGGCCCACCTACAGATGTCAGAGGGCATTTTGCCACTGTTGTTCATGGAACTGTATATTCAGTTCAGTGATCTATTATGGATTTCAGCTGGCTTTGGTCCATCTAAAATTAATCAACTTTCTAAGTCTGACAGTAAAAGCAAAGAGGTAACCTATGAACAAACCCCAAAGTTTGTTCTTCGTTGTACCACTCCTGATGATAGGGAGAAGCACCACTAAGCACACAGGCAAGCAAAAGAAGCAGACATTTTACCCAGTTTATGTGGGGTTTCTGCTCAGTCCCATCACTGCAGCAGGGGTACAAAGCTGTTTCTGACAGAAAAACAACACAGCTGTGAGACTGCATCTCCCCCCATAATATTAGGGCCATGGGGATGCTGTCAGCAAGACAGAAACTCTGGGTGTGCAGACTGAGCTGCCCCAGTAACCATTTCCCAGCATGTTCATACTCATTGTGCTGTAGAGCTTGCTTCCCTCCCCCCTCCAACCCCCTCTCTTTTTTAGGTTCAGTTTCAATGCAGGAAAACACTTCAATTATCTCTGGATCAGGACCTCACACTGTATTGTGGCTGAGGCTTTGAAAATTGCTGTTATCAAAACTATTAGTAGACTTGCCTGTGCTATTTTGAGTGGGCCTGAAAGGGGCTTGGTGGGACACTGAGGCACTCAGAAACTATGAGTCAGACAGGAATAGCAGGAGTTTCACCATCAGCCTTTGGCTTTGGCTAGGTTTTTCTCCACAAACAGCACCCACAGTGAAGTGATAGACCCAAACTCCCCCAGGCTCAATGCCAAGGTGTGGTGCTTTGAGCAAATTTAGGCCATGCTTAGCTTGGTTTTCCCCCTGACAAGAGGACACCACCAGCCTGGAGCTGGGGCTTTTCCCTCCTGGGATGTGAGGCTCACACCAGATCATGGGGCAGCTCCAGGAAATCCATTAGTGGCCTAATTCCTATGGAGTCCAGACTCTGGTTCTGTATTTTCTTCTGACTTTCCCTCACCTTGGGCCTGGAGTGCACACCAAGCATGGGAACTCCTTGATATTCAGAAAAGCTTATCTGACACGAAGCTCCCTGAAACACTGTTTTATAGAAGTACTAGCTTCCTCAAGTCTGGCAATAACTAATGCTTTGGATCAATATTTAGTTAATTCATAGCATTTCCTCAGTCTTAACTCGGCATTTTTTTATTCTTCTCCTCAAACTTCCACTCTTCTTTTTCTCTTTTGCTTCTGCAAAGCACGAAATCATTGTTTGTCAAAAGAGAGTCTGCTCTCTGCTGCATCTAGTTGTAAATAATGACGTCTTCTTCAGTCTTCTAGATAGCTGGGGAAACATGTAAATGTACTATAATTCAAGTTCAGTCAAGCCAACTGCTCTGCTTGCAGGATATGATTAGAGACATGTCAGTCAGAACTCTATAGAACTGTTTGGCTTGCCCTCAGTTCCCAGGAAGGGTAAATGCAGCTGCACCAGGCACAGGGAGAGACTCCTTGTCTTCTCTCCTGCTCAGCCCAGGCTGTTGTGCTATATGGATAAGGAACTGGACAACACACTGTGACAAACAAGCTTGATGACTGGACTAGTACTAAACTTAGTAGTCCTTTCCAACCTTAATGATTCTATGAAATAAGTCATAGTTTAAGCATTCAGCCATATGCCCACTTCACAAAGTGGCCATGGACAATCAGACACCAAAGCAGAGGCTACAAAACGCAATATGCTTCCGTGTGGAAGACATTCACCTATGGGGACCAGAAATAAATGTCTAGGGCAGGAATGGGAAAAGAATACCCTTTTGGAGAGATTTTTGCTTGGAGCTGAATGGAAAGTTTGCATCTAAACATGGCTAAGCCTCAACTTTCCCTGCATGTAGGTTCCTCACTTCCCAAACACAACCAGGTCATTTTTTTAATGGAGAAGGAGAAGCCCCATCCTCCTCTTGCTCTCCAACTCATGGCCTAAACCCCCTGCAAACACAAAGGGCACAGTAGACAAGTTCAAATCTTTCTCCTGTTTGAAGGTACCAGCACTAGCAGCATCCAGTTAAAGGTGGGCCACCATACTGAGGGGAATTTGACAAAGGGAGAAAGAGCATTTTTTATCACCCCAACTGAAGCAATTCAGTTCTTCATGGAACATAAAAACATTCATTATGTATATAAACAATAAATAACTGTTCATGTTAAATGTTAGTAGCTGCAGCAACAAAGAGAAGATCTGGCATCCACTCCAATGAGTACAGCACTACAGAGCTGTATGAGTGACTTAAAGAAAAAAGTCTACATATGATTCCAAGAACAAGAGAGATGAAAGTGCTTGTCATCCTCTAGTGAGTAGTGTATCATGGTAATGGCTCCTGAAAAAAAATCACTGCTGAGCTCTGCATGACAGTGTATCACTCAGGACTGTAGAAGGGTGGCATATACAAGGAGAAAGAAAAAAGAAAAGTAGTGAGCTATCAGTGTTTTATAGTCTCATTCATCACACGCACTGCAGGAACTGTAACCACGTTCACTGAAATGTTGTCACCAAAGCACGCCTTGGAAAATGGTCGAATTACAGGGAACTGTCTGCTAGACAGAACAGATAGCAGCATGCATGTGGTCCTTGCATGAGGCCTACATCTGTGCCCACCAAACAGGCAAGGCAGGATGTGGACATGGGCTCCAGGTGCTCTTCCCTCCCACCTGCAGGTCACTCCAACTTCATATTCAAAGCCATCCTCCAACTCAGTTCTACTTGTTTTCACTTTGTTTTAAAATAAAACAATATCAGGTTCTAAAACCTCACAAATTGATTGTTGCCCTCTGATCAGTCTGAACTGGGATGCCAAATTGCATCCCTTATAACAGCAGGAGAGATCAGAAAGCATCCCTAAACATAAACTCTTTGCTCTCATGGATAAAATTAATCTGGGAGCACAACAAACCAAGATCTCACACAAGAATGTGAGAAAGATTTTGATACTTTCAGCTTCTTGCTGGACTGTATAAAACAAGAGTTCAGGCTCTCCTGTGGCTTCAGAACCTTAGCATCCAGACCTGCCAGAGACCCAAGTGATCCAAATAAGCAAGAGGAGAGAATTAATGAATCTAAAACTGTTCAGAGTCTGATTTTATATTCCACTCAGAGCCAGCTTCCCTTGTTTTGGCATGGAGTTTTGTGTGTGTGTGTATTTGTGTACACTTGTGTGTGTTTACCTTGCAGTGGTTTTACTTGTAGTGGGAATTGTAAATGTGCTTGCTCATTCCTCAAGAGTTTCACTGTGCAATAGAGAATCCAATTGATTTAGAAGGAGCCTTGCCAAGGACAGTAGTAATGGCTTTGTGCTAAGTAAATTTAATACAGTATGCTTTAGCCAACAGCTGCTGCTTTGGAAATAAGTGATTCACCTTCTCCCAAAATAATCATGGGAAGCTAAGGCACTGGCTGAGAAGTTTACACACAAAAAGAAGTGAAGGCCTGCATATCAAATGGTATCAAAAATCATGGCCAGATGAACTGGTAAGCTCCAGCAAGGAGGAGAAAAAGAGGGGAGAGATGAAAAGTCACAGGAGTGGTTTTCCATGTATATTGGATATACACTCCTTTGTTCTGGGAAAGATATAGTGGAATAAGAATGTCAGTGACTGTCAGTTTTAGGTATTAAAATATTTAAAGAAATAATCATTATAATATTATTCCAGAAAGTATTTTTGCTAGCAGAGATTAATATATTTCATGGATTCTAGGGCCAAAAGAGGCTATTAGGATCATCTCGATTAGATTTAATATAATTCAAATTCAGAAATAGATACAGAGCCCTGTTCCGCCAGACGTGCCTGGAGACATGGAGTTATTTTATGATCAGCTTCAACAGCTCCCCCAAAGCAGCAATGTCTGCTGTGCAGGACTGTCTCACCCCTTGGAAGTAACGGGCAGGTTTTGCTAAGGATGCACAACACTTCCTCAAACCTCATCTCTATTTTCAAAGAAGTTTTCTTCTTTTCAAAGAAGTTTTTCCCAATATCCAGCTAGACCAGTTTCCACTGAACAGAGTGTTCTACAATCACTGTCCCATGCGGACCATGTTGACCCCTCCAGCAGCTGTGAGGGGCTGTAGGGCAGCTGGGCTGCTTCTCCCACAGTTCCTACAAACACAGCCATGAGATAACCAAGTTGGATTGTGCTGGTGGGTGGTCTGGCAGCAACCTGTGGCTCCTTGCAGCAAGCATGGAGCCAGTTCAGCTCTTCAAAAGGCGTCTGTGTAGGAAGCTGCCTCCATCACTACCCTCTGCACAGATGGAGTTACAGATAGAACATCAGCTCTTCCCTCCCCTGGGCTCTGTCACCTTCCCTGGGGTTATTTTTATTTCCACACCAAACTTACACTGTTCACCTCGGGTTTAAATGGAGGAGGGGTGTACTATTTTCAGATTTACTTTTGGAGATGTTTGTTTGTTTCCTAAACCTGCCCCTGTTTTGGTAGTAGAGAAAAAAAGTCTTTCAAAAAAGAAGTGGCTGGGAAATTTGACCTGGTTTATCAATGGGAAAAAGTAAATATACAAACAAAACAAAACAAAACAAAACAAACAAACAAACAAAAAATCGCAAACCAAACCAAAACAAAAAAAAACACTCTTATTTTCATCACAAAAGATGCTTCACCATTCTTTTCCCACAGCAAATCTTGCATTTACTACACAACCCCCTCATTTCCCCAGAGATACTATGGGTTTCTTTGAAAAGCCAATGTGCAGGTCTGGCACCCGGCTGTGCCTCCTGCCCCAGCCATGCAGCAGGTGCTGCAGGTCTCTACTTTTCCTCCTTTTGCCTTGAGGCAACAAGAAAAGAGCAAAGCAGACAGCGAGGCCACTTCTGAGCCTTATGTGTTTGTTGCTTGCTTCTGTTAGCGAGCTCAGGTGAGTGTTCTCCAACTTCATTTATATGCTTGGAGCCTATCTTGCTGTGGATCTAAAAGCCAATCATTCCTATTGATTTCACTGTGAATTTGTCATGTGCAACAGTTATAGAAGAAGAGGCTGAACTGTAACTATACACACAAAAAGTAAAACAAAAAAAACAAACACCCCACAACCCAGGAAAAAAGGAACACACAACTCTCCCATGCTCTAAATAATCATCTTGGCATGTTAAAATTACCTCCTATTGAAAATTAAGAGAAAGCCTCAGTTTTGTCACTGAAGCTGAAGAATGTTATTATTTAACAACAGGTTGTGGGCACTGTTGATGTTATATCTCATCTCAAATCATAACAGATGAGTGATCTCTAAACTGCTGGTTCAAATGAGATAATACTCCATGATGCCACTCCTTTGCCACACAAATCCACATAACTAGCACAATATAAATACAATCATGGCTGGTATAAAAGCTTCAAATACTATTTTAAATCCTGCAAGTATGGCTGGCGTTCAAATTGACAGCTCAACGCTCCATCAGTTCCACTGCCAATCTCATTATGGAAGTAAACGGCTTTATCTTATTTTATCCTGTTCTATACATGATGCACTTAAAAGGACTTTAAAAAAATCTAGTAAATGGAAATATATGGTACAATGAACAGTTAAAAATGTCAATTGAATTAGCAGTTGTGCGATATCTTTTCAGTATACAATGTGAACACAGATGCTGCCTTTTATAGAGGTTTATGCATACGAGAAACCTGAAGTGGAACAAATGAGATTTGAATTTTATTCTTCTTTTATAGCATTGCATTGCAGATTGCTTTTTTTAATTAGCTCCTATCTCAACACCTTTGGCAACTCTAAATAATTCAGAGAACCTTGTCTTTTGTTATTGTTGTGGCTGTTGTGGCAGTTTCTTTCACAGAGAAGTGGCCCTCATGAATGGCAGGAAGCGTATCTATCACCTAGTTTAATGACGCCCCTCCAATTACACAATTAATCACACAGGGAGTGTGTTATAACCCACTCAGATTCTTAAATCAACCACTTGATGCATGGGGTGACCAATCCATCCCAAACCCTAGGAGGTGCCAGGGTTACTAAAAGTTTACTTCATTTTTCATGAGATTTCCTACACAGTCCATCAAGTGGAAAGTACAAAGACATTGATTTAACAGAGCAGGGCTCAAGGAGCTGAGTACACATCAGCCTGCTCAAGGCACATAAGGAAGAACAGAAAGGACAGATACATCTAGAATGGCTTGGACTGGAAGGGACGTCAAAGATCATCCAGTTCCAGGAGAAAACTTGTACAAGGAGTGAGCCTTTCCTGGTGCCACCACGCAGCTCCATGAACCTGTTGCTGCCTCCTGCCCTGGTGCTATGCCCTTAGCAATAAAATGAGAGCTGAATACAAAACAGGCACGAAACCCATCTCTCCCAGGACTTCAAAGCACCAGGCAGTGTTTTAATTCAAAACAAATAAACAAATGCAGGTAGACAGAAGTTGATGTTTATGCTATGCTGCATAGTGCAGGGAGGGGAAAGTCTGCCCAGCTCTGTTTCTAGACTGCACATCTTTGCACCACTTCTTTGTTGAAAAACTTCAGGGACACGGTGTCTTATAAGGATTCCCTCGGGCTCCCAGCCTCTCCCTGGCTTCACAATGTGTGGGCAGGATACAGCTGTTCAGCTACACTGCGCGGTCTTCTCATCCAGACTGTTCACATAATGCAAAAATTACGTCCCTCAAGGCACTATGGAAATTCACATCCTAACACCGTTTCAAATGCCTATTTATTTCACAGTCTAGTGCAAATATTACATCTGTTCTGGAGTCCACTGTTCCAAACGATATCGCAGTGGCTCAGACTAAGTCTGTGGAATTTATTTTATATCTAAAAAGGACACAGAGTTCCTTATTGTTTGCAAAACAATAGAAAAATATCACATGGATGTATTTTTACCCCTGGATTCTTTCAAGGAAAATTCAAAGTTGAGGAATTTTCTGAATTGTGTAAAAAGTCATCTGAGCTTGACCCAGATGTATCTGAAGAACTAGTCCACTCACCCAGTCCAGAAGTGCAGCCTCTTCAATCCAGAAGAGAAACCAAAAGGATTTCTGCTGCTCTGCATCATAGAAACGCAACATGATACGAACTGTTTACAGACCTGGATTTGACAAGTTTCTAACTTTAGCTTTCAGCAATGAAAAGGTACTCATGTGTGCTCACACTGACAGAAACCTTAGGTGAGCCCTGGTTTCAGCTGTGATTACACCTGTCATCTGATTTTTGCTGCTCCTGGAAGCAAAAAGTTTGAATAGCTTTGGGGAGAAAACTACATAGGAAGCAATCAGAAGGGGGGTTACAACTTGCCAGGCCAAGCCACTGGGGTATGTAAGACCTTACTTTCCCAACTACATAAATTCATTGGTCATTCCTAAGACTTCTGCCTTTGTAGCATTTCCCCCACACCCACGTGATGCTTGCATTTCCCACTAGGCACAGCTGTAAGTCTTCATAGTACAACTGTGAGGTTCTGGAGATTTCATCTTAAAGTCAGGGAAACAGAGAGAAAGACTCAGACAAAACAAAGATGAGCCTCAACACTCTTCTGAACTTTACCCCCAGCAATATTGTTCATGTATTTCCTTCAGCTCCAGTGTGAAAGGAAAATCACACTCACCACGCTAAGCAGTAGGAAGTTTAGTTAAAAATGCAATTACCAACCCAAGATGCAAAAAATGGTCAACAGAGAGTCCTGGCACAGGCATCCTATGCTAAGTCTTGAATGTAATTCAATCCATCAGAAAGACAAAAGGAGAAGAGGAAAGAAGACAAGAAGCTGGCATTCTGACAGCATCCTACCTCTTCACAAGGCAGCAGGTGCTGACAAAATATAAGGCTCTCTCATCTTCTTTCCTCGTTGTTTTTGTGGTGTATGGAATTAAATCCTACAGTTTCAATTGACAAACTGTGCCAAGGCTCCTTCCTGATAACTGACAATTAGATCTTACAGACTCTGCTTCTTGGTGCTTCCTCTGCTATAGATTTCATTTTCACTCCATGTCTGCCCTTCCTTCAATATAGGTGGTGTGTTTCGATCATGTTTAGTGAACTAAAGCCTGCAGGGCAAGGGGATTTTGGAACTGAGAAGTCTCTATTATTCTAAATCCAAACACACATACGTACAAGGTAGATACTCTCTTCACCTGGCAAGGATGGCAGTACTCTCCAGCTGGATTTTAGCAGAACGCATCTATAAAATGCCTTTACTTTAAGAGGTTTTGCAAGGACATTCACACTCTTTTAGGGTATGTAAGTTTCCAACCTGCTTAGGTAGAGATATGCTGGTTCACTAAGCTTGAGAGAGGCTCTAAAAAGACTCTTCCTCCTGACTACACAAAATACCATCACGGACACAGTGTAAAGTAGCTGCAGACATACTCCTCCATGGGAAGTCAGAATAAAAGCCGGTACATAGTGAAAAGGATACTTCAAGCAACCCAGATCAGATATCAGCCCCCAAATGCTACTGCCCTGCAAGTGTTCCTATGACCATGTAGTGGAGTTTGATATTTGCAGTTCTGCCCCAACCCTCAGCAAGCTGAAAAGTTTGTCCTCTGGCCAAGAGCCTCTTTGGAAATGCAGCAGCTTCTCTCTTGACTTCCTTTCCCCAGTTCCCTGCCCTGAGTTTTTCTGTCAGCAGAAGTAGCTACTTTGAAGCAAGAGGTATGAATGAACTTTTAAAAGGTGGGCATGGCATTGCAGACACATTAGCAGCTGGCTACTCAGACAGCTCATTAAAAAGAGAGCAGCACGGGATATATTAACAGCTACAGGGTACTTGCAGTGTGAATAGAGAGGCAGCCTGTTCTTTATTTATCAGCTGCCATGCTAGTAACTAGCTTTGGCAGAGTGGCAGACTAAGTCAGGAGTCTGGGGAACAAAAAGAGGCAAATTTCTTTCTACAGTGTTTAGATTCTGCATTTGCAGGCGGTCTTGCTAAAAACACAAAAGGCAGAGAGAGATTATGGCTGTGATAATCTACATAGTGATATAAGGCCTGGGGAAGCCAGATTCCTGTTCAGCTGGGGCAGCAATGGCAGTACCAGAGGGCATTTGGATAGCAAATATAGTGTAGCATACTGCAAGTACAAAGGTCTATAAGCAAGACAATGATCCATAAAGTAGTGACACTACTAGGGAGGGAATATCACAGGAATAAGGCAGGGGCAGACTTTTAACAGCTCGGGATGCTCAGGGCTCACCCAGATTTTCTGAAGTCATTCAGCGTAGCTCCTAACATGATTATCATAGGCACATTTTCAAGCCAACATTATGTCAGAAGCACTCAGTATATGGAGCTTTTTGGAAAATTGGCTTCTACTTTTTGGCAGTAATTGAAAGCTCAGCTCTTAGGAAAATGGGAGCTCTAAATGCTTGGATGACATTTCTCAACTTTGCTCACAAATAGAAGAACCCATAAGCCACAAAGGCAATGCCATCAGCCATCTTTTAAGGCCATAACAATCAGACAGAATAATATTACATTCATCCTGCTATTTCCTCCTCTTCAGTTAGGAATACCTAACCACTTTTCTAAGGAAAAAGTTAGCACAGCGGCAGCCCACTAAAGCATTCATGTTTGAATATTCCCTGCTTTAATACACTGCTGCATTTAAACAGAAAGATCATAGATATTCGTGTAGGGAACACTATATGCAGTGCATGCCTGTACCTTTAAATGAGAAGAAATGCTAGGCAGTTATCTCCATAAGATTGTATTATTTGACATAGGATGAACAATTGCATACTGTGCAATAAGCTAAGTGAGGTTTTAATCGCTGCCGCATTTATGGATGGTTTATCTTGACCTTTCATAGCCTCAAAAACTAATAACTGAAGCAAAACGAAGTTTACCAGCTCCCCTCAGAAACTAGCCATGTGAGCATAATCAAATCCCAGGCATTAGTAAAGCCTGGATTCCTGAGCTAGTGAGGAACTGAGTCACCTCTCATGTTAGATGGATGCAGAAAAGCAGCATCTCATCCTTCTGGCCAAATTAGAAAAAGGGTTTTGGCTTTTATGATCTGGGCGAAATCATCACCTGAAGTAAATTGCAGAGAACTCTTTCGTTGTCTGCATACTTCATCTGTAGGATGATCACAACTGGTGAGACAACTCTAAAGAAGAATATTTATTCTAAGATGCGCAGTGTAACTAAGTGTAGTTATAACTGAAATTATGCTAGATAAATTTCTAAATGAAAAGGGATTTCTCCATCTCACAGAGATACTAACTCCATGGAAATATGCTGCTAGGCAAAGAGATTTGATGAAGTCCATACACAGATTAGTAGCAGACCTCTGAATAAAACCTAGTGTCACCTCTTTCCTATTATTCATTACACCACCATCGCTTTTCAGGGAGGTGAATGAGATGACAAAGAATAAGAGATGGTATGCAATGCAGTTTTCACATTAACATTTTTTTCCTCATCCCCTAAAGATATACAGTTGTTCTTAGGACTCTAATACAGAACTGCTCCATTTCAGAGAACTTGCATTAAGATTTGCCTCCCTTTCATGTATCCCTTGCATGTCATTGATTTATGGACTTCCATGTCTCCTGCAATTAAGTGATGCCTCACATCCCCAGTGTATCTAAGAGGTGACCATTTGAGGCAAAAGATTTGAAGAATCACTACCATGAAGCTGACATAAATGAAATCCTTTCACCACTATGTTTGTGAACACAGGAATGCAAAGCCCCGTTTCAGCTTATTTCAGACATGAAGGAAACAAGATACTCTGTTTTTCTCTTTTTTTTTCTTTTTCTTTCTCTAAGAGGGAAGACAAATTTGCAAAGCTTGCCTGCAGCAAACCCTGTCTACCTGTGGTCTACTTCAGAAGCACAGTTTTTCCAGGCCTCTCTCAGGATGCCTCATTCCAGGCTTGGTGACAAAATAGCCCACAGCAATACTTAGCCATTTTATTTGCCACTCTCAGCTGCAAATGCAAAGGAGCAGAAACGCCTGAGATTAAACTCACCACAAACACTCAGAGAAGTTAATTGTTATGATCCAACCCACAAAAGAGAGAGAAAATGTACATATCCGATGAGTCTGCCAGCATCACTCCTTGCAGCTGCACAGCTGTCCTTCACACATGAAACAGGACTGGCTACCAAATATCTTTCATCTTTTCCGTCGGTACGGCCACGCTCAGGTGTCTTCAAACCACAGCTCTGCACAACATTACAGCTGCCTGGGCCAGGTTCTTGGCAGTTGTAACCCAACCTGGCTCCATGGATTTCAAACACCACTTCCATTTACTGGAGAATCTGTCTGCAGGTTGAAAGGTTTTCCATCTCCTCCCTTTCCCACCTACCGTGCAAACATACACACATACATCCACATACATGGTAAGTGGAAGGAGTCCAAAAAGTTTTTCTCAGCTTACTTGGAAAGAAAACTTTGAAAGCTTTTAAATGCAAATGTTCCTGAGGCAAGACAGCCAACTGTAAACAATAGCTAAGGATTGGTTCTGCAAGAGCTTTTTACATGGCGTACTAAGTCAAACATCCTTTTCTTCTCCTCTTCTTTGACTCTTATAGCTACTGTGTACTGTACTCCATCAGACAGTCTTCATGGCTGGCAGGTCACTAAGTGCAGAGTACTTTCTGCCAGGGAAGTAGAAATGTGATAGTCTGACATTTCTGGTAATGATTTCCACTCAGTGAGTGGCAGGAAAATAGTAACTTTGTCTTGTTCATGTAGTTTGCTTTGGAACAGG
This sequence comes from Callipepla californica brunnescens, assembly GCA_023055505.1. Taxonomy (NCBI): domain Eukaryota; kingdom Metazoa; phylum Chordata; class Aves; order Galliformes; family Odontophoridae; genus Callipepla; species Callipepla californica. The sequence continues at coordinate 44,475,011 of JALIRH010000004.1, read as the reverse complement.
TAAGAGAATCAAGAGTAGCATCTCCTGTTTGACTATATGGAAGAGAAAACTTCTGGTAAAACCAAAGAGAAAGGATCCTATTTGCAGTGATCAGGGCAAGGAGAAAGAAAATGGGAAGATGGAGAAGATGGAAACTTTAGTCACTGTCTTGTAGTTTCTTTGGGCCTTGAAGTGGAAATATCAAAGTGCTTCTGATTTTCAGAGCAGCACACTATCAGTCCTCTCAGATTAAACATCATTAGAGTGGGAGTGATCACATGATAGGATACTGGGCAAAGAGGTAAAACAAAAACCAAGGCCTCTCCCTGTTTTGTTTTGCTGAAGAAATAATCAGAGTAGGATTTGATGAAGTCAGTAGACCTATTGTTACTCTGCAAATAGTGTCACTTTCCACTAGAGGAACTCCAGTTGGGCTGGGTAAACATCTCTTCCCATCCCTGGCTCTGGGAGCCAGTATGATCCCACCCTGACACGTGTACAAAGTTCAGCAGGCAAGGCCTCTTGGCGCCCTTGCAAGACAAACCACAGGCAGACTATTAACGAGACACTATCTTTTAAGCTAATTTCTCCACAATAAAGTTGGTGGCTATGCGCTATTTATATTTCAGAGAACCATACTACCCAAGTACTTTCTGATTAAATAAAACTCACGCAATGCTTGTAGATGATTTCATCATTTCCTTATCCCTTAATCCTTTGCAAAAGCTTTAGCACTTCTCACTTGTAGGTTGCTGTTGTTGCAAAGATTTTGTTGAAGTTTTCTTTCAATTGGTTGATCAGCTGGATTTGAGAAGCTGCTGGAGGAGAAAAATGCTCATTTGACTGCATACAGTTGTGAAATACACAATTAATCCCCAAAGATACTTGGATGGCTCTGCAGTTCACATCTAGAATTGTTGATGCTGTTGACTGCTAAACATTGAGATTCATAACACACTTCATGCAATGTAATCCTACTTGTGGCAAAGAAGATGGCTTGTTGGAAATCCCAGCCATATGCAAGGTTGCTTTTATATACGACTGCTTCCTTTCTTGAGTAAGCAACACAGGGATTTCCATCCAGCAACTCAGCATCTTTTAAAACATGCACCAAATTTGTAACATACCACAGGCTGGCTTTATTAGATTAATTAAAGAAACCTATTAATTTTCAAGTAAATTAAGAATATTTTTAATCATTGCCTGTGAACCACTTAGCACATTAACTTGTCCCTCTGAAGTCATTTACTTAAGTGTGCCCTAAGTTTGCTTAATCTATACTGGTCAATAGTATATTAATATTGCAGTCTCATTTTGGATCTAAGCATGTCTTAGCCTATTAAACTGTCATCCTGGATTTACTTGCAGGGAAAAATTATCTGCATTCAGAGATAGAGGGAGAAAAGTATTAAAGTGAACTGAGCACTAATGAAATTAATTATAATCATGGTAAGTACTTTCAACTGCTATCACCCAGTGGGAGATGCAGCTACAGGAAAGTCTTCCTGCTCTGCTGTTTTTATGACTGAGCTGTGGAGCACACTTTGGCTGTTGTTTGTTTCAAAGAGTCCAATAAGATTATTGTGATTCTCTGGAATCGTTCCTTTTTTTCAACTGAGAATCAACCTTAGAGACAATCTTGAAATACAAGCCACTTTGTGTATAGCTTGTTCTACTGAACTAGTTTAATGTAGGTCAGATCTACTGTAGTTTTTGTTATAATTCATTCAAACTGTGAGACTTCCTGTTTACTTTTACTGCACTACTTATGAACCTAATATATATCTAATTTACAGGAGCAAGACAATAGGGAAGAGCAAATCGGGAGAAAAATTATCTACTTCCATGTACGGAGCCAGATCCTGAATGGTGTAAATCAAATAGGTGTATTAAGGCCAATAAAGTTATGCTGATTTATATTAATGCTGAAAAATTATTCTTTACAGCACTACCCTTAATTCAGGCAAAAATATTACAATCCCTTAATAATACTTGAGTTTTAAAAATGCTTTTTCTTCCTCCTCTTGCGAGTGCTGGGGTCTGTAGTAGCAAGACACTAATCCACATCCTGTTTAATACCTCATGAAACTTTTGAAGGGTTCCCCACATTTCTTCTTTGAATTCTTCAGCTGTCTGGAAAGTAGGGTGTTGTATGGATTAAACAGTTGACAGAAACTTATGATGAAGAGAAACATGACAATGGGATAGACAAAAAATAGCAGCAGATCAAAAGCTGTTATCTCTTAAAACAAATTCTGTGCTATCCACAATTAAGCAACATTTGACATTTTAAAAATATTTGATCACTGTTTTGACTTACAGAACTGCTTAAGGGGCACTGTGATGTGTAAATTAAATTCAAATGAAGGTTAAATATAGTTCTTTGGGAAAGACTGCATAGTTTAAATTACCTAATTATTTGGACAAAATCTGTTCTCCTGTAATTAAATATATACAAAAGAATGTGTCTTTTTACTAAGTACATTTGGAGAGGAGATGTTTATCAGCAAATGATTACTTCCTCTTGAAGATTGTAGAGATACTGTCATCACTCAGAACTGTTTAAGAAGGAAGAAAGTTCATTTATGCATTTATCAGAGCTCTGCTGAGATTGGATGGGAGTGCTCCTGTGTCTTGCTATATGGAGCTGTCCTGCAGCTTCTGCAAAGCCCTTTGACATGTGTTTTGCTTTAAGTCTCTTTGCTTTAACTCTTCCTTGAGTTCATGTCTATGCAGGAAGCCGTGTACCAGTGCAGTGTCTGACCTGAAAAGAGACATTCATCTGATCCAGTCTGCAACAACGCAGGACCCAGCACCAGATTTCTGCCTTGCATCGAGCTCAGCCCCTCTCATTCTGCAAGGGTTCCCAGGCTTCAAAAGGACGACTGCAGGCATGAGTTATGGCCCCGTATGAGTTTGAGGAGGAGAGTCTGGCTCACTGGGGTTTGTTTAGTCTATTTTTAAATGTGTTGAATGAGAGTATTTCAACATCTTTCTGAGGGAGACTCCTCCTGAGCTGAGCAGATGTCAACAGCAGGATATCTCTTCCACGGCATCAGGCATAAACTTTCTTTTTGTCTTGTCCATTCCTCTTCATTATGTTCTCTTTCTCTTCATTTCCATCGATATTCAGATCCTTCCATTTTGTTTCCTTCTACAGAGCCACGCACAGTCCCATACACTGAATCTCTTTCATTCTGTCTGTGGTGTCACTCCATCTGGCTCCCTTCTGCTTTGGGAAGGTGCCCTTTTCACCCTTTTCTGCCTCCCTCCAGCTCACTCTCAGTTCATATCTGTTGTGTGTGGCTGACAGACAGAAATTTCAGCCCTGCTTACAGCTCTTTGCTTTCAATTTAACATGGCAATACAAGCATCATGCACTTGGATTGCTCAATTCCTGCTCATAAACCAACATCTTGCTATCCAAAGAACAGGAATTTAAGTCAGAATGATGTTCAGAATTTTCAATGCCATTCACTGTAGCAGATACGTGACATGAAACAAAGGATTGAAAGATAAAATAAGTAATGGTTTAGTGCTTAAAATTCAGAAATATCCAGTGTATACCTAGAACAAAGAAAATATCTGTAGTTTCTCAGGCTGGAAGAAAAGCATTGTTCTGAATGTCTGGTCCCCAGCTGTACCATTTGTCACAATTGCACTGGAAAAAAAAAATTGCACATTCACTAGAAGAAGTGCCTAAAACCTGCACAGCTTTTGTCTGTTTGGCCCAGACCATCTGAATTACATCTGGGAGGAACTGTCTGGGTTTCAGACATGTCAAGGAGGGATTTTTAGCATGAGTGGGAAGTTAAGGCGGCTTATCAAACTCTTCCACAAGTTACTGTACAGTCAACTCTCCTTATTCAAATTCATTTTGCAGAACATCAGATTACTTAAAGGAAAAAGAAAAGAGCAGGAAAAAAAAGAAGTAATTGATTTATTGCTAATAGTCATAAAGGGAAAACATAAATAGACCAGGGCTGTGGCAGTGAGTCTCATAGTAAGTACACATGTAATCAATGTGAATGTATTCATTTTTATTTTCTCCCAGTAACAATCAATATGCATGGCCTCTCACTGTTGAGTAGGAAGGCACAGCTTTTGGCCCAGTGAGTTTACAATAATTCAGCAAAACTCCCACTGAGTTTTGATTGAATAATAAGCTTGGCTCTAGCCAAACCAAAACCAGAGGCAGGCAGCAATATGCTGACAAGGAGAAGAACCAGGAGCCAGCAATTCCAAGGGGAGCTGAGTGCAGAAATCACAGAAACAAAGGATCGTTTGAGTTGGAAGGGACCCATAAAGTCCATCTGGTCCAACTGCCTGCAGTGAACAGGGACACCTACATCTCCATCAGGTGCTCAGAGCCTCGTCCAGTCTGACATTGGGTATCTCCATGGATGGGGCATTTACCACTTCTCTGGGCAACCTGTGCTAGTGCCTCCCCACCCTGATTGTAAACAACTACTTCCTTATATCCAGTCTAAATCTCCTATTTTAGTTTGAACCATTTTCACTTTTTCTGTCACAACAAACCCTGCTGAAGAGTCCGTCCCTTTCTTTGTTATAGGAAGGGAAGGGAAAGAATGGAGCACTGAGAAGCAACTGTGAAGAACAAAGACAGAGGTGCTGCCATTCTTTCTCCAGATGGTGGAAAAGATGTCTTATACACAGCACAGGGAAGCTGTCCTCAGACTTTGCTGCACTACAAAACAAAGATTCAAAGGTGACCTTCGCAGCACTGCAGGAAGGAGTTGCTGTCCTGCCAGGAGCTGATCTCGGTAGACCTTCAGCTTCCACATGACTCCTCCAAATATTCCTTTACTATGTCATTATTAAACATGTCCATAATCCTGTCCCACGACTACATGCACCCAAAAGGCATCAAACAGCACTGTCAACAACAAGGAGCAGGCTGAGCCCCAGGGAAGCCTTGAGGCATGCTGGCTTCTGCTTTCATTCCCCAGACAAACACATCTGTGAGCAGGCATGCATGGGGCTAAGCTGCTGCTCTGTGCCCCACTGCCAACACTGCTGAGCAAGCAGCCTGTTGCACTCACCACTGACTTTTAATTTGCAAATAGCCTTAAAGCACTGCAGAAAACAGCACGCCATTTTTGTATCATTATTTTTAACTATGGTCACAAAGGCTTGGATGTCAGCATAACGCCTGTAGTGTAATCACTGAACAACCACAGAGAACACAAGGTGTCACAAAGAAACAAAGGAAGGGTCATCCTGATCAGAGAGTTATATCAGAGAGAAATATCCATACTCACTGAACAAAGCCTCTGTACTATCATGCCTAGAGACTGAACCTACCTAGAGTACTAATAATAACCTAAACAAATACCCATAGCTATTTTACATGTTCTTGAGCTTACCCACATGAGCAAGGGCTATCTCTCTCCCTCCCCCACAAGCAAGCAGCCTGCTACCCATTCAGAGATCATTCAGGCATCCAACAGTCACTGACATTCAGGAGAGCTGGCCATTTAGCTGCTCTTTGCCCTTTGAAGACACATGCATCCACTGCTCTGCATCACAAAACATATTTCTCAAAGGCTCACTCTCTTTTCCTGTGAAATCCCAGAAAAATTACACTGGATAGGCCGTTCAGGATTAATGTCTGTACACTGCTTACCTGTTTGGTTCCAAGAATTTTTGGCACTCCACACTGTCCTGTAATGCCTTCAGTTTGTTACCCTCCTAATGAAAAGATGCACTTCCTTCCCTGGTGCACATTTGGCTTGCTGGGAGGCTTGGCTAATGGTGTTGTGCAAACGAAGACAGTTATTAGTATGATTATGGGTGTTACACTAATAATAACCAGGAACTGTGGTCAGGTATTTCAGACATACAGGAAATGAGAGGGAAAACCTATTTAAAAAGGTTAAAGAAACGACTGCTTTTCATGAACCAAGGAGAGAGATTTGCATGTGAAACAGAACATGATGAGCTCTGCGGAAAAATACCTATTAGCATTAACTCCAATTTAAAAGTGATTTAATTTTGTCATGCATTTTAGCCCAGAGAACATTGGCTTTTGGCAGCCATGCAGGCAAGCTTGTGAATTCCTCATGGGAATACGTGGTCCATATCCAGTGAGAACTACACTACCTTGGACTGAGTACTGGATTCAAGTAGAAAGCTTCTCTTCTGTGCCAGAGAAGTCAGCGATTAAAGGAGCAAGTAAAAGACCAGGCAAGTAAATTAAGGATGGTCTTTCCCTACTGCATTCTCTGAGCTCTTGATGGCCAGGTTTTCATTTCTCTGCAAGAGCTGCAGATGCAATTGGACTGTTATGCTTATAGTCTTCTTGAAGGATTTGTCCTACATGATCTTGTCTCACCTATCTGTACTTTTGATCCCCCCATCAAAATTCACAGAATCACAGAACTGTAGGGGTTGGAAGGGACCTCTAGAGATCATTGAGTTGAACCCCTCTGCCAAAGCAGCTCTCTAGACCAGGTTGCACAGGTAGGTGTCCAGGTGGGTCTTGAACATCTCCAGAGAAGGAGACTCCACCACCTCTCTGGACAGTCTGTGCCAGTGCTCCATCATCCATGCAGTTGCAGAGAAGTCCACATTTTAACCATGCAATGTATGTAACAAAAATCAGATTATCTTTTGCCATTTTTAATGATGATCACTTCAGTGAATGACCCCAATACTTTTGTTAAGAGAAACAGCATTTTTCTCAAGAATTTCACCTTCTCAGAAATAGTAATTCTACTAGAGACCTCAAGCATCTCCCCTTTCCCATTTTTGGACAGAAGACTACTAAGATTAATCACACTAGTTTCACTGCAACAGACATGGAGCAAGCAGGTGACTTGCAGATGGACACGGAGAGACAAGCAACCTGCAGCTGGAGACCAAGGCAATGGGCTATTCATCTTCCTTCACTCTTCACCAGTGTACAAGGGTCAGAAGCAGCCATATTTCATACAGGAGAGTGTGAGAAAAAGGAGTAGTTTAAGTCTTGTGTACAGTCCTCCATGAAGTAATTCTGTATCAAAGACCAATCCAGGCTACTCTGTTCCTTCATGTCTCCAACACACCAACAAGGAAGAAGTCAGAGAAATGTTGCTGTGTTCCACTTAAACATGGATGTGGAAAAAAAGTGCAACAGCAAACATGTCAAATCAACCATTCACCGTATTGGCCTGTTAATCCCTTTTTGTTCTGATACTTATCCAAAACTCTTATTGCAATCCATCTATATTCTAAACTCTGCCTGGCATATTCTTCCAGAGAAAACCAGGAAGCTCATTAGCTTTCATTAGAAGATACAAATCTGCATCAACATAAACGTCAAGAAAACATTTCCCGTAATGGAAGTTAATTTTTGCAAAACTAGTAGCAAAGTAGTTGATACATCTCCCAGATTTTTGTTTGCTTATATCCCACATATGTGACATCCCAGCTGTAGAAGTAGCCATACTTTATCTCACCTGCAAAGTCTTGTAGGAAAATACTATGGAAAGTGGAAGAATAAGGAAATGAAGTTCATGTAGTGTAGCAAGAACAGCATAGGAATTACATCAATTAAACAGGTAAATTAAAGAAAACTAATTAAAAAAAAATCCAGGTATCTTTTCTTCATACTTTTTACAGCTGGCTAAAGTTGCAATAGTAGAAGTTCAGTTCTTGTACAAAAACATCTGCACAAACTGCTATATTTTCCTTTAGGAAAAAATACTGGAAGCAGCAGAAAAATTGCTTGAACTTACTTTCATGAGCATCCTGTTCTAACAAAGAAACGGTTAATGATTTTTGCTAAATAATGGAAAGCTTCAGAAACATGGTAGTGTATGATGTTCCCTATCCTCTCTTTGTCTAGGAGCACATCTTAAAACTTGCACAATCTACAGTCTAATCTGGTAGGCTGTAAAGGGACAGACCAGAGAAAGAAATCTCCATTCACTTTGCCTGGCTACGGAGTAGACCACATGGATTATTCACACATATTCTACTGTATTTGTGTTTAAAAAGCCTAATGTGTCTGTCATAAAGTATTACATGCAATTGGCTTGATGTTCATCTCAGTGAAACTGGGCAGCATACCAGTGTGTTCAATTTAAAAGTTTGTATGTAGGGCAGTACCCAATAAAAATCCTTAACAACTGATAAGGCTGCACATTATTCAATTTCTCTGTTGCCACTGGTTTTGTTGGTTTTTTTTAATCTTGTGCAGAGAAAAGGTGGAACAGTTTACACTGTGGTTTTGGTGTAAAACTCTTAGATCACAGCAAGTGACTTTTGAATTTGGCTGAGGCTGAAAGAAACTTCTTCAACAAGGGACCTACCACATCTACCTATTTCCACAGAGAGACTGGGGGAAGAGAGAGCAAAGAGAAAGGTCACTCTATTCTGCCTGCCACATCATGCAATAAATATTAACCAGAGATGATTAGTGAAATAAATAAATAACAAAGAGCTTTTACAGTTCTTATGGTCTATGTGTATCTTGCTAGATGATTAAAGAAAAGCAAGTTTAAGAAACAATGACTGCCAGATGAAATTTCACAGGTTTATTTTCTAGCTGGGTTGCAAACAAAGTAAAATGATGTAGGGGTTTCTTTGCCCTTGTTGCTCCCTTTCCTTCAAATTCCTCCAGACCCTTAACAGCATCCCAGTAGCCCTGCTCCTGAATCCACACTGCCAGGTCTCCCATCAGCAGCAACTCTTTTTCCTTTCCACTGACTGCTTTGCACAAAGCATCAACGCTCTCCCAGTGGGACTATACAGTAGTGCCTCTTCTGCCAGATGAGGACATTGAAGCAAGTCCTTTCAGTTCCACCATCCAGGTGAAGAGGGACTTGCACACATTGTCTCAAAGGGGAAAACCTGACTGCTGCCAGTGGAACTGAAGGAGTATCTTCAGCCTGTTGAGTTCCAATTTACTTGATTGAATTTCCCCATTAAAACAAGGAGAGAGAAAGAAAAGGAGAAATGTGTTCAGGAGAAGAGGTTGGAGTCAGAAGATAGACTTCATACCAGAATGCACATGTTCATCTTTCAAAGAGCAAAAAAACCTGCAACTTTATTTCCTCCATTCTTAGAAAAAGGGTAAATTAATAAAATTCACATCTTTGTGCAGTTTAAGGTAATGAATGTGCAAGAAGATGCATAAAAAAGATGTTTAGCTGACAACTTTTCTAACTGTATTACTTTAAATGATGGAGAAAATAATCAAAAAACTATTGTAAGCATCCAGAAGATAACGAGGAGATGAGTTATGGCCAGCATGGATTTGTCAAGAACAAATTATGTCACACTAATGTAATTTCCTTCCCCTTCAGGATAATAGACCTTGTGGACATGGGAGAAGCAGTCAGTATCATATATCTTGACCCTGGTAAGTTTTCTGACACTCTCATATAGCATTCTGATAAATAAGAGAAAAAATGTGGACTAGGGAATACTACTAGAGAGCAAATGCAAAACTGGTTAGAAGGCCGCACTGAAGAGAATAATTACTAATGGTTCACTGTCAAAGGCTGCAGCAAGTGGATTACACAGAGGTCTCTCCTGGCCTCATACTATTCATTGCAAATGAACTGGATGATCAAGGTGAGAGCAGTGTTATTAAACTTCACATTGCTAGGAGCAGTTCTGCATCTGCTTCAGAAGAGGACAAGAACTGCAGAGGAACTTGATCATTATGAAATAAAAAATAGGATGCAAATGAAGTGAGGTGACTGCTATATTATCAAGTGAGCAAGCAACAGTTTGTTACATAATACAGTTGGCTTGGCACTACATTGTAAGGATCTGGGTTCTACAGTTGGTCAAAAGACAAACATAAAAACATAAGTTTTGCCCTTAGTGAGAAGAATATAAGTTTTTTCCTTTACTCAATACCTGCCTGACCTCAGAGTATTGCATCCAGATTATGTTTTGCTCCACTAACTGTAAGGAAGATATGGGCCAGTGAGATTGAAAGGTGAGCAAGAGGAACAACCAGAAATCTGGACATCTAGGAGAAAAAGGTAGGCTTCATATTCTAGAGACTCATACAAAACACAACAATGATCTTCAATTCTGTAAAATGTTGTTCTAAAGAGAAAGCACAGTCTTATCTTGGTAATTTTGTTGGCCAGGACAAGAATGAAATGTCTTAGTAAGAGAGTTTTAGGGTGGACATTAGGAAAAACTTTTCAGTGTTCTAAAGATGAACAATCAAATAGACATCTTAGGGCTGCTGTGGAGCCTTCATCACTCAGAGGAGATCCATGTACAGCTGGATGTTCTGCAATGAGGAACAGACTATGCGACCTCCAGAGATTCCCTCCTAATCCACTTGTCTATAATCCCATGAATTCTGTGAATACCTCAATCTAGCTATGCTTAATAAATTAAATTGCAAGGGAGAAAAAAAAAATCTGCTAGACTCAGAGGTAGACCTGAAAACATGTTGTAGTAATAGGTCATAAATTTGCTTTCATTCCCTAAGGAGATTTTATTGCACAAAGACTAACATACCAGAAGCCTCCTCTAACGGTTAAGTAACTTCGGCTCACTGACAGGTTCTTTGATTCATATTCTGTAAGAAGTTTATGTTTATAGAAACAAATGGGTTGCATCAGAAATACAGGTTAGGTCAATCTTCTAATCTCTATGTGTCTCCAAAATGTCTCTTTGTAAATCCTCATGTGCCTTGAACAGCAAACACATGATTCCAGACCATTTACTAAAGGGCATTTTGAATTATTTTCATCCTATTCTTATATTTACTGCTTCCCAGTATAAAATACAAATACCCTACCTCCAGAATGAAAAGAAGGATGAAGAAGGTTATCTACAAAACTGTACCTTTCCTCAGTATCAGACATCCATATTTTATAAAGAGCAGAAAGCACTTTATAAGTTAATGGAAGCGACACTGACACATTTCCTTTTGGTACCATGAGTACAATGGGAAATAAAAGAAACTTAAATTTAAAATCTTCCTTAAAAAGTGTTGTTTCACAGAAAGGAATAATTATTGCTGTAAAACATCATAAGACTAAAGCAATCCAAGTTATCAGCCAAGGTGTTAATTATCTTTTTATATCAGCAGGCAGACTCCATAATACATTTTCAGATAAATGTTATGTTTTACTCTTTTTCACTTGGGCTCACTAAGAAATCATAGGGGAATGAGACCTCTTTTACTCATCCTGATGAACAAAACCTGATGGAGAGTAAACAAAAGCTACCAAACAGTCCTTGACTGGTGTGAAACTCAACAACTCATTCAAGTTTGAATCTCAGAGAAAAAAAGGCCATACTAAACTGACCTCGCAAAATCCCATCCTCCCAAAGCTCATGGGGTTCATACAAGCTGCATTTGTTCAGAACGGTCCCAAGAGGACAATGCAACTTCTGTTCTACTACCACAGGATACAAGGTGGTATCAAATAATGAACCCAAGTATTTCCCTTCTGAACTCAGCCCAAAGCACTTTAAAAGTTTTCTAATACAAAATAATGTACCGTGAAGTGGAAATCTTTCTGATATTTTGTCATTTTAAGCTGTGGTAATATATTTTCCTTTGGAAAATACAACACACTGTACTCATTGTGTGCTTTTTTTTGTTTTCTGTTTAATCTGTGATGCATATCTGAATGGAATTTTTTGCCTATAATTCTATAAAATTTACTCTGAAGTGCTTCTTATGCTCTACTGATCACAACTCTGTTCTAAGGACTGGCTCTTATTTTTTAGTCTTCTTTTCACTGCCCTTCTGCTGTAGTAGAACAAGAGAAGTGAGAAGAAAAAATATTCTGCACCTTTAACAATTTGCTGTCCCTTTATTTTTGTATAGTGTCACAAGGCCCTTGCTACCTCACATAAACAAACAGGAAATCACAGCACCGAAATGATGCACTTATGTCAATCTGATTGACACACACATCAATAGATAATTTTTTCCCCCCAAAAAATTGAGATCTGTCCTCTATATTTCAACTGTGATAGTTATCGTAAATGTTATAAAAAAAGGAGGCTAGATTTTCAGCTGGTGTAAATTTACCTAACTGTGAAACCTTGAGTTATAGTTTACAAACCTGTATGTCAGGCCTGACTTAATGATGGCTTTAAGACCATAACCTCTGGCCATTGCCCTCTAACGGCCGCTGGTTCTAATGAGCTTATCAAAAAGACATTGATTGATGAAGCCTCACGTCATTTCATTCAGCTTCTGCAGGAAATAGCTTGATTTGTTTTCAGACCAAACGGAGCTTACAATCACATTGGGACCATAAAACAAAAACTATGACAATTACACCAAGGCTAAACTTGACCCTGCATTTACAATTACTTAGCAACTTCCCAGGTGCAGGAGTATAGGATTTCATTAGCTGCTAAGATGATGGTGCCCTTCATGCAGATGCAGCTATTTACACAGTCTGTTGAAGCTGCCTCAATTAAGAAGTTCTAAAAGCTCAGAAATAGTAGGAAAATCCATGCTTCAACCATCTTGAATAAAATAAATCTTTGATTATTTCAGCCAGAGAAGTGACGTTCAAAGGATATCACAGAAGTGAATGGCACAGAGTTCTGGCTCCTGTGCCTAACCACAGAGGCCTTGTGATGTGTAGAGAAAGTGAAGAACATCTCAGAAGGGTGATAGTTTCAAGTGGGTCATTTCATGGCCTGAATTAATGTCTGGAAGATCCTAATGGCTTCATACATAAACCAAGAGGAAATCAGATGTCTGAAGTTCCCTGCCAGAAGTAAATGAATGACATCTGAAGTCCCTCTGCCTTTGAAGTAAACATAACTGTAAACATAAATACATTAAACAGAACACAGCTATTTATAGGAAATCAAATGTAAACAAAAAGGGATTGAGCCTCTATGAAAGGAAACAAAACAAAAAACAAACACCAAAAAAAAACAAAGAAAACAAAAGAAACAAATGCAAATGTAAGGAAAGAATAGTCAGCATTTGTAAGTTGGTCATTAATCATGCTTTGTACTTCTGAATGTTATTTATTTGCCGCCCTGTACTTCTGAATGTTCTTTATTTGCTGGCCTCAGAATCTGTAAATATTAGGATTTGCCTACAGAGATGCTGTGGTAGGAGATTATTTATTTGTTCTGCTGCCACTTCTGTCTCTGGTTACTCTTTTGCTCCATCAAGTCTGTTTACAGCCGTAGTGTGACGATGGGTATGCGTGTGTATGGAGAACCAAACAAGGATCGCTCTAAGACCACACCCATTCAGAAGCAAATATATTCTGTCTGTACAGTGCACAGAAGGCACAGCCGTGCCCAGCACTCAACACAGCACAAATCCTACAAGCTGACCAATAACAAACTCCAGTAACCAGTGCCACACCAAATCCTGCTTCATTCAGGTTTTCCATCAAGTGGCATGGGGAATGTGGGAAGACCTGCCCCAAACCCTTCCAGTTCCCCCTGGGAACTGGCAAGCTCCACAGAGCAGTAAATCCTGTATTTGAGTCTTTTCAGCAAGCCTGGGCTCTGTGCCTGACAATGCGGCTCTGATGTGGAGAGCTCTCCCAGTCTTCAGTTTCCCCACTTGTGCAGAGACACCATATTTATTACCTCCTGAGCATTAGGAACTACTTACTTGCACATAGAATTGTGATTTTCCAGAGCACTGTTAAGTGATATCAAAAGGAAATGCCTTCTTTTATCTGTGTTGGCATTTTTGTTTCTCCTTTCATGCCTATAAGAAGAGCTTGGGAATCCTGTTTTCTTAAAAAGCAGTTTGAAGAAATCAAACATTGGTGTCATAGTACAGTCAATCCCAACAGGTTTGCAAAAGCCTTGTCGCTTTACATCACACAGCTTGATGAGATGCAGGTTGAGAAAGCTGTATCTAAATGGTTTCATGGGTGGTAAGAGGGTCATACATGAAAGTAGCACCTCTCCCTGCAAGGCACAGGTTGTCCCAGGAGATAATCAGGACTTTCTTCCCAAAACAGTCAGAAGATCACTGTGGTTAACAGCCCGTCGCACACAGGAATAAACAGGGATGCATTTTTCAGATTTGATCATTGTGAGAGATCAGGGAAAATCAGAGAACTTAGGAGTCTGGGTGCATGGGGACTCATATTCAGGTATTTCTATTCTGCCATTATCTTTATATTTGTGCTTTCTCTCCAAAACTGATGGATTCATTATGCTGCACCACCTGCTTTAGGCATCATGCAGCTGCCAGGGAAGAAAATGGTCAGATATTACATTGTCACAGAACTTACTGAGCTATCACTTACTGCTTCCTTCCTACAAAAGGGAAGACGATAGACCTGTTTCCCCCAGCACATTTCTTACATTGAGACAGTGTTTTGTTAATAAACCTAGCCCAGTATTTTAACAACTGCAAGGTGAAGGGTTGAAGCAGTAATATGCCTTAAGGTCATGTGGCACACGGTCGTATTTTAATTACCAGTGCCTGAGGCTTGTCTCCACAGGTATGTTTCCTTCCTGCATAAAACATGAAGCCAGGAGTGATTTCAAAACATGCTGTCAAATAGTCTGTGACTTCAACAGGATGTACGCAGCATTAGACTTTAATTCAAGGGCAAATTTTATTTCAGTATTTTATCTTGTAGACTCAGAGGGAGAGAAGTATAAATGTTTTTCTGTTGGTAAACTAATAATGTTTAGCAACACAAGGCGTATCATATGTTCTCAATATCTTTCATTTCCTTAATAAATATCCAAGCATAGCAAGCTCTCAACACCAATATCCTTTCAATAAAAGGTAACCTTATATGGTCACTACACGATACATGATTTATAAGATGTCATGTTAAAGTAAACTCAAACTCACCAAACACACTGAAGGAAGGAAATGGTTGTCTGGCTCCATATGGCGTTTTCATGTTTCTATTAAAACCAGACTATTCAAACACTGCGGACACCGACACAGGTTTCAGCTCTAAAAGAAGGATAAAGAGAGTCTTATCCATACCATCTGTACCAACAGCATAAAACTTGCTGGCAGCACATGAATGCGGTTAAAACACATAGGATCACCTCACTGATGGAGATTAAAAAGACATTACAAGACTACTTTTGCATGAAGAGTTATACTTAACGTGGATCATTAAAACCCCTTGCTAGCCAAATATCATGGGAAAAAAAAATAGTGACAGTTGAATTGCAAAGACCAACTCTTTTAAGATGCTTTCTTTAAAAGAGGATATAGTATTACAGACCCTGAAACCTGATCTTTGTTAGACCCAAAATTTAAGCGTCAGTTATGCTGAATTTCTGGGAAGTAATGTTCTCAGCTATTTGGAATGAAAATATTGTGATGCTTTTGCAAACATCTTCCATCTACAAAAGTATCATCTTAAATAAATAAAAAGTTACTTATTTATTATGGATGACAATAAATAAATAAATAAATCCATACATCCAAGGTATTGAAACCATTCTTTTTTTTCTCCTGGCTGTTCTTTCTGTGCTTATTCCCTTGCAGATCCTGCCAGCCATTCTCCTACCACAAGCCACTTTGGGGACTCCCAGGCTCAGAGCCCGCCAGGCTCCACCCAGAAATCAGCAAAGGAAACCTGATGTAAACAGAGGAGGTGACTGAATTATATTTTTCCTTCCCTATAGGGGGCAACCCTTCACCACTTCAGTGAATCAGGGGCCACAGCAAGTCTCAGTTCAGGGCCAGGAACGTGCTGCACCACGGTAACGTAAATGAAATCAAAGAGGGGAACAGATTTCAGTGCACATCACAGCAGGTCGTTGCATTTGTTTGGTGGTGTGCTGCACGAAGCTAACGTAGTTGCTTTTTAAGTTATTTTTAAAACCACTGCCAAATAGTGCTGTTGTAAAGCCCAGCTGAGCTTACAGTCTGCAGTAAACTCAGCAAAGTGCTAAACCTCCTAAATTTTGTAGGAGAGGACTCATCCTGCACATTTTCAAGGCAGCCTTTTGCACTGCACCTCAAGCAACACTAACTCTTACTCTTTTCTTAGAGATTAATGTGTCAAACATGTACTTTTGACACCGCAAGAGTTTTGGTTCACTCACTTCAATAGATAGAAGTGGTCATTAGCCTTTTGTGTCTACCACTACTTCTACTTTATTAACGCAAGTGCCTAAAAGATCTTCTGTTAATGAGAATGGCAAAGACCCAGAAAACACTGTCGATTCTTTGAACTTCATGTCATATTACAAGGCTCATAGTGTCATTGCTCCATTAAAATTTTAAGTATTACAGCCTTCCGAGCCAGCAGTACTTAATGACTTAAACACTTCCTCCTCCCCCTTTTTCTTTCAACATCAAACATTACAATATGTGGCAGCTTTTCTAGAAGCAGAAAACACCATCCATCTTTGTAACATGTAACGGTTTCTACTTACCTTTCCATGTGCAGGACACGTTACCTGCTCACTCAGGGTCATCAGTGGAGCCCAGAAGGCAGCACATCTTTATCCTCACTGCCTTCTGTGGTGAAGCAGCAGCTGTGTGTCGATATATGGTCTCCAGCAGGCCCAGCGTTACTTACTGTACTGTAGGATTTTCATTCAGCCTTTTGATTCCTACACCATTGCACAGCTCTTCAGAGTTTCAGCAAGTATGTGGAAGAGAAGCACAATATGCATCTGGAGCTTTTCAAGATAAGGACAAATGCTGCACTGAAAGACATGGTTAGCAGGCACAGGGGGGATGGGTTGGTGGTTGAATTAGATGTTCTTAGCGGTCTTCTCCAACCTTAGTGATTCTATGAGCTCTAACATTGATAGTGCATCATGAAAAGGGAGGCAGCTGACCCCAACAGAGCTATTCAAGAAAATGGAAATCAGCACACAGAGCATATCATAAAGCCAGTGAGGAGAACTGGAAACCTTCTAAATGTGGTCTTCTAAATGTGGTTCATAGTGTGCAGGGGGAACTCTGACTGATGGGGACACTGGTACAAAGATGGGCATTGCTTTTTCAGGCTGACTGTTGTGGTTTGTTGCTGTGTTAGAGTGCTTTGTCTATTGGCTTCTTGTGCCAATTTCTTCTCTGGGGGCTTTTTTATACAAGTGGTATAAGTGAGGCCACAGAAACCTCTTGTAGTGTCCTTTATCACTTGTTACAGACAGGAGCTGAGTGTGCTTTCAACTATAGTTTGCAACCACACCACACTCGTTATGCAAGTTCCACTAATAAATTTCAGCATAAATGAATACGTTCATCTGAACTTCAGACCCATTTCATTTCAGAGACACAGAAAGAAAGTGACAACAGCATCTGCCAGCAGTCTTAAGCACAGGGTAACAGTATGCAGAAGCATTTGGAAGAGTTTTAAAGAATAGCATGCTTCCTTAGCTTATTATCTTGCAGTTTACTATGTTGGAACCAAGATTAAAATGCCTTAGTGTTTACTGAAGCGTCATATATGGTATCTAACAGCATGTTATTTTGTGCACACTGTTTAACATTCTTTATTGCTTCAACTCATAAGGTTTATTTGAAATCAGTGGAGGAATTCATCCCATCTACTATTTACTCAGCTATTATCAGCTACTGCAACAGTGCCGTGTGGAGGGTAATAAACATCAGTTATTTATGAGCTTTCACAAGCATGCAAACTCCTGACAGAAAATTACATTTCTAAGATTCATTTTTATTTATGGCAGATGTATGTCACAGTATTCAGTTGCATTCTGCATATAGGTTGCTCTAGAGGTAACCCTGAAAATAACCTTATCTGCCTGGTTGTATTCTGCATTTGGATTGGTTTATGCTTGATTCCACCTATTGTCTTCCTCTCCCTGCCCTGGTAACAAAACCCCTTTTTCTTTGTTGGGATCTACAATGAAAATGAAGTTGATGGAGGATTACACTCCACCTAACATTTTGATGAAATCCTAGCTAAGTCAATAGGTCATCTTCCAGTCAGAGGGGAAGCGCTGAGCATGGAGGAATTATCCCAAAAGCCAAGAAACTCCCCCTACATAAGATTCATAAGATGTTTAGCAGGCATTGGTCAGGAGTAATTTAGAGCCCTTTTACACAAACACAACCAGGGAGAGGAGAGGTTCCCACTCAGAGGAACACTGACCACCTCACATGAGGACATCATTTGACTTGATGATGTGAGCCACAAACAAAAGGTCACCAGCAGGCAACTCCTGACTGGCAGCATGGCAAAGGAAACTTCTAAATTTTTAACCTAAATATGGGAATTTTTGACCTCAGTGTTCTATATTTTTCCTATATTTCCACTTATTCCACCTGGCTTCTTATATTTGCTATATTAATGGATTTTACCTTCTCCTCCTTTAACGTTGCAGAGTTTTCCCCGGTCTTGCTACCCAGATAGAGAACAGTTTGTTTAATAGCTACTGATTACTTCAGGTGAGGGATTTGAGTGGAAATGTTTACAACAGCTTCATATTTCATCTTTTCAGGACCTCAGTGACATCTAACCAGGAATACATAGTCGGGTTCACATCTGTGTATATGTATTTCTGGGCTTGGTTATTTGAGCTCTCAGAGGAATGAGATGCCTGTATACCTTTGTTAACTAGCTTTATGGTGCTGGTTTTGCATAATCAAGCAGCACCTTTCATCCAATAATATATTTAAAATATCTTTTAGACAAAGCTCAATTTGATGAGGCTGACTCTGCAGCAGCAGGGAGTATGCATGGTACATTGGGCTTTAGAGTAATGGTTTAGATCTCTCTACAGCATGTAGCACACATAAGCTTTGAAGCATAAAAATCATAAATGATTAACCTACTTGATTTCACATAAATGATAGAAATATACTCTTCATGGTTTATTTTATTGTCTGAAAACAAAGACATTATGTCCTCGTGTGATGGGGACTTTTTATGATCTTCAGCAACGCTAGTCCATTTTGTTTTAATTAGTAATTAATACAGTGAAAAATTGACAATTATTATATATCTGTATGCGTGACATTTCAATTATCATCATGTGATCATAGCTGTTTGGAATGAATATTGTCTCATCTCCATGAGCTATTTCCATCTATAAGGTAGATAGCCTTAAAAATTCAGCATCCAGATATTTCTCTTTTTTTCTCTTTTTTTTTTTTTTTTTTTTTGAATAAAACCACATTTTGAATTTAAAAAAGCAACTTGCCAAAACATCATTTTTTGCAAGAAAACATGAAGGGCCTTTGAAAAACTGAAACGGTTATTTATTAACTGTTCAGTGAAGCAGTAATTTGAATTAAAATTGGGGAAAATATATGATATTACTCAATAAAAAAAAAGATTATGTATACCGATATTGACATCTACAGCAATAAAAAAAAAGGACCATCACAACCTACTTTCTAAGAACTTCATTGAGACCTACTAGTACCCTAAAAAAAACAAAACAAAACAAAACAAACAGTGCATATTTTTATATTTACCTGATTTAAAAGTGCTCCGTAAGCTTCCTTTGAAGATTCAGGCAATGTTTGAAAATAAGAGCAATCTTCTGGATTTTTGTTTTTACGCTACTAGCTGCGTGCCATGTTTTTTCTGTAACATACCCCTTCAGGATGGTATACCCTTCCTGACCATCATTACCAAATCCAGACAACTTGTAAGAAAAAATTTGGAAGTACACTTCTGATTGAGCTGCTTTATTTTTGCAACTTGGCTTCTCAGTCCACACATTGTAGTAAAATTGTTTGCAGAGAACAGTGAAATTTCTGAGGAATTTTTGAGGGTTTAGTACAGCTGATTTTAATCCTAATTGCAAATTGGCTTCAGTAACTACAGGAATGATGAAGCTAAACTGACCACGTAAGGGCTGGTTTTAAATACCTTGGTATGGTTCATTAGCATCTTTCCCTCCCTGGTCAGAAAACAGGTTGAGGGCAGCCAAAGTAACCACAGGCCACCAGAGACAACCCAGAAGGTGGTCCAGTGTCACATACATATGAAAATTAATGGCATTATCACCCACAAAACAAGTTTACTCCTATATTGGTACACCTGAGTTTCTTCCGGAGGTATGATCTAAACAACACATTGCTTCTGCAAACAAAGAGGCGAAGATAAATTCCTCCACTTGTTTGAAATGCTGTTGTTCTTGACCTCTGGGATATGGAAAGATGTACATAAATAAAATTCCTATTTCTGCTTGCTTCCCTGTCCTGGAGAAATACTTATAAATAAGAGATCAAAGATCCTGTACAAACACTAAACGTAAAGCTGACAGGCTGCAAAAGCAAAGCGTCTACCTCAGTGTCTCAGAGCACTGTGACTAAGTAAGCCCCTGGGACCCTGCAGGAGCTGCTTCCTGCACTAGCCTGTGCCCTGGGAGGGCACCTTTCTTAATTTTATTTTCATTTCAGTGATGCCTTTGAAAATATGAGCATGTCAGAAAGATTAGGTGGTAAATAGTTTGTATTAGCTGCTGCGAGATATTTTTGCAGCCTATTCTGAAATACACAATGTTATCTGCTACCTAATCTTGTAATCTTGGCTGCTGAATCCCCATTTGGCAGTGAAATAGAAAACTTCATCTTTCGCTTACGCCTCCCCAAAAAACACAACAAACTTTTTGTTTGTTTTAAAGTTAAAATAGATTACAGCAGTCAGTGTGACCTTTCCTGGTTTATCTCTTTTTTTCTTAACCACCCATCACTTACTTCCAGATATCCCAGCCAGCTGTGCAGATTCAACTGAGCAAATAAGGTCCAGTAGGAAATTATTGATGGCTTTATCAGTGTGAAATACTCACAATGCATCACCTGCATGCTTAGGAGTGTAATACTGACAATAAATATGATAATAGTTGTCACACATCAGTGAGAGAAATGTTGAGCTTCCAAAGCAGTGAATAAATTGTGTTTCCCTTTATTTATTCAGTGCAATAGATGGCACAAAGATGGTAGAACCAACCAACCATTTTGACATGTTTACAAGGCTTTTAAATCATGAAATGGATTATTGCAGTGCTGGAATTATTTGGCAAATGCATTTTATGCACAGCACATTCTGCTTGAAGAGGCAGGCTTTTTAATTTGCATTTGTTAGAAGTGCCTGCGAGGAAGAAGGATTATATGTCAAAGAAGCTACACCTCTGGTACCAAACACAATAACCTACACGGTTGCATCCAAGCTTCTTCAGTCACAGCCATACAATACGTCAGAGAAGAAGTTTAAGAGTTAACCTGGGATATCTAACTCAGCCTTGGGTGGGATTCAGAAGCCACAGCTGTAGAGTTCTGCCAAGATTTCTTGGGTATTAGAGCCACATGGGATTGCCTCGTCAGCAGGCTCACCCTGAGTGTTTAATATTTGATAGCCAGGTACAGATGAAGAGAATCCCTCTGGAGTATCTTTGCCCAGCACTTGGGATCCTATCCTGCACAGGCCAGCAGTTGTTTAAATGTTTTCCACTGGAAACTTACCACATCCCAATGTTTTTTCTTGTGGCAAAATCTGCTGAACACTCTCTAAAAAACTGCTTTCCTTCAACCATTTCTTTTTCCCTTCCGCTTCTGGATCCAAATCCTCAGCAGCTGTAAGACAAACCCATTGCAGCTCTGTCAGTTTAGAACAGTTGATGGTGTGGTCAAAGCTTCTAAATCAACATTTTGACTTCACTTACTCCTTGCTGTCCTAAATACAGTGTTCAGCCATGGGAACATTAAACATAAATGTGAATTGTATGAAGAATTAAGAGCCAAAAAATAAAACTAATAAGGAACAAGGAGTGCATTATAAGCTGCTGGAAGACTTGGGTTTTATTTGAGGTGTACTTACAGGCTAAATAACAGTGTCATTCTGCCAACTGTAAAGAAGTGGGTTTACAGAAGTGCCTTGGGTTTACTTAGAACAACAACAACAGCAACAAAATCTGAACAACTTGCAACAGGGGGAAATAAGTCAATCTGAAGTGATGAAGAAAGACTGAAATCCCTAAAACTCACTTCAGAAAATGAACCAAGAGAGATGGAGTACTAGGGTTAGGTACAATAAATAAATAAATAAGAAAAATAGCTAACTCTTTGTTCTGCAAACCAGAAATTAGTAACAGGCACATATTAATTTCCAAATTTATATGTGGTACTATTCATATTGATTTAAGCACATATGCATTATTAACACACAGCAAACTACATTAAAGTAACATGAATGGTCTGATTTAAAATCCATGAATGCCTGGCAGTAATGGATCATCACATCAAGGAAAGAAGCAAGCAGAAACCTTTTCACACGTTTCAAGTTCTGCTGAATAGCATTGCATCCTTTGCATCATTTCAGGGCATGCGAAAATGAATTTCTCTTTGGAATATCTTTAGGATTCGGATTTTTGCATTGTCTAAGGTTATAAGGAAAGAGGCACCTTCAAGCAACTTTGTTTGGGTAATAGGGAGCCCAAAGATGTGCATCTCTATCTGTGATGACCAATGGTCCTCAGGTAAAGATCACTTTAATGCTTCTACTGAAGAAAAGGCTAAATATGAATAAACTCCATTCTAAAAAATAGAGAATTCACAAGGGAAAATTGTTTTCAGCATATTCTAACAGCAGAAGATGCTTCTCTTGAAACATCTTAAAAAAACAGAAGACAATCCAACACAGTGCTGAAGAAAACCATGTCTTATCAGTTCACTTCATGGAACTGCTTGTTGTCCTTTAAACTAATTTAGAACATTGCACAGAGGAACTGTTTCACAAGTTTCAGTCTGCTGGAACAATAGCAACATACTCTTGGAAAACAAAAGAAAACACAATCTGCTATTCACACACTGATCTTCAGATTTTTTTGCATTGGTTTGCAATATCTAGATGTAAAGTTTTCCATAGTCTCCTTTGGTGTAAAGCAGCAAAACTCTACAAAAAAAATAACTCAACTTGCCTATGTTAAGCAAGGCTCTGACCTTTAGTTTATTTGGCAAGCGATCACATGAAACAGTATTAGTAGGAGGTCCATAGTCAACTGGAGTTTATGTGTTACTGACTTCTTTTCCTTTAAAATCTACATGTAGAAAATACACACACTGAAAATCAACAAAAAATTGAAAAATAATATCAAATAAGAGCAACCATCATTTCTGCTGAAGTATATAGAAAATATTCTGCATTCTGTTTCTCCAAGCATATTCTCCTGAGTGCAAGGGTGATGGTCATCCTTCCAAAACCAAGCCTCTTGCAGCAACAGAGAATCAACTCCTTATGTGCAGTTTCTTCAAGTTTTGATTCAATACAGATGCCTTTTTCTCCATTGTTATGAAATTTTCTTTCCCCTAGTACACATTTTTCTCTTTCTTGCCTTTTATGGTATATCTTGAAGGATACATATATTCTTTTCAGTAGCATTATCCCATTGCTCAATTCACTGTTTTTTTTTCAAGTCTCATTAAACTTCTCCTTTTATTCTCTACCCCATTCTCCCTTTTCATCCTGTTCCTTCAGTGCCTCTCATCCCCACAGCAGTTTGTCTCAGACCTTCCAACCTTGTTCATTCACTTTCCCCTTTTTCCTTAAAATTCCTCTTTAATTCACAGGATTATCTATTTATACCCTGAATTATTCCATTTATATTCTCACTGTCCAGGATCTGCTATGCTCAGAAGCTCTTCAGCAGGAGCATGAGAGATTAATGCAACTTTCTCCCTCCTCCACTGCTTCTAACAACAGGTTGGGTTATTGGTGCCCAAGAGGAGACCAAAACTGCAGAGATCTTCAAAGTACATGTAAGCAAAGACTACAAAAGCTGGGAAAAGAGCAGTAAAAAAACCTGAGGATCACAAACTGAGGGTGGTGTTATAGATTCCCCTATTGGGATGCAATAAAACAGGGAGCAGCAGTCTTCTCTAGCTACCTACCTCTGTCTCAAGTGGCAGATGGCAGTGGTTCAGATACACACCAGAATCAAACTGACAACTGCACATCCCAAAGACTTTTCAGTGGGATACATATTGGTTGGAAAAATAAGCTGTTTCTTTTAATTAAGATCTTGGAAGATGTATTTTTCTTTTTTTTTTCTTTTCTTCTTTTCTTTCAAAGCATTTAACATGATAAAAATCCAAATCTAATATTAGTAAATAATATTCCAGTCTTAAGACATTATATAGTAAATATGTAACCCCAGAATATATATTTTATGGTTCATTTTGAGATGTCTGGCAATAAGATCTATAAATTAGAAGCAGAGATGGGAATGGCACTATTGATCATTGTTATAATAATGAAGCTCATGCTTGCAGGTTAAATCAGTTTGTGCTAGGGAACAAAGGCTTACAGAGAAAGCTGGCATAAATACAAGAACATTACAGTGACTCCAGAAGGTCTGAAATCTGGAAATGCTTTTCAGAATTTGTAGGTTGATTTTCCTGTACTGTAGGTTTAAGTTCTCCATTTAAAATTATTATCATTAGGTTCTTTT
The DNA here is from genome assembly GCA_023055505.1 of Callipepla californica brunnescens. Classification (NCBI taxonomy): domain Eukaryota; kingdom Metazoa; phylum Chordata; class Aves; order Galliformes; family Odontophoridae; genus Callipepla; species Callipepla californica. The sequence goes on along the minus strand of JALIRH010000004.1, from coordinate 44,450,684 downwards.
ATTGCATTTCTTTTCTGCATTTGAGGTGAACAATTAGTCCTCATTCTATCTAGCAAAAAATGGGCTCCTAAAGGCAAAATATCAGGAAGATGATAACATGTTATACTAAGTGACTGATTTACCCTTCTTCACATGGGCCAATTGCTTATAATTAAAGATTGCCACTTCAGCACAAAGGTCAAAGACTAGGGCTTGTACAATCATTTTCTGAAGAAATTTTGAAGAGATGGAAGAATGGGCTCTCTGCTTCTTCCATCATTTCCTTCTGTTTCTGCATTGTTAGCAAAGCTTGTGGCTAAAATGCATAATTTGCATGCACACAAGGAGCTTAATTTTGAAATCAGTTACTGATTTGTTATTACAAGCTAAAGCGAATAAAAGCCTCTTTATGGAACCAAAGTTTGAACAGAGTTCTGGGGGGGGTCATCCTGCAAGAACTTTCTCTTATGCATTTGGATTAAGCTGAGTGGTTTGGAAGGGATGCGATAGTACAGATCAGGCCAACATAATAGGCTGCACAGCTGATGCTAATATTGCAAGTATTCTGCTTGTGTTCAGTCATTACCTGCAGGAATTACTACCTTCCCTACAGGGAAACTATCTTGGAGGCATAGCTCACAGCATCTTGGCCTTTTTTAATTCTTAATATCGCGTCAACGGTATTTGCGGATGTTGTTAAAGTGTAAGAGAAACAAAATCCACCCATCACCAGAGAACCATCAGAAGGCATGGGCAATATTTTCTCATCAGGAAATAAAAAAGCACACTGTGGCATGTGAACAACTGTAAGATATGATTCAAAGTAAATTAAAGGACAGTTAAACCAGATAAGGAGACAAATGTATTGTTTTACAAAGGATTTTCTGAGGAAAAAACAAGTGACTGGAACTAATTAAATGGGCAAGCTCAAGAATTTGCTGAAGTTTAAGAGAACTTCTTTTAAAAGGCAGAAAGGTTACATGGAACAGGCACTCAAAATAGAGGAAAAATATATAGATGCATCAGACTTAATTCAACTAAACTGGATTAATCAGTTTAAGATTAATCTTTGAAATCATTCACTCAGTGGGCAACTGCAGCCAAAATAAACAAAGCATCTTGGCTATCTTGAAGCAGGTTATTGAGAACAAGACCAAATAAATATATATATTGCTGCTCCAGCAACCTGTGGTGAAAGCCCTTATTGAGTACCTGGTGCAGGTCTACTCCTACATCTCCAGAAGAGTGTAGTAAACTTAAGGAAAAAGTATGTATGAGCTGGTAAATGATCAAGGGAATGGAGCAGCAGCCTCATGGAGAAAAATGAGAAAGGTTTGGGGAGGGGAAGGCCAAAGGGGATGTAATCAAGGTTTGCAAAGTGCTGAAGTATAAAAATGAAGAATAACCTGAATGTAGAATCCATTTATCCATACCTGCAGTATGAGGGATAGGGGTCATTCAGTGAAACTAATGGTATCAGTTTAAAAGAGATGAAAGAAAACAAGCACTTTTTTGCACTGGGATGATGAACTCATGAAACCTGCTGACACAGGAAGTTGTGGAGTCGGAGAGCATCTGCAGGGTCAGAGAGTTGCATTCAGGGACAATAGATCCATGAGTGGATACAAAAAGCTCTGGGCAAGGACATTCTTTCTAACATCCCCAGCAGAACAGATCTGGATGCTGGGAGAGCAGTGGGCAGACTGCAAATGGTGGCAGATGCCAGTGCTCACCCTAACAGCATCTCCACCCTCTGCTGCTACAGAGACACCCTCAGGCAAGGAGAATTGCAGCTCGGATCTATTCCTTATATTGTTAAAAACCAACTCTGAGGGCATATGAACAGTAGTCTAAAAATCAAAATGTCTGGGTACAGAGGAAGCAAAAACTGCTGAAGTCAGCCTGAATCAGAGCTAGAAATGCAAAGAAAACAAACTGTTCATGCTATTCCAGACAACAGAGAAACACACGGAAATTTAAAATGGAGTGGCTGAGATTGAGGGGTATTATATCAGCCACAAATGTGACTGTGTATAGAAAGCCCATATAAAGGATGGTGTTCCAGAAGACGCAGAACTACCATAGGAAGCAGTGTTTAGACCTGCAAACTGATTTCATCAAACTTTTTTTTTTTTTTTTTAATGAAAGTAACACTAATGGCTATAACAGGGAGTGGAGAGTCTAAATTAGGAGATGAAAACAAAGAATGTGGTGGTCAGCCCAACCAAACAAAGCTGAGAGGTGAGATAATTTGTTCTCTATAAACATATTAGTGAACTAAACGTCAGAGGAGGAAGATGAGGTAATTAAGCTAAAGGGAAATACTGTCACAAAAACTAATGAGCAGGGACTAAGTAGAAATATCCTCAGGCTGGAGTTGCTAACCTTTGGAAGAGTGTGACTGTGGAAGAGCTTTATGTTTGGAGCAGGAGGAAAACATGTACAGTTGGTCCTTCATCAGCTAGTGAAAGGAATAACAGCAGAGGTGGAGGAATAATGCAAGGTGGTGGTCTGCAATAGCAAAGGATCAAACTTGAAGATTCAAAAGACCCCTTCCATTGCTGTGTCCTGTGCTCTGTCTATCTCTTAATTGTTGAGCACAAACAACAAATCTGAGTGATGAGTCTTCTGTGATTTCTTATGCCAAGGACCTTGAAAAGGGGGAGGAGCAGCTGCCCATTATTTGCACAGACCCACTATCAGATCAGCAGTATTTCACAATCAGCAGCTTTGAAGGCAGCAGACTAATCAAGCACGAGGCTTTGAATGACTCTGTATGCTTGTTACTTAAAATGGGGCTCATTAGTAGGAGACCACAGCAGAGGATGTGGTGTGGATGGGGCATATCAAAAGCACTGGACATCACATTGTATGGTCGTCTTAGACACAAGGTCAGAAATCTGCTTATTGAAAACCTACACAGTATTCTTTAACCATTGTCCTTTCTATTGTCGGGAGTTTTCTTCACTCAAAACCTACTGTCCACTCAGAGCTTTCTCTTTCTCTTTTCCCCAAACCACTGTCCCCCTTCTAACCTCACCAGTTCTGCATCCTGATGTAATCAGAGGTGAACTGGAACAATCTAACACCACATTCTGCTTCGGTTTACAAACTTCCTAACCTTCATATTGACATGTCAAGAAAAAGAGGGAAAGAAGTGGAGAACCTGCTGGGGAGATATTTTTAAGCTTACTCTACTAAAAAGGGAAAGCAGAATGTATTGAATATTGGCAATATCTTAAATTATAATAATTAAAACTTCACTGCTGTCTCCCGCGTTCAGCACGCTCTTTACAGGCAACCAGAGTTAATCAAGTTATGTAGAATATGGAAGTTTCCATATTTCCAAGTCAGTGAACACAGTCCTGTGATTACTGCTATTTAAGTACATTCTAATATAGACAATTTAAAACCCATGGTACCATAATGAATTCAATCCACACAACAGTACTTACAACACCAAAGTGCTAAGGAATAAGGAAACGGCCATGCATATATATCTAGTTAACTAATTTTAAAAGTAATAAAAAATGTTTAATATTACATTAAATTAATAAATATGTAAGAGATCTGTTTAATATTGTATTATAATATTGTATATTTAATATTATAGCCACAATCTGGAAAGCCAACTTTTCACTGATGTGCAATATTCCCAATATTCCTGCAAACTGTTAAAAGTCCTGAGTATGATGCCTGCACAAGTCTGTGTAAGATGTCACTATAACAGAAGATCTGTAGAAGATATTCCAGCTGACCAACAGTCATTCCTCTGCAGTCCTATCTGCAAGACCATTCCCACTCCACTCCTCCCAGGCAGGAAATAAACAGCCTAAAGGGAGATGTGATGTGTCTACCACAGATGCAACTTGTCAAAACAAATGTAGGGCTGAAAGTTTGCATCTGTGTCATTGTTGCTATTTATACTTATGTGGTTGTAAAAGAAATGGAGCAGGTATTGACACGTAAAGGTTGATTGTATCTCCAGCCCATAATAAAAAAACTGGTATTAGCAAAGGGTTTGTTAGATGTATGGATCTGAAAAAGGAAAAGCCTTATATAGACAGCAAATAGACACTGCAAAGCTACCAAGAGGGAAGTAAAAGCCCAATTGTTTTGCCTGACATCACAGAGGCACAGATCTGTGATGTAGCTGTTTTCAGCTCCCTGACAAACTGTACAACCACAGTTGTCATATTTGTAAGGATAAATAGAATAACAGCCTTTTAAACTCTCCTCAAAGTGTCAGGGCTTCACCCCCCACAGTCACCCCACCTTTAAATCAACAGTAAAGGCTTCACTGATTTCCAGGGCAATAGGAATTTGCTCTCATTTGAATGTGACATTAACATGGATATACTGCCCTCAGGAGAACTGACTGCTATGGAACAGAGTTGCCATTGATTTCACACCAAATTCCTCATTGATCAGACTTGGTAGGAAGTCTATTCATTGAACTGATAACAGGATATAGCTATACAGTATTTGTTTTCCTTTTAATATACAGCTTCAACAGCAAGCCATGCATAAATGTAATAAAAGAAGATAATAATCTATCCATTCTAGGAGCTATAGTCCGAATCTGGATGGTTATCAGAGCTGCTCTCACTGCTATAAATCATGTCAAATAGGAGACTTATTTTAGCTTTTTGAACGAAAAGAATTCTGTTTTAAATACACAAAACCTTTGCTTTCTTCTCACTCACATTCACTAAATTACTAATTGTACTCAACTATAGCTTATCAATCTAAAGCTATCAACAGAAGAGAATCAGACCTAATTGTAATGTCAGAAATCAAGCATTTGAGGGCAACACAGTAGCTCTAAACATTGCAGAAAAGTATTTATAGTATCTGTTGCAATTACCCTCCTTTGTTTGGTATGCTTTCACTGGTTTCTTCATGTTTAAGACTGAAGATTTTGTTAAGGTCATCTTGCAAAACAATAGAAGGTACTTTGAAGATGATAATGTCTTCCACAGGAGAAGAGCTCACATTGGTAATAGAGAAAATGAGCTTATGTGAGAGTCATTCACAATGAAAAGGTAACCAAATGGGCAGTGCAATTGTCAGCAGAGTGCTATGTCCAAAGTTCAGTCTGGGAACAGATTTTCAGAACTCGTTTTCTGTGAGACACCTGCTTTTAAATGATGGAGATAGGCAAGATGAATTGCATTCATAGTGCTTTTCCAGAATAAATAATCCATACTTCTTAAAGACAGGTTGAAATATACTTTCTAGGTGCAAAGTGGTACAAATTCGGCTGTTACTTTCCGTTCAGTGAGCACCAATAAAGCAGAATGAATATATGATATGAAAAGCTGAGCTGGTACATGGAAAGAGTGCTGCCTAGCATACAGTATTCTCATTACTTAGCACAGCATCACGGCATGGCTGTAGTTGCTGTCAGAAATTAAACATCAGTTTTGTCAAACTACATCATTGCATTTTTCTCTTTTCCTGGCTCATGTAGAAAGAATTTGAGGTTTCCTTTCTACTCTACACCTGACCTAGCAAGTGTGATGCGAGTTTGCATAATGAACTCTCAGAAGAGTACAGAGTGACATCAGACAGCTGTTAAAAGTTAACTATGGAGCTTTAAAGGCTCCATGCTCTTATCCCAGGGCACAGCATTCCAGAAATTCTACAGCAGCAAAAGTAGCATGGAAACCTGATTATGAGCTCTGCTGAGCTATCTAAAGTAACAGATGAGCAAGGTAAAGGAATAAAAGTATTTCTAACTTTCTCTTAATTGTGGTATTCCAGTAATCCTTCACAATCCTTCACACCCTTATCATAGTGAATTCAAACCAAATAAGACTATAAAAGATATAAATGTTTGGAGAAGAAATTCAAACTCTCTCTTAGATTCATTTGTTTTCTCTCAAGTAGCTGATGAGAGAAAACAAACAAACAAACAAACAAACAAAAAACTCCTGCTGGTTGCATGTGATTCATTCCCCCAGTCAGCTAAAAGCACAGAACAAGATGTTAACAGCCTAAAAAGAGGGAACAGCAAATGAAGAGAAATGACACAGGATGGCAGAGCACAGAAAAAAAAAAAAGGGCAAACCAGTTTAGTGCTGTTCGTCCTTACCTGAGTAACTTGAAGAATAGCTGAGAGTGTGGGAGAGCTGAGATAGGGGACTGTGAAGAGCATAATTGAAGGAAACATTGAAGGCAGCCTCTGGAAGTCCCACCACTGAGCAGGCTGGGTAGAGCAGGTCAACAGCATCTCCTCCTCAAAGTCGGGGAGATCTGAGGACAGCAGGAAAACCTCCAACTGAAATATAATACAGAGAAGATCTTGAAAACAAAGGAAGGAATCATGAAATGTTTCATTGTACAGAACAGAAAACCAGTTGCTTTAGCAATAAGAACGCTTGTCTGAAACCAACACGTGTGTAGTGCCTACTGTTAACAATGTTTGTAAGACAAAATCAAAAGACAGCTGTAAAACTGTAACCTTCGTAACAGCTTTCATCTGCACAGCTGTATGTGCTACTATTTCAAAGACTCATCTTGTTTTAGGCTAGAAGGAAACGTCATATGACATGAACATCCCTGTCATTAAATTTTATCTAGCTACTAAGCCAAATAGCTAGTGATTTTTTGAGAAATAACTGGTACTCAACAGAAAGTCTCTTACCCAAGTCTGAAAATCTTGGAAAATAGAGAATCTGTCTGTCCCAGGGAATATTCCAATATTTAATCATTCTGACAGTTAAAAAATTACAATGTATCTGAATTAATCTGGCTTCAGTTTAGAGCAATTGATTCTTCTCAGGCTTTTCTCAGATCAGCTAAAGAGTTCTTTAGTACCTTCATTTTCTCCTTGCGGAGGTACTTATTCACTGCAGTGAAGTCATCTTTATCTTACTCTGATAAGATTCAGCTCTCGAAGATCTATTGTTAAAAATAGGGCTGACTGGAAACAAGAACTGTGTTTTGTTAAGTATTCAGAATTTGGGTATTTTTTCCCTAATATTTTTTCCCTAATAAAACATACTCTCTGTTACTCACACCCTCAGTCACTCTAAAAAGAAGGATTTTTTCTATTTACTTCCAAATTATGATCAATTTCATAGCATTAGAGCTATCAACAGCATCTAAAGACCTAAAAACTTAAATTTTTCATACTTTCCCTTTCATGACTGTCATTGAAAATGAGTTGTCTGGGTACTAAATAGACACTATATTTAGCTTTGCAAAAACACATCACTCTCTCCATGTGCCAAATAAAGGCATTCAAGTAGAATGGGATAATGTAACAGTGGCTGGAATTTTAGAGAAATCCTCGTATCTGTTTGGCTTTTTCCAACATATTAACTTTACTGTTCTCTCCAGATCTGCTCTTCATTAGTCCTCTTATTTTTTTCCAGTCTCTTTTTGTACACCAACCTGTCCCAGCATTTCTTTCTCTATAGTTTGGAGCTAGTTCTAAGAGAACAAACAAATAAAAACTAATATAAAAATCTGGAATTTAGATGTGCTATAAATGTAAACAGAAATGTAAAGAGGTGGTTTAAATCTTCTGTATTTTCAGTTTTCAGTGATTTTTTTTTTCCCCCCAAGTGTAGGATTCTGCTTTAAAAAAAGATGTATTTTCTAAAATGAAACAGGAATGCAGAATGTTAAACTGTTTCAGTAGCTTAAGAATTCCTTTTTACGTTCAGGATACCAATGCCATTTATAATGCTGATTGTGTTAAATTCTGATAAGCTTGTAAAAGAGTTTGAAAAATCCCCACTAGTCTATTTTCTGAATTTTCAGCATGCTTCACAATTCCATCTGCAACTCTAAGCCAAGAGGGAATGATTAAAAATAAATAAATCTGCACAACTGTTGAACATAGAGCAAGAACCAGACTTGGCTTTTCATGGATTTCAAAAAATTCAACTGTTTTTGTCAAATTAAAGCACCAAAACATTAAAACGATTAAATATCAAATGACATCATTATTGACCTTTAAACTACAGTGCAGAATGGGAAATCATATCACACAATGGGAACTGATAAATATAAAAATGTCTTTTTGATGAAAGAAATATTTTTTCTGTTGATAATTTAGGTGACTTATTATGAGATCTGAAGAGAAAAAATGAGCTAATGGCTGAAAGCTGTTCCTACTCATTTGGCAAAATAACTGGAACCAATAAATAGATAACAATATTTTCAGTGCTGTGACATTTCAAATGTAAAAATATATATATATCAAGGATATCAATACTTGCATTTTATAACCAGTGAAAATAGAGGAAAAATAATGGAATCATAGAATATCCCATGTTGGAAGGGACCCATAAGGATTGAGTCCAACTCCTAGTTCCATACAGGATCTCCTCATTAAATCATTAAAAACCATAGGAATTGCAGAATAAGCTTGAACACTGCCTTCCACTCCTAGTTATTTTCTGTCCACAGTGGACTGGTCATTGGCACTTAAAATCTACCATTTCCAATAAGAGTTTCATTTCTGGAATATTTTGTTGATTTTTCCTTTGCATTTATCTATTTATTTGAACGTATAAATGTCTTCTAAAACACCAGTTCAAATTAAAAATAGAGAGAGAGATCTTAAAAAGAATGTTCAGAGGAGTTTATAATCTTGCTATACTTTCATCATATGTAATTCTCTGTATCCTGGGCTGTTACGGCCAGTTACAAGCAGGACCTCAGCTGCCTTGAGATGGTATTCTGTCTCAAAAACCCTTCTTTTCCTGAATTCCCCTTGTGCCTCACAGTTTGGCAGCTCTTTTTTTTTGTTTTGTTTTGTTTTTTTGTTTTTGTTTTGTTTTATGCTTCTCTTGAGTCTGAAAAAACAAAATCATACATTGCAAACAAAATGGTTCTTTGTTGAAAAGAACAATGAAGAACCATCTCGTTTCTTATCAGTACAGTATAGAGAATTCTTCCACTCAAACTCTTCCCTAGTTCCAGTAGCTTGCAGCTCTTGTACGCTATCACAGAAGAGTTCACTCCAGCAGGAGTGATTAAAGAATGATATTAAAAAGAAAATCATAGGTTTATTTTAAATAAGTGTGATATATGTTTCCCACTGTGTAACTGTTTCTCAGCCAAAGTATCTGTGGTCAGACAACATTAATTTAACTGCTAATGAAGGAAGTAGTCAGTGGATGAACATGGGCTGAGAGAGAAGAAGAAATGGAGAAAGTACATGAAAAACATTTAAAGAAGGAACTTGTAAAAATGTGTAGAGTGCTTGCATTTAATTATTTCCACAGAAAGCAATCAGGTTTAGACTCATCTTTTGTACTCAACTTATATTAAGTCTTTCATTTTCCTCACTGACTTAAAGCAATGTTCTTTATTCTTCCCACTTCAAATGAAATATCCACATCATTTGTTAATGCAGGTTGTTGGTTGTCAAAGCTTGTAAGGGTCCTTCAGTTTTGGGCAACTCACTTACAGAGCCTTAGGCTTCAATCCATGAGATGTAATAAGGCAAACTGTAATATACAAGCCATGAACAGACTCATATCTATGGAAAAAAGGTCTCACTTTCTAATGCTTATATAGCTCAGGGTAAATTCAACTAAAATCCTGTCTGAGTCTGACATAGCATGAAAGTAATTCTTATTCATTGGAAATCAGATGGAAGTAGAAAAAAAATCCTTATTTTATATAAATATAAGGGTTCCCTCTAAAGTGGTTTTCATTTCTGTCCTGGGGAAAAGGAGGGGATGGAGTTATAGGGTGATCTTATTCATTCATTATAGGGTGTTCTTTGTTCATTCATATTACCACATTTTTGTCCTGTAAATTACAGATGGGGAAAATTGTTCCATGAAAGTGTTTTACCTAACTTTACCACCCTGATCTCGAAGGGTGAATTAATATTAGTAGTTTACAATTTCAGCTTTCATATTACAAGTCCATAGAAACAGGTTTCACAAACTCTGAATATGCCATACATCCTGATGAAGAACCTAGCCTTAAAACAATTATTCCCACACACTTTTTTCTTTAACCTTATATTCAAAGAAAAACTAACTTCATAACATTCATTAATGCTAATATGCAAATTTAAATCCAAGTTCTTGATACCTGAGTTGATGAAATGCTGTTTCCCACTGTCAATTTTTTTATTCAAGAAAAATTAAAATAATAATATTTAATTGCCCAAGTTCATAGATATTCTTTCTGTAGTTTATTTCTCACATCAGGCATTATACAGTGCCTCCAGGTGTCCCAAGCCATCATGAAGGATTACCTGTTTAACAAAAAAAAAAAAGGAATTCCCCAGCAAACCAATTCTTCCCAGAATTCCTGACAGCATGCTGACTTCACAACAGGAGGAAGCAAAATGACAACAGGAGAAGGACGACATCAGCACGGATAACATAGACACAATACCTTATAGTGTAGCATATTCATTAATGTTTATGTTTCCAGAATCAGAAATAAATCTAAACTAACATAAAATTCCTTACAGTTTTGGAATATCTAGGAAAACAAAAATCTTATGCTTAAGTATTGTCAAAGTGGGAGAAGAATCAGGCTTAAGAAAGTGAAATAATTGAATGCCTTCTTTGCTTCTGTCTTCACTGTGGGAACTCTGCCTTGGGAGTCCAGGACCCTGGAGGTAAGTGAGAGGGTCTCTGGAATGGAAGGCTCCCCTTTGGTGAGGGAGAAGATGGTCCAAGAGTATCTATGCAACATCAATGTATGTAAACCCATGGGCCCCAATAGGATGCATCCACGTGTGCTGAGGGAGCTGGCAGAGGTGACTACCGAACCACCCTCTATCAAGTGATCTTAGAGAATGGGAGAGGTTGCTGAAGAACAGAGGATAGCCAGTGTCACTCCAATCTTCAAAAAGGGCAAGAATAAGGATCTGGGGAACTACAGGCCAGTCAGCCTCACCTCTGTCCCTGGAATGGTGATGGAACAGCTTGTTCTGGAAGCCATTTCCAGGCACTTGGAAGAGAAGAGGGTTATCAGGAGTAGTCAGTGTGGGTTCACTGGGAAAGGTTGTGCTCAACCAAACTGGTGGCCTTCTATGATGTCATTAGTGTCTGGGTGGATGGGGGGAGAGCAGTGGATATAGCCTACCTTGATTTCAGCAAGGCATTTGACACTCTCCCACAGCATCCTTATAACAAAGTTGAGGAGGTGTGGAACAGATGAGCAGAGAGCGTGGTGGCTTGAGAACTGGCTGACTGGCAGAGCTCAGAGGGTTGTGATCAGTGGTGCAGAGTCCAGTTGGAGGCCTGAACTTGGCAGTGCTCCTCTGGGGTTGGTGCTGGGTCTGCTTCTGTTCAACATCTTCATCAGTGACCTTGATGAGGGGATAGAGTCCACCCTCAGCAAGTTTGCTGATGATACAAAGCTGCAACCAGAAGGTTGTGCTGCCATTCAGCAAGACCTGGACAGGCTGGAGAGCTGGGCATAAATGAACCAGATGAGGTTTAACAAGAGCAAGTCTTGCACCTAGGGAGGAATAAGCACATGCAGCAGTACAGGTTGGGGAGTGACCTGCTGGAGAGGAGCTCTGAGGAGAGGGACCTGGATGTCCTGGTGGATGACAGATTGGCCATGAGCCAGCAGTGTGCCCTGGTGACCCAGAAAGATCCTGGGATGCATTAAAAAAAACGTGACCAGCAGGTCAAGAGAGGTGATCTTCCCCCTCTACTCTGCCCTGGTGAGGCCTCACCTGGACTATTGTGTCCAGTTCTGAGCTTCCTGGTACAAAAAAGACAGGGATCTCCTTGAAAGGTCACAAAGATGATAAAGGTTGTGGAGCACTTCTTTTATGAGGAAAGGCTGAGAGACCTGGGTCTGTTCAGCCTTGAAAAAAGAAGGCTCAGAGGGGATCTGATTCAAGTCTATAGATATTTAAGGAGCAGGAGGCAAAGGGATGAGGCTGGAATCTTCTCAGCAGTGCGTGGTGATAGGATGAGGGGAAATGGCCATAAACTGAAGCACAGGAAGTTCTGCACAAATGTGTGTGGCAACTTCTTCACAATGAAAGTGATGGAGCACTGGCACTGGCAGTTCAGAGAGGTTGTGAGGAGCTGCTTTGGCAGGAGGGGGGAGGGAGTTGGACTCGATGATCTCTAGAGGTCTCTTCCAACCCCTACAATTCTGTGATTCTGTGAACTAGTTTCAAAGCATACAGCAAGTAGTAAAACCAATTGTGTGATACTTACTATTACATTTTCAGAAAAAATATTGCCATTTCTGGGAAATGAATTGATTTTGATCAAGTTCTCTATATCTAACTGAAATCTCTGGAAAGAGAATTCAGCCAAAACTAGAATATCCCAGTCAGTAAGGGATTAACAAAATGATATGGATGGCAACACCCCTGAGTTAAGAGCATGACTGTATTCAGTGGTGCAGTCAGTCCTTTCAGCTTTTGCTGGAGCCAGTCCACTTCTTTCCACATCTCGATATTCACAGTTCACAGCCAGCAGCTGGCTCCTCAGCCTTATCCTGGTGGCACTGACCCCATCTAGCACTGATGCATGACTGACTGTTCCAAACCCAGATGAGCAGAAATGTGATCCGTACTCTTCAGTACCATTTGGAAGGTTGTTATCACAATCTAAAGACACGATACAGAGTAGGGTTCTGTTTTCAAAACAAATTTTTAAGCAAAAAAGAACAACAAAAACAGCATATCGACAACAAATTGAACACTATTCAAGAACATGGAGAAACGTGTCTGTGCCCACAGACAATGCTCTCAGTACTGAGACACTCATATCTGTGAAATACTATGAATATTACCCAAATTCAAGCACTTTGGCAATAAGAGAATGGACTACACCCTGCTGAGTTCGTTCACAGGAGTAATCCCAAAGCTGTCCACATGATTGTTTGTGTCAATAAGGCAAAAATGTTTGGGCATGTCCTGTATATTTTTCACTGCAGATTGCAACAGAGCAGATGTAATTATGTAAGTGGAAGAAGGAAAGGCAGCAGGAACAATTTGTGAATACAAGACATCATTAAGATTTCACAACAGGCTCATTTTCCCAGAGGACCCAAAAGAAAAATTCTACATTTGTCTTCACGTGTCCAAGTGTGTTCTTAATTGCCACATGCTCCTGAAAGGCTTAAATTCCTTGGGAAGTGAACTAGAATCAAAATAGATCCTGAAAAGCATGTCAAGTCCCTCATCCTATAGAGCCTGAAGCATGCATTGGAAAAGAAAATCCCAGCATCTTGAATATCAGGTACTAGAGATTATCACTTGTTAACAGAAAAAAAAAACAAATGCTTGCATTTTTCAAGGAGAAACAGTTGCTGCACATCTTCAGAACCAGACAACAAGAAGAACCAAATCTGCAGAACTCTGAAATAAGTCAAAAGGATGATAGCAGCCAGTTTTGGCCAAAGAGCTTAACACATCCAGCCGGGAAGGAAAGAGGTAGTGGCTGGACTCTAGTTCACTTTATAGGATAAAGAGTTAACATAGTACTTTGCTTTGTCTCAACATAACAGAAAATTCTGTATTACAGTTTGGAATTGACACTCAAAACTAGCTACTCACATCTTCCCATAATAAAAATCAATGCCTACACTCAAGTCCAGGTCTTGGTTGGATTTTTGTATTTTTCTGTTTTTCTGTTTTGTATTCTTCTGTTTTTAGAAAAAAAGAAAAACACAACACATGATGTCTCGCTTTAATTCAAGGAGAATACTTTAGAACTTACTCTTTGAATTACTTCCCTTTGTACTGGAAATAAACCTTGAGAGAATTGCTATGTTTCATGTTGCAGTAACCAATGTTGTTCACATATCACAGCATAACACACAGGGTAAATGACTATATTTTTGCAGGAAACCATGCTATATAGTTCTGTAAACACACACATATACCATATAAGACAAACAAGGACCACAGGCTAGATATTAGTTCTGATCTGATAAAGACGGAGCAGCTCTATTCGATTTAGTGCGACAGAACTCCAATCTTGCTTGGCTCTGTTGAGTGGTACTACCATTTCTGAATTGCTCTGCTTCACATTTTAATCAAATACCACTCCTTTGTGACCATAATATGCTGCTTCATAAATAACGGAGCTTAATGAACAGAATTAAAAGTTGATTAATTGTAAGCACAGTTAAACACAGAAATGCTTAGCTTCTTTGCCATAAAATCTGTCTACTGTTAAAAACTTGTCACTTTCTCTCCATGTCTCCTTCTTTGGGTTTTAAATATACTTTACAAGCTTTTCAGTTCCTGCCTACAATTTAAATGCACTTTCATTTCTGTCATCCCTGGCCCTTCTACATCACAGAGCAGATAAATGACTGAGGGAGCTAAAATATTAATTAATCTACATTACTTTTTCAACTTTTTTTCCTTTTTTCAGCAGATAATCTGTATTATTCTTACAAAAAAAAAAAAGTTAAAAAAATAATGTAGGAAGTTCTATGCAGGGTTGTGTGTATTTGTTTGTCGTTGATTTAATCTTCTTTCAGCAGCCTTACCTGGATCCTGCTTCTTTCCTATATATAGTCCATATACACCAATGCATCCTTTGGTTTCCACAGGAATGTATTGAGGAGACCTGTCCCCTCAAAAACAGCTGTTCTTTAATATCCCAGCACACATACATACCTGTAGGCAGAAGAGTTAAAGTTAGATAAATGCTCCCCTTCTTGTACCCTCTAGGGAATCTTCACTGGGGAAATACTGCCTCTTGAAAACTAAATTTGACTGTTTTTAGATAATGTTAAGGCTCCTGTATCCCTTGGCCAATCAGGAAGAGGGTTATGTTTCCTTCATAATTGAAAACATTAATTTTATGTTCTGCAGTGCTTTTTAAGGAGGGAAATGTGATTGTTCAAAGAATTTCAGTATCCAGTTAAGGAGAATTATTAATTCTGTGTCAGTTCTTCTTGTTTCTCTTACCAGCTCTTCTCACAAATAACAGGACTCAAAATGACTTAAGAAGTTAACTACAAAGATGAAATGTTTTTGAAGTTGCAAATGATATATATGTGAAAAATCCACATTCCCTAGACATTTTGAATCTCATCTATTTATTTCTAAAAGGTGTAGAAAATATATGATACAAAGTCTCATAAAAAACATAAATGCAGTGTGTCAAATGAAAAATAATAACGATTAGTTTAACAGCATCTTGGGTACATATCTTTCATAGTACAAGAACGTGTTTTACTCAGGTACAGAATTGAACCAGGAGGAGGTCTAATTTGAATTAATATCCAGGTTCACTGTGAAATATTGATGGGTTTAAGTATGATAACTAGTAATATGCTGTTCTATAGGTATGCAGTTTGGTTGATGGGGAAAATAAGCTGCCTAGACTAAAATTATACAGTATCCTTGAAACATTTTAGCAAAGTTTTAAGGAAAACAGAACACAATAACTTCTTTCAGAAATCCAGACCCCAGTTCACATGGTGCATGAAATTGCTGTGATTTTGTTTACAGTGTGCTACATCTTAAAAAATCTTGGAGGTGACACTTGATCAGATGCTCTGTGTTATCTCCTGCAAATTTGCCTGTGTTCTCATTTTGTTGCATTATCTTTGATGTACTTCATACACCTCCCAGGAGACAGGGATTCTCAGGGCAGCAAGGACAGGCAGACCACACTGGTAGAAAAGCTGAGGCTCTCCAACAAGCATTACACAACTCCTGCATCAGCAGTGTGCATTTCCACCAGTGTCACAATATAGATTTTGGGGTAACCTGGACCAAGCTGCCATGAAACAAGCCTATAAGGTTCACGGAGACTAGTGTACTGCACACTGACCTTCAACCACCACAGAGGAGTAGAAGCCTTGCTGGAGTAGATTACAGTCATTGGTAACTCTCTTGCAAACTCTGTCCAGGCCTCCTGTTTCCCTTTCTCTCTGACCTCAGTTGTACATGTTCAGCAGCTAGATATAAGAATGCTGCTCTGAAGGCTGGTTAGTTTGCTATGACAGTGATGAAATCCTTTTCTCCCCATCCTAAGGATCACATCCATTTCACAGTTCAAATACAGGGTATTAACGCACACCCTGTTACTGGCACTGAATAGCAAAAGGACTCCAAAAATGAGATGGAAACAGCAGCCGCCATTTCTCTGTAAAACACTTTAGTCTTCTAATTATTGGGAAGAAAAAGAACAAAGGCATAGCACTGAGCTCATCAGCCTGAGCACCAGGTAACCACAGTAAGTTGGAGACAATCTCCAGCTCTACTGCAAATTTGCTCTAGCAAAACGTCTCACTATCAGACAGCTTGGCTGAGTGCTTCCTGTTAGTTTCTTCACTTACACCTGAGTGCCATTGTCATTTGGTGAAAAAAAAATGAATCCACATTAAGTGTACAAGTAAAATGGCAAGCATCTCTCTGTTCTCTAAAAACCCTTCCTGATTGCATGTCGCTCACTTCAAATTCTGATTAAAAGAGGGCATTGAGAATCTCAGCTGGCAATGCAAAAGGATAAGTAGACTTATCAACAGCTAGATTTTGCACAAACTACCAGTCTGGGCAGCATTCATTTCAAAGTACTAGAGACCACCCCTACACAGAATTTAGTATATGGTCTCATACAGCATCTTGTTTTTTTTTTTTTTTGTTGCTGTTTTTTTCTAGAAATCAAACCTGTCATGCAAATTAAAGTGCTCTATGAAAAATCAAAGTGCTATATCACCACAGAGCAGGAGGAGCAGCTTAATATTTATCCTTAGAGATGAGGAAATAACATTACTCATGGGAAACTGAGAAGCGTAAGAAGTGCAATCAGTACTGTAAGACAAAAAGCAGGAAGATGCTGTGAGTTGTACCTTGGTATAACTTTGAAAATATCTTGTTAAAGATCAGACATAGATGCTAAAGGACAAAATGTGAATAAGATGGGACACTTACACTAACAATCAGTGTGAATGGGTTATCTGCCCACTTTTATTTTTCAGATGATTTAGAGAGAATGACATCCATTATCTTCAGAAATCAAAATAAAAGCTTTCAGTGCAGTGAAGGCCAATGTGGGAAGATTCATCAGCCAGTATGAGCTGGGCTAAAAATTAACAGTAGACTTGTCAGTGAAGAAGTGTTAACTAAGGCACAAAAGTAAATTCTGAATGCCTGTGGAAGACTTTGAAAGCAAGAAGAAATGCAGATTACCTTCTTCAATGTTCAGAACATGCAACAGTGTTTAAACAGTTTGTTACCCAGGGGCAGAATAAATCTCTCCAGGATGCCATTAATTGTTACTGTTGTCCTGGAGCAAGTGCTTCACATATTCACTTGATCTCAATCTCTTTCTTTGCATTATGTTGCTACGCTGATGCCACAGCTGTATTTGGTGCTCATTGTCATTTTCTTGCAAGTGAGCTAATGACACTACTATAAAACACCAAGCAGCTGGTGGCACAGTACAAATAACTATTATTCATCATGAATTACAAATACATAGAAGCAATAAAGAAAACTTTTTGCAAAACGTGATAATGTAACCCAACTCTTTTCCCATCTTTTCCCATTCCCAGCTGCTAAATCATCTCCAAATGCTGCTCTGGTTCAGATGTCTCATCACAGCATGCATGTAGCAGTCATTCTCTAAAGCACCAGCTTGACAATACACCACCCCAAAAAAACACTTAGCCTCTGTGGCATTGGATCACCATTGTGTTTGGAGAGTCTCTAGACTCTACAGAGAGAAAAGTTAAGAGAACCATTTGAGAGAGTTCTACACAAACAGGCCTATTGGGGAATCTCTGGTAGGATCTGGAGCATTAGTATTTGAAGAGGAAGAATAGGGAAATCCACAAGTAAATCCACCATTGCCATGGAAGACAACAGGTGTGTTACAGTGCAGTCACATTACAGAGAATTCAGGAGAAAAAACAGTATTGATACAGTCAGAAAACAGCATCAGCTAAGTCTTCAAAATGAAGCCTGTATCTTATACATCGAGACCTTCAGCCTGCAAAGATTTTGTGTATATACTTGTCTTAATGTGTTGCCATTAACCCCATGGATGTCAATGCAACTACTTTAACATATATAGTTGCTGAAATTCCATTTCTGGCCATGGATCACAGCTTGCACATGTGCACAAACACTGCATCACAATCTCACTTGCGTATACAATGGTAAAATGACACACACATTTAGATACCTAACTTTGATGAGCAAATATTTGATGCAAGAAGGCTTAGACTGAATGGGGTCTTTTATTAGTGCATATCTTTCCCTCCCCCCAAAAAATCAATTTCTAATTGAAGTTGAAATGAGGACTGCTATTTGATTTGGTAGAAAAAAGGGGGCTGTTGTTTCTTTGGTGTTTTTGTTTGTTTGTTTGTTAGTTTTTCTCTGGATAATGATAAAAATTACCTCCTGTGTCAGTTCTCTCCAGTAGAGGTTCAGCAAGCAGCTATAGAGAAAGGATGCTACCTTTATGTGTAGATGAAGGAGTTTCCTGAAGACAGAATGAAGTGCGGGTGCCCTCCATTCCACAAGACATCAGTACGAGCCCAGAAACCTTCATAAAACAAAGCAGAGCTTGATTACTTCATGGATAACACCAGGCTCCCACTGACTCTAGCATAGTTTTTGTTATTATTATTGGACCACTGGGGTACCCAGAAGTCAGAGAATTTCAATACTCACACATCCTCATTGAATATTAATGCTAGAACTATAACAATAGTGGCTAATAATGAAGCTTTTCGCTGCCATGTGAATTACACATCAATATTAATGAAGCCTTTGTTAACATTCACTGTTCTTCCTTTCTGTGTCTCTGCCAGGATTTTAGACTGGTTCATGCCAACAACGCAGACTTAGATGTCAACCCTGAGTGGGTCCTAGACACTTCAGAAAGGGCTTGCTTTTGCAAACATACATTTAAATTAAGTAGTATGACATATCAAAATTGCTTTAAGTTAGTTGTTCAGGTGTTGTGCTGTTATTTTTTTGCTGTAAACACGACAGATGTGGCTTTTCATGTTTGCATATCCTAAAAGTAAGATTCAGAGGGCTGTCTTTTTATTTCAAAATGTTATTACAACAGCCTTTGTACACAAAATGTGATACAATATTTCACAGGTATTTATAGTTCTCATTCTTCCCAGAATCACATGTACCAAGAAAAGGCAAGGGTTGAGTGATGAGAAGTGAAGATAAGTAGTTTCCAGATCCGTAACAAGCCTGTGATACAGATCACTAAGCAAGTTCACCCTGATTTCTGCTCTTCTACACAGGAAATTGTCCCAGTGCTTTGAATCTTCATATGAAATTTAAATGTAATTGCCAGAAGCATTACCTTATTAATAAAAGTAGAAAAGCATCATTACTAATTATCGTGAGCTTCATTTGCATTTTCTAAACATTTACATTATCTAATCTAACTATGTAACAGATGCTTGCATGATTTCAAACTCAGCTCTTTTCCAAAATGAGTATCTGACACAAGTAAATAATAAATGTTACTCGGAATACTGCTGTCAGATGCATCATCTTACTTAAAAGGAATTTCATCAGCCACAGAAGCAGTACATTTTTAATGACTACCAAACCACTAACTTCATTTTGGTCCAGTTGATCCACCTTGTTGAATGCTGTATCAACTGATCCCATTTCAATAGTAGATCCTGAAAGATATCTGCAAGAAATTACCTCTTTGAAAGAAGGATTCAATTGATTTGCACTAATCTAATTTAGTGGAGGACAGAATAAAATCATACTGGGATTTAATCGCATCTGAATACAAACAGTACCAAAATGCTGCTAAGTAGCTGATGTAATGCTCTGACACACCAGGGGGCTGATGTGCCAATCTCCCTCCAATTGAGGAGAGCACTCTGCAATTCCCAATGGTGCCACTCGGATTAAGATTTGAAATTGCATGTTTTGCATAGAATATCTGGAACTTAATATCACAGGATAAAGAAAGGGAAAAAAAGTTAAAGAAGACTATCCTTTGCAACAGTTGTCAAGAAAGGGACCAGCATAAAGATGTGATTCACATGCCCTGTTAGTGGTTGGTGATCAACGCCTGTCCGTATTTAAGACAGATTTGGACAGTGCCCTTGGCAGTATGCTTTAACTTTTGTTTAGCCCCAGTGTGGCCAGGCAGATGGAGTTGAGGATCCATGAAGGCCCCTTTTAATTGAGCTATTCTATTCCATTCCGTTTCAGATAACCAACTCCCACCTACATTCATAACATACAACACAAGGATTCAAAGTTATACTTCTCACAGTCTAGTAAAGGAGCATTAAGCGGTGCAAGAAACTAAACACAAGCCCAAAGCTGATCACATCACAGAATGGTTCTTCTCAGAAAAATTGTACAGTTGCAAGTTAAAGGGAAGAGTGCACTGATGTCATGGCTAGTAATCATCAAAATCAGATAAAACCATTAGTATTGCTTTCCCTTCCTTTAAAACAATCCCTTCAGATTTTAGTGGACAGTCAGGTAGTTGAATTTCAGCAAAATCATCATTCTGGCCTGTGCCGTTAAGTTCACTTGCAGGAGAGGATGAAACTACTTTTCCAGCACAGAAAAAGTATGTTCCAAAGGTCTGTGTAAGTAATAACTGGACTTTGAGTCAATACATTTCATTTACGGACATTCATTTGTTGTGTAGATTTAGAGTAACACAGCCCACCACTGCACTGTGTCTGTAAAACGGTGATAACAATCCCACCTCCCTAGGAAGCTTGAGGTAAAACTTAGTAATATTTTCAAAACACTCTGAGGTGTTGCAGTTCAGACAGTAACACTAATGTAAAATACCACAGTATGGCAGCTGTTAACTTAAATTCATCAGCTTCACCTGAAAATATATTTTTCTAAAGGGGAATACAAGAATTCCTTCTTGAAGGAAGTGTAGCTACAGAAATAAATGTGTTAATGCACAGGGAGTCATTTAAATGAATAATTCTAGCAAACTTACAGAATTAGAGCTTGCAGTAAGTTCTGATCATGTTGGGTAGGAAGCAAAATTAAAAGGATGAAAAGAAAAATAGATACAAAGCTAACCAAATTAGGGAAGTAGAAAGGATGTTTGGATCTAATTGCTAACCTTACTAAAATGGTTAAATCGCGTTTGACTTCCTATTTGGTCACAGTTCTGTTACCTTCATGGAACACAACAAGAACACAGAAGTAATTGGATTGCTAATATCTGTTGACCTGAAGACAGAATGTTTAAAACCATTACCCACCAAAATCTCTAAGCATACTTCTTCCTTCATACCTTTGTAAATAAGTGTCATAGCTATCCTTTGAATTCTTCTATGCTTGGATTTACTTGTTGGTATTCTGTAAATTTTCCTGGATGGCTTGAAATCTTAAGCAATGTTTCACATAAAATCCCCCAAATTAAGCAAAATAGCAGGATGTCTTTCCATGCAGACAACGGGAAGTTTGGAAACAAAAATTGTCATCGCTATAGTTCAAAGATTAAAAAGTTATATAACTATCATTGCAATTAAGTCGGTTTTCCTGAGTGATAAGAGAATAAGGGCTCTGACAACAGGCAATGTTATCATCATTGTGATCTGTCCAAACACACTTCCAGTTACAAGCTTTTTATAAACATCTTCCAGGATTACTCATCATGTTCGAAACATATTTTTTTCTTAATCTTGGTTTCAGTAGCTTTCTGTAAGTACACACTCAGCAGATCGATTTCCTGGTCTTATTCAATATTCATATATTTAAACTATGCTGCAGGAAAGAAAAGGATTCATGGATTAAGGTGTTTATTTTATTTTCATTTTCTATACCTCAAAGAGAAAGCAGAATTTCATGATAAACAAACATGGGCTAAAACAGTTCACACTTATTATTCACAGCAGAGGTAAAACAGGATTTCAAAGGCTAGTAGATGCCCTCAATTTGCATTCTGCTTCGTTTGTCAGTAAATCTGTTTGCTGTTGGGAAGGTGTTTGCCATTCGGTTCTATTAGCCATTCAGTTAAAGCAAGGCTTGTAATTATCACTTGTGATAATTAGGCATTGGTTTGGTTTGGAATCAACCTCTGTGTTTTAATTAAATCTCAGGAATTAACAAAAAACGGATATGGGTTTTTGTTTAGCCAAATGATTAAGCAGTATTTTCTATATCATCTTTTTTTTTTTTTTTTTTTTTTTTCCAGAAGCCATGCTATTTTCTATCATGAACAAGCGGGGATGTTTTATTGTGGGTTTAAATGAGCAGTTTACAAATAATTACTATTTCTTCATTTAATGTTAATAGGAAACTCATTCTAAAAACAAATCACTAACCTCACACAGAATGCTTTCCCTTAGCAGATGCATTATCTTTGTGACAACGCTAGGTCAGCCCATAGTACACTATATTACACATGCCTTATTCTTTATTGGAAGATAGGGAAAAAATATCCTCACATTGCATTTAACCTACCCCAGAAATCCTGTTACAGGAACATTTTGTCCACCAGCAAACAGACAACCCAACTGCCATGACAGATTCCAATTACAAAAATAAATATATCTTAAACAAATGAAACCCTTGTGTATCTAATGGCAGAATACAATAATTACAAAGACAGTTGGACCATCTGTGCATCAAATTTATGGCTTATCATCTACAGTCAGACCTTCCTAAAGTAGCCTATCAAAGGAGTAGAACTTAAAAGAGTTGAATATGTGACTACATTTTTAAATAGCTTCCAAAGAAACAGATACATTGTTTTGCTGGTCAGTCTTCAGAAAGTGAAAACTTCAGGTCAAAATTAATGTGAACCTAAGATTCTGGTATTTAAGCCATTTTTGCCTGGTTAATTCCTGGTAGTAAGAAATGAGTTGATATGAGGATATGAGGATATGAGGATGCTACTAGGAGGATTTTTCTTTAAAAGTACCCTGTAGGATAGCACAGAACACCAAGCATTGCTTCTCCTGTAGGTGAGGATGTCCTGGACAAATCATACAAGAGGGACTGAAGAGATAGAGAAAAAGAGAAAATAGCTGTTGCTGTCATTGAGAAGGTTGCAGGACCACAAACATGCCCTAATCACTGACTGTAGGACAGAAAAGCTGTCTACATTTAAACTAGAATAAAGAATGAGCAAAATGGGAAACAGGATTTTGTTTTTGTTGTAGTCTACTTCCTAGGACTCAGCACAGGACTTCGTTCTCAAGCAGAATGCTCTTGGGAGCAAGTGAAATTAAAACTTTTAAAACACATGCTGATTAAGTATCCAAGGTACATCTTGCTTCTAGAATCTGGCCAAAGCTGGCAGAAATTTATAACTTCAGTTTTTGGGTTTTAAGTCTTAAGAATTCAGAATATTCACTGCTTTAGTACAAGAATGTTACAAAAGAACATGCTGCAAGAAGTGCTACACAGCAAGATCCTTTCTTAAAGTAGCAGCTAACTCAGAGAGCTTTATGTTCTAAAACTGACCTCTTTCCTCCACAGAGGAAACATCAGGTTAGTACTCCAGGATTCATTACCTTTCTAAATGGCACTGAGATGAAGATATCAAGGAAATTTCCTCCCTTACCTTCCCCCAACACCAAGAAAAAAATAAATGGTTATGTTTTACAAAGATTCAACAGTTTCTTGTTATTTTAACTTAAAAGACAAACAGAACAGAACAATGACACAACAAGCTGATCCATGAAGAGGGAAATGAAAAAGAAAATTTAAACTCACAGGAAAATGATAAAGCAAGGAAAATTGTCCCAGCCTCCACCACAAATAGCTTACAGATGCATAATGAGCATGACTATTAGAGGGAAACATGTTCTTAAAAAACTCAGTTGGCTGAGTTTGATGTCATCTCCTTTGAATTTTCTCAGTACAGTTATCAATGAAATGGAACTTTGAAAGAAGAGCAAAAGAGCAGAGACTGAGATAAAACCAGCAGCAGAGGAAAAAAGCTGGAACTGAAAAATAAAATAAAAGCAGGGAATATGCAGGAAAAGTTAAAATACTGAGAAAATGTACAGAAAAATAGAGATGATAAATTGAAGATAAGAAGAATGAGGAAACTGAAGTCAGAGATAAAGAGTGAAGGAGGGAGAAAAAGGAAGAAATCATGGTTTGTACATGATAGGAGAAGACAAAGTGCAGAGAACTTTGTTAATACTTCCACCTCCAAAATAATCCAACACCATAATCATGAAATAGATTGAAAAGCAAAAGAACTTATTTATCCAGCATGCAAGTCCTGTGCTAGAGGACTAGAACGTTATTCGTATAATTTTGCACTAGCATAAGGATGCAAGAGGCAGTGAGGAGACTTGCAAGTACCTTGCAGAAGTAGTGCAGTACTACTTGCAAGTCTTATTCCAGCTGCTACTAGACTGCCTTTGGCTGGGACTTGCCAAGAGAATATCATTCTCAGACAAACTTACCTGAAAGGGAGAGGGACAGCCACTAGCAACCTCGTGAAAATGAACCCACTAAAAGGTGGAAATGAATTAACTTTTTCTAGCTTCAGGCTGATAATGAGCTAAATGTTAGTCTCAATAAATAAATAAATAACAATAATAATAATAATAGTGTAGAAAGAGCAGTACCCAAGTTAACTGCCCTCTCCAGTACAGAAACTGAGTTCCAGGCATATAACTTTCGGCACAGCTATTTATCATTTGTCTTCGCTATACTCAAGGGCTCAGTGCTGAGAGTATATAGGTTTTACCAACTGTTCCTTACTGTCACAGAGCTTGTGAGAATTTCCAAGCTTTCCCCCTGAATTAGCCATAGTTCTCTTCATGGATGAGTTCATTTTTAAATAATTTTTTTGCTTCCTAAAGGATAAGTTTGTTTTATTATGTACGAGAAAATGAAGAAGCCCACACAAACTGCAGGAAGCTGAAAGAATTGGGCGGCTTTTATATTAGATCAAGTCCCACATATGAAATAAACCTCCCACTGACTGCATCAGGAGCAGAGCTGCAACTAAAGCTCATATCTGCTTTACCTTTTCCATCTCCACCTTTCTCCTTCTTTGTGTTTTTATACTCAGATGCATAATATAGCTAAACCTGAAATTAAACTATTCCGGGATACATACTTCTGTCTTTAGATAAGAATCTAAAATGATAAAAAAAAGTTTTCTTCATTCCCAATTGGAAAGACACCTTTGAAAATACAAGCTAATCATGGCATTAACTTCTAGAAAGCAAAAAGACTTGATATAACTGATATTTCAGAGGTACTGGCACAAGCTGCCCAGAAAACTGTGGGTACCCCATACCTGGGGATGCCCAAAGCCAGCTTGGATGGGGCCTTGGGAAGTCTTATCTCTTGTGGGGTAACCAGATCACAGCAGGGTATTGGGAGTGGATTGTCTTTAAGGACCCTTCCAACCCATTCTATTACATTTTAATAGCTCCTATGTTTCAAGTCAGCTGTAAGAGTCTTAACAAAGTAAAGTCATGAAAACAAAATGTTTAAGAAGCATCTCAATAGAAAAACTTCATGTATTTATAAAATATTCCCAAGTTGACGCCTCCCACAGACACCAATTTCTAATTAGCCATGAGTAGGCATTAAAGAAAAATCAAACATTAAAACAAGCAGAAATGAAGAAGGATTTTTTTTTGCCAGAACAAAGAAAGAAATAGAGGACAGAAATAAATCATGCATCACCTTGGGAAGTAACAAAACAGAAGAAAGAGGGAGGAGAATTCTCCAAATCATTCCCAAGTAATGGATTCCAAGAGAAGAGTATCTAAAACATACACATGTTAATGAATAACCAGATGTTTCCCAAAGCCAGGAAATCTCTTTTTCCCCTTGAACACTTTCAAACTAATGTGAACTCCTTTTCTTGTTCTCACGTCATCAGTGCACACTGGATGCTTAGACACTTCATTTGTGCCTCCTGCCGGGCTTACTGAAATCAAGGGAAGTCTTGGTGCAGTTTGGTTTTGGAGCATTCTTCAAGGAGAACAATGCTGTTAATGCAATGCTTCAGTTTGCTATGAGACATGACCCCAGATTTTCCATTGCGAGGCTTTCCCAATTACCTTTCTTGTAGTCATTTTAATTATATACAGAATAAACCACTGAGTTATTGAGCCAAAGTTTCAGAAGATTTAAAACAGTATCTAGTATTCAGTCTGACAGTTATTTTTCACTATTAATGCCAGATACAAATCAAATCGTGGCTCTACCGTTTTCTTTTTACCCATCTAAAGACTTCAGCAGCCCTGCCTGTTTAAGTTCAGTATATTCCTCAGCATTTTCAGATCAGAGCCTCTATTTATCATGAGATGGCAGTCTGAGAAATTAGCATGTTCCCATCTTCTTCATGGCATTCAACAGTCAAGATGGGTCTGTAGTGTAACATGTCACAGAACTACAAAGTCCCTTTGGACAAGCTTCTGTAAGAATTAGATCCTTAGGATCACTTGACAAGTGACGCTGCTTTTTCTTTTGTTCCTCCTGTTGTCCTCTATGGCAGGTAGAAAATGAGCAATTAGAAGGATCTTATGAATTCCTGTATTCGATGAAAAGAGATGTGTAAGAGCTTGTCACTGTGTCAGCTCATTTCTTCAACATTGCCTTAAAGACATGCCTTCTCATCTCCCATCCCAGCCATCAAAGGGGCAGAAACTGATTTCCTGTACAATTCCTTTGGTTAAGTCTAAGCAGCTTAAAGAACAGTCCTGCAAATGCACTCAGAAAGAAGTTCCATAGCTTCTGCCTAGAAAGTTTTTCAAACAAATTAGAGCTCACTGAGCATTATTACAGCTTGTTGCCTATGGTATTTCCTCCCCCCAGGGTAAAGGAAATAATCTTGATTAATGACACCCCCCAAAAATCATTTTTCTCTTTAATTCACTAATTGGTTAATCTTTTGTGACATCAAAGAAGGCTGCAGAGTTTGCAAAAAAAATGGTCAATGCAAAAGCCAGATTTCCTGTGCATTTTCCATGTGTGCTTTGTTTCCTGATGTAATTTCTAACTGAAAAGGAATGAAAAATTGAAATCTCCAGTTTACAAGAGGAATGGCAGTTTTGAGCTCCCTATCAGACACCTCATTTTCTCTACATTAGTCACAATCAGACAGACAAGGCTCTGTCTTGTTGAGCTACATTTAGTAGTCTGTCTGAACTGCAAATTTAGATGACATCCAAATTACACAGATTCAGCCAGTAGGCTACACTAATGCAAACTAGGAGAAAAAGAATCAAGACTATTGATTTTTTTGGTCCTTTCTCTGTCGTATTCCCTTAAAGGCATTTACCAAGGCTTTTAAGACCTTCAGCATTTTCACAAAGGAACAAATTACGTGCAAATAAGACTGCCTTAATCTATTCTTCCCTGCTTGGATTGTTCTTTCTGTACAGTCATTATGTGCTTTTTTACGCTGCTGCTGTGGTTTCCTTGATCCACTTTCATGCACCATGTGGTCAATATATATGTTGAAGAGTAACTGTGGAAAAGCACATCTCTTGCACCTGCCTACAATAATCAAAATCTTGTTTGTTAATTCCCTTCAATTCAAATATATCACACATCTCTCTGCTCTTTCTTGCAGCTGTTTCAGCAATTTGATGTCATATTCCACAGAAAGCTCTTCTGATCACATTTCCATTTGCAGACAACTTGATTTTTTGCAATGAATATTTACAGGGGGTTTGTTACAATCTCCCTAATGTAAAAAGCAAAGATCACAGATTCTACTGACAAATAGAGCTGATTTCCAGCATACTGAAGCTTCGCAACTCTGTCAAAACCAAACATCCCCTCCTCTCTGGCTCACACTAACCTGACCCTACTGAAGACACAAGTATTTCTGCTGAACATATATGACAACGTATTTTGAATTCCTGAACTCCACTGAAAGCAGTAAACTAACATAGTACTTTCTGCCTACCAGTCTCTGCAGTGGAGCCATAGCCAATAACCAGCTCAACAGTGCATTAGTGAGAAAGAAACTCAGAAAACACACTCCTTGGAGTAATCAGTGCTGTTCTGTTCAGTTACAACACCTAAACAATGGACCAAATACTGAAGTTTCTATACGCCATGGAAAGTAATAGAAGGAATAACAGCTTTCGAGAGTTTAAGTGCTTCATTCTTTGAACTAGCAACCCACCGAGAGAATTAGGAAGAGCTTTTTCTAGTTGATCTCACAAAGCAGCTGTATAAGCTTTTTTAGGCATAGTTAGCAAACTACAAACTCATTAGGAACTACATATGGTACTGTCACTTTCCATGAAATCTGAAGCTCACATACTTTCCTTTTAGTCTGTGCACATGCTTTCTGTCAGAGCTGAACGTATCTGCCATCAGGCAGTAATATGCCCCTTATGCATTACCATTTGGGTTTGTTTGATTCTATTTTTTAGAGGCTCCTAGGTTTCTGGCATTATTTCAGCCTTCAAACTCACATGACCCCTGCTTATTTTCCTGCACCTAGGAAAAAGATTTGATATATTTCCCTCTCTCCTCCATTTTTATTTTTTAATATGCCCACTAGGATTCCATCTTCTTCTCCCTCTCAGACGTTCTTAACTGAGACAGAAACTGAAGTTCATCCTGTTTTCAGTGGGCATTTTTGTCCTTGGAAATCACAGGGTTCAGAGTGAGTGAGTTTCTCACAGGAAGGTAAAATGGCCAAGTGCTTTCCTAGTCCTTTTTTCCCTTCAGAGAAGCAAATCTCTCCACAAAGTGCTAAGAAAGGCCTGTCATAATTTCTATATCATTTAGCATGTTTTTCTCTCCCTGTTAACACAGAGTCATTTCCACTCTTCAAACTCACATTTTCCATATCACTGATATTTTTTTTTCTGACCTTTCTATACTACAATTTTACTCCTGTCCCATCTCTTTGCTTGACCCTTGCTGGAGCAGAAGTGAAACAAAGCCTCAAAATTCCTTGATGCTTATTTCCTTTTCTTCCTTCTTTTGCTTCCATCTCTGACAATCTTTCTTTTCTCTGTTTTCACTGATACTGTCTTCAATAGCTCATCCAAATCACAGAAACAACCTATTTCAACTAACTGTAAATTTTTCTGTCTTCTCTTTATTTTAAAACAAAACTTCAGGTTTATACCATTGCAATGGGCTCATGTCATCTCAGAGTCAAATGAAACAAAGATTGAATTAGATTTGAATAAGCCTTAAAATTAATTAGAATTACTGAAGCATACATAGTCATCCTCCAAACATTGTTTTTCCTTCCCAAAATTTTTAGTTGGTAAAATTTCCAATAAAAAAGAATTTAGACAGTAGAAGAAGGCAACAAGTGAAGAAAACAGAGATGTTTAAATGAAAAGATGTGGCAGCTTCAGCAGATTTGATTGGAGGAAGAAGGACTACAGAGTAAGACCAGTAGTTTTACATACATTATTGAGTTAAAGCATAATGTTCTGAGCTACCACTTACTACCTCCACCCTGAAAATCACTTAAGAGACTTGAGACAATGCTACCGTGTTGAACAGCAAATCAGCTGACAACAGGAATTCATGGCAGCACAGCATTTAGGAGATGTGGACTGCCAACAGAGAGATTAGAACTAAAACCTGCTTGTCTAAGTTGCAGATAGGGGATTCCCCACCACTTGCCATAGAGAAAACAAATGTCACAAATGGAAAAAGAAGGGATTTAATGAGCTGCTCTTATGGATGATATCCTCTCTCCCATTTTGGGAGAGAGGATAAGCTTGTAAGAGGAAGGGCAGCAAATCCATTTCACTTCCAGCCTAACACAACTGCTAGGCATAAATGGTACAGTTGGCTATTGTGTGGGATTTTGATTCTACCCATATCTGTGTAGTACCAAAGTCAGTGATAAAATTCCATTTCAATACCAGAGGACCACAGTTTAACTCCTGCTGAATCATGAAGAAATGCCTCTGTTCTTCAGGCTTTATAATAGCTCTTCAACACAAACAGAATTCATTCTACACTTTCAAAGTTCCTTGGGAAAAATGTATATATACAGATATAGACATTCCCTGGAGAAAGTCTTGAGCTGCTGGAGTTCAGGAAGCATTGGGACACTACCCTAAGACAGGGTTTGGATTTTTGGGTGGTGGTGTGTAGAGTCAGGATCTGAACTCAATGGTCATTGTGGGTCTCTTCCAACACAAGATATTCTGTAATTGGAGTATATATTTTACTATAGTTTAGACCTCCAAATGTTGCAATTAAGTCTTTAATGACACTAATAGTTTGGAAGAAACCCTATTTCATATAGAACAACAAGTCTGTGAATGGAATAAATCAGCCAAATTAAAACAAAAAACTGACATACTATATATACTGTGTTACCTTCTGTGACACTAAAATAGTAGCTATTCATACTTAAAAAAAATTCATTTTCTAAAGTAAAATAAAGTCTGTTACTAAGTAAACATTCACATTTGCATTTGGTGGATGATCTTTAATATTAAGAAGAGGTCACCTGAAATGCATCATCCATATTTGAATGGTTATATAGGGCTTACTTTACACAGAAGTCCCCAGGGTAATTATTTCATATCAGAACTAGGAAAGTTTAGTATCTGTATTCAGTATGTATTTACACTTCATGCCAATGCATTAAATAAAATTCTATCACATTCTGTCTTTGTCTCTGTATTTCCTTCTTTTCAAAGACATACAATACGTGATCAGATTGCAGATTCACTCACAGTCTAAAAGGCTCTCTCGCTATTGTTTAAACATCTACGAAAAAGCTTGGCAAAAGCTGGGATAAAGAAGTCAATAAAGAAGCTGAAATTGTTATAGAAGAGCATACATCCTCAATGATCACTCTGTCATAAGTAAAAAGACTAAAAAAAGGAAAGGAAATGCATTATTACATAACTACTGGGCACACAAGCTTACATGCATATTAATAACAAGAGAAAATGAGGTTTTAATGAAAGCCTTGAAGGAAAGATCTGATCTAACTTGCACCACATTGAGATCTGTCCAGCACAAAAGAAGAATGTACAAACTGAAAGGCCTGAAATAGGATTTTAAAGTCCAAA
Source organism: Callipepla californica brunnescens (assembly GCA_023055505.1). Lineage (NCBI taxonomy): Eukaryota > Metazoa > Chordata > Aves > Galliformes > Odontophoridae > Callipepla > Callipepla californica. The sequence continues at coordinate 44,419,787 of JALIRH010000004.1, read as the reverse complement.
TCAAGGCATTTAAAACCCACATCTAAAGCCAAGCCCAGAAGTTTAAGACTGACTTTGAATGCAGTGTGGTTCAAATCTAGACTTAGACACATCCACATTCTATGGTCAACTCACACTTGCTTCCAGAGCTAGGTGAAGCTGAATACAGTATCTACAGAGGTTAGCACAAGTCTTCCTTATTTGACATCTGAAAATCCTGAAACCACACGGCAAGTAGTTCAGAACTAAAGCAGAATGGTTATGACATAATCTCCTATCAAAACTCTGAGAAAGCATCTCTATTTGAAAGTTTATGGACAGGAAAAAAATGTCTGCTGCAAGAAATGCTGAGATAAATATAGCATTTTCACATTTTCCAAATAGTTTCCATATTTCTTCCAGGCATGAAGTAGTAAAACAGAAGTCAGGTGTTTCTTTCTCCCTTCTCTCTGCTTCAGTTTTCTTACCAGTTTTCAGAAGCATCCACATAGAAATAAGTTTCTAAAAACTCAGGGGTTTTTTTTAGAATTCCTGTGTCCTTTTTCAAAGGAAATTAGAGAGGAAAATAGGAACAAAAAAGAAGAAAAATAAAAAGAAGGAAGGGAAAGAAGACCTACTCTGCTGAAAACAACATCCTTTTTTTGTTCACACAATGCCACTATCGTTTGCATGGTGGCTACACACAGGCACAAATCTGCTTCAGTCCTCTCAAAGCTCACCTAATGTTTAGAAATTTAGCAAAGCTATGAGAGCTGCTCTGAAAGTAATGTCTCTTCTTGTATCATGTTGGCCTATAACATCAGAAGTGGATGTTAGTCATATGGCATCAGATGTTGAACCTTCCCATGAATAGTCCATTGCACTTTGTTGCCATGTGACAAACAGCAGCAGAGGGGCAATCTGACAAAATGGTGTCTGATGTGGCAATGCAAAGGTGTGTCACTGAATTCCTCCATGTGGAAAAATAGGCACCCACTGGCATCCATCAACAATTATAGAAACCAAACCATGAATGCAAGCACAGAGAGGCAGTGAGTGGTGCATTTCAGCAATGACATCATCATAGTAACATTGAAACCTCCTCTAGTGCAGATTTTTACATTGACAAACACGGCATGTAGACTCTTGCTCCATTGCTCATGAAAATGCATTCCTAGTTTTGATGACCATGATGAGAAAGTGTTCTGTAGCTAAGAATTTGCTCTATCAAAGAGTGCTATAATGCTCTTTGTATCTGTTGTTGCTTCTGTGGAAACAAAGAGGAGGCATTACCATACGAGTGTCTGTGAGGAAGGGTACAGTCAGTCTAGATGCTGTGCAGGACCTCTTATGGCCAAATCATTTAGATAGGAGGGAACAGTTTGGTCCTGGACTGCCATGTCTTCTATCTCCACATTGTATAACAGTACACACTGTATTAATGGAGAGGTGGAAAAGGGAAATGCAAACGCGTCTTGAATAAAATCTCCAAGTACATGCACTTTTATATGACACCAGTGGTGGGATCTGTATCTCATTCCTTCCTTCTGACAGCTCAAAGGCCTCCTTCCAAAGGCAGGACTCTTTAAGACCTACTTTGGGTTCATACCAACAAAACCAGGTAGCAATGCTTAAAACATGGGCAGTCCATACAAAACACAATTCACCTGAAGAAAGTTTATACCTCAAATTCCAATGACATCCACCGTACAGTAGTAGAAACAAAACACTGCAGGCTTTGGAGCCTGAATTCCCTTCCCAAATTAATTTTAGCTGTTAGATACTTGGGAAAACAGGAGTCAATTTGGCACAGGGCTGGCAGGATCTGTTCCAGAAAGATGGGAAACAGAGAATAGAAAAAGTGCCGAGGGTCAGGACAGAGATATGTTGGCAACGTTTATTTCACAAAATTCTTGACAGTACTGTGCCTGTTCTAAGCCAATACCATTAATCATTCACTAAACTCACTTGAAAAAATTACAAATAAAAGTAATTAAAGTGGTGTCAAAGCTTTGTGTTTTTGTTCCACAGTCTACAAGCTTTGACCTTCACGTGCATATTACATGCAGACCATGCCTGCTTAAATAAAGTTTTGCAGCAGACAGAACATCTGTTAGGTCTACTTTGTATTCATGTTTAAGATGGGATTACTCTCTAGGCTTTGTCAAATAATGAAGAAAAACAAAAGGGAAAAAAGAAATTAAAATCTTAATTCCCCTTCGATTTTGTGAAACAATTTGAATTTGAAATAATTAGTACAAATTCTTATAGGAAGCTCTGTAAGACCTTTGCTTGAAATCTTCCAACCTTTCAGAGATTAACAACACGTCCATAACATAAGCCCCTTAGAAATGCAGCATTTGTACAGCTCTATAATATTACCAGAAATGTTACTTTTAAGTCCAAGTGCTTATGTGGTGTTAACTGACACTGGAGGGAACGTTGTTAGGAGTGGTTTGCACCAGAGTAGGAGCTAGCACCAGCTAAAATGTTCTCTGTGTATTTTTTTGAGTGTGCAGGAACGATTGCTCACCAGAAGTCACTGCGTCTAGCAGCAATGCTGAGTTAAAGCTCTCCTCATTTTCAGCTTCTCTATCATCACTTCAACATGCCAGCCAAAGCCAGAACATCCCCCTCTGAAAGCGTGAGTGGCTGAAGACCCTCAGCAGAGGAATGTCTGATCACTTGCTGGGGGTTACAGCTCAGCAAGCACTTCAAAGCTAGTAGGAAGAAAACGAGTGACAGCTGAGTCCCTGACCCTCACTCACAGCCCACCCGCACGTGGTCAAAGCCTGGAGTTTAGGCACCAGGGTAAACTGGAGTAGCATGTCCGCAACAGGACCAAGAGCTTGTGCTGGCAAAGGGCAGTAGTGACATTTTTCCAGGAAAGGCACAGAATATCAAATATCTGAGACTAGAAAAAGGCCTCAAAGAGAAACGTAGTTAAGGACTGCACTCAACTAAACAGAGAGATCATAAGGGGATAAGAACCCAGAGGTGACCCAGAGAATTGGATGAGGTGAGCATTCATAAGCCATACATGAATAGAACAGTGGTGATCCATGGTGGCCAGTGTGACTCAATTTCCCACCATACTGGGTTGGCTCCATAGGCTAGGCAGGGTTTCTGTGCCATGCTCCTAGTCTACTCAATACTGAGAAAAGCACGTGAAGAAGAGAACAGGAAATGGAAAAAAAAAAAAATAATAATTTTACATTACCTGTGTATGATCCAAGCGTCTTCTGTATTCCTGAGAGGCAAGGCCAATTCCTGGACAAGCACAGATCTACAAATCAAACACGTTTTCACTTGCTTAGTTATTTGCACTACAGGACTTAATGTTTCTGCTGCATCAGAGTCAAAATCTTTTTCAAAGGTCTCCTCTTCCTACTTAAAACCAGTCTGAACATTCCCCAGTAATGACTATTACTGTAAGCACATGAAGGCAATTTGGAGGGGTCACTTCTCCAGTGGGGAATAGATGGGAACAGGCAATTATCAACAGAGAAATACTGCGCATAGATAAATATCAGCTGAAGGGTGACACCAGCAGAGCTCCCACAAGAGTTAATCAAGCCCCTTTGTCTTCCAGACTGTGTTGCAGAGGTTTATAAAATAGTGGGCAAAGGGGATGTGGTGGGTGTAAATAATTTGCAATTTCAAAGGGCTTTTGGTAGGATCCCTCACTGGAGATTATCAAAGGGAACAAAAAAGTATGGGATAAAGTGTAAGTCATGTTAAGGATTAAATTCCAGTTAAATAATAGGAAACAAAGAGTTATAACTAATAGATTTTTCTCAGAATAAAGAGAAGTTAATAAAAGGACACCCTACAGAGCATTACAAAAACTACTTTGGTTCAATATAGTTATTAATAAAGAAGGATCAGGGCTGTGGGGTCACAGCATATGTCTAGGACAAGAATAACCTCAGACCTTCAGGTTTTTTTTTTATCCCCCCAAAGCACCCTGTGAAATCAATGGGAAAGAGTGATCATGGCTCATGAAAACCAGCTCCCATTCTCACACCTCTGTAAATAGCTGGCTATACTGGGACAGGCTGTAAATCAGTCGAAGTAGCTACTGAATGTTGCTGCTCTAATAGCAAACAGCTTATCTTTACTTCAAAATATCTCTGGCTAGATAATGATAAATTGAGTGTCCTGGCTGCTTAGGAAAGCATAGCTGGGATGTTATAAACCACAGCGTGAACTTTACATCAACAAACATGAGGCAATAATCGTGCACAGGTAACCTTGATCGACCATTAAACTTAACATAAGAAAAGTTAGAATTCAGGGAGCTGTGTTTTAATGCTTGAAGAATTCATTATTTAAATCATAAAGAATTGTTTGTTTCTCTTTTCTGATCCCAGGCAGAACTCTGCAGGGCTTTTGTAACCAGATCCTTTGCAGTGATCCCTGTCTGGCACTTTAGGCAATTGACTTTCCTTTCTTCTACATACCTAAAGCTACTTTGAAGACAGCAACCTCCCTTACTCCCTCCTTCTGCTGTTCCCAAACTTCTGCCCTGGAGGGACTAGAAAGCTGCAACAGCTGCTTGCCACAAATAAGTCTTCACATACACTAATTTTAGTGCAGAAAGAGCAAAGAAGCTGGGCAAGACAAGCTAGCCATGACCTCAGATGTGACAGAATAACACCGAGGAAATGCGGTTGCTTTTACACATCAACCCCCTGCACGCACAATCACAGATGGAAGAACACAGAAGAAAAACTCAATATACAATCAGTCTGAAAACTAATCTAAGTTGGAAGCATGGAAATACAGCAGTCTATAACCAAGAGAAAAAAAAGAAGTTGCAGCATTCTGATTTCATCAGCAAAAGGAAAAGAAAGAATTTTAGCAGGAGGATTCCCAGGGGCACATACTGGTGCCTAAGTCCTGTTTACATCAGTGATAAAAACATCAGCTCCCACCAACCATTTCTAATATCTTGCCCTTGGGATATCATTTGTAATGTGTCCTCGTTATTTAGAAACAACACTTCCTAGAGAAAATACTGCCCACTTAAACCCACAAGTCTGGGTCAACAGGCAATGTAAATCATCGGTGCTTCAATACAGATCTAACGCACAGTATCCAAAAATGGTGAAAATAAGTCACATTTTGAAAGCATTTTCTCTGCTGTTATTTAATATGGGGAAGAACTTTTTAATTAAATCAAGAAAAGTATGCTTTTAAAATTTAACTACATGATTCAGAATCATATAGATAGCAACATATTTATATATATGCCTATCTTGACGTTAGCACATTTTTTTAATCAGATTGTAGTATTTTAAGCAGTCATTAATTTTAAATGAGAGAGGGTTTAACCTTGAGTGCCTAGAAGTGACTGTTCATAGTTCTCTATGTTTTTATTATTATTATTATTATTATTATTATTATATAAGCAGCTATAGGAAAAAAAAAGAAGAATGAGGAGAGCTAAAATTGTGAAATGTTTTATGGGGATTATATTTTTAACTGTGCAAATAGGCTTATGATACTTCCGTGGTGTCAGTATAAAACCAGTTGTCATTTTTGCAATATCTTTAACATACAGCACTAGGAGTAAAGTCAACCTTAATTAACTGGCATCTTATATTTTTGTTTCCAGCAAACAATTGTAAATAAATTGAAAAACAAAATATATTCATCAGAAACAACAGATCTGGGGAATCAAACTATAAGATTTCCTTTCACCTCTTGGCAGAAAGCTGTGACAGCAAAGCTTCCCTTTCCAGGTCTCGTGCTGTACGTTGGTGCTGCTAACCTTGGCCAGTCAAATTACAAATGTTGTGCTGTTGTACTAAATAAGAATCTGGCCTTCACATTAATAATTTATTCACATTGCTTCACTGACCAAGCAACCTTTATACATACACAAATCAGCACAAGAGTCGCAAAGAATTAGGAAATGTTTTCTACTGATCAAAACAAAGCAGTCAAGTTAGTTCCAGAACCAATTACAAAAAAGTGCCACATTCTCTGTAAGCACTGATCTTTACCTGTACTTTGAAGGTTCATTCCTTCCATTCACTTAAAATAATTTAAACTTGAAAGAGACTGCTAGATGTTTGCAAAGGAAAGCTCCTTTCTGTGAGGGTGGGTTTCAGTAATTCCTATTTCATGAACACTTACAAAACAAGAAACTAAAACTATATGATGGAGCCCAGGAGTGCAAAACTGAAATAGCTACTAGGAATGATAAAAAAAAAAATTAGAAACTGGAGCTGAAAGTATCAAAAACTCATAGGATCCAACATTTTAACTCCAATGCATTTGAAGCACTGAAATAGTTAAGGTATTTCACCAAGGCACAAAATAACCTCATTATCATTTCTTATACAGATCAATACTCAACATTGCCCTTTGAAAAATACAGTGCTTGCTGGTCTGCACACTTATTGTGATCCTTGCATTAGCACTCTAACATTAAAGCTTTCACGTAAGCCCATTCCTAGCCTCTAGAACATGCCTCTTCCCCCACACACACTCCACCCCCCATTTGATCAACATATATCGGCATCAAATTGTGAGGGGGGAAAAAAAAACAATGCAAATCAATACCCAACATATTGATTATTTCTTTTTCTTTCTTCCTTGTGACATTTTGTCAGGTGGCTTCCTCTGCTCCTTGGGGCTGCCTGGTGGCATTAGATGGCTGCTCCAGTGAAGACTAATGGCACAGATTCTGTCCCAGGTGGACGCCAGGGATTGTTTGAAGTAACTGATTGGTGTGAGAGCCCTCTAGCTCCCAATCCCCAGCATGTGGTCCAAAGCACAACATATGCTTCCTGCTTGCTAGATTTGTCTCCAATAATAAAAACAGGGTTTCTATTCAATTTTAGTCCGGTGCCCAATTTATCAAGCAAAATAACATCAAGGCTTCAAAAGGCTACGTTGGTAATCTGGTTCTGCATTGGATTAGGGGTAGCACCGTGAATAGAGAATCATCAAGATAGTATCATCTGCCATACTATAATAAAATACTACATATATATACGCACGAACATGAATAAGTGTGTGTGGGGGGAAGGGGAGGTCTGCATTTGTGTGCATTGTGACCCATTATTAGAGCTTCTCCTGTACAGAGCAGGGAACGGCAACCTGCAGCTCTTTAAAATGAGTTTAAAAAAATAATAATGCAGGGGGAGGAGAATTGAAGACATGGTAATGCTGAGATTCTGATATTTGTTCTTTTCATTGTAAATGCTGATAAAATACATTAGCTCCCTGGGGGAATGCAATTGTTTGGTGATGTTTCATTCATGCTGCTTTAGGTCTTTAAACACAGAACAGGAAGGAAAAGGGGCCCAGCTTTCTTGTCAGTTTTGTTTGTTGTTTTTTTGTTGGTGGTGGTGGTTTTACGTTGTGTGGCTGTTTGGTTTTTTTTAGAAGCTTGAACCATGAGAATAAAACTCCACTCTCAATTAAGACAATAGTCCAATTTAAAGAATACTGTCACTGTTTTGCTAAAAAGATAAACAGTGCAACAGATAAATTTAACATTACTTCTAAAAATATAACAAATAAGAAAGCCATAATGGAAACAGCTATAGCATGAAAAATATTTAAGTAGGATTTTCTTATGAATAATGATTAGACTTCCAATAAAAACAATTATTTGCATAGGCAGTAAAGATGTGTGTAACCACAAGATGTATTCTATTCCATGAAAGATTTTAAGTTGTCTAGAAATCCCTCTAAATACTTTGTATTCATGAGGGGAAAAAAAAAGAAGAAAAAAATTTGCCCTTATTGATAGAATGAATTTGACTTCTTTTTTCTTCAAAAGAGCATGCAATTAAATTCATTACTTGAGGGAAGTTTTAATGCTGGTTGCACATTAGGTGATGCAATGTCAAACCAAACACGTCCAAAGCTGTTCCAGGAACTTGCTGATTTCACTGGCACTCAACTGCACAAATATCTCAGTCTTCCAATGTAGCCACGCTTGGTCTGAATGACTGAAAGCTAAAACTGGCTCTAGACATTAACCAAGCTCAATTTTAGCAAGCAAAGATACCAGACATAGTTCCTGTAGAGCTTCAAGCTATTCAGCCATTTCTGCTGTCTTTCACCATACAATCCATCTCTGTTTGGACTTCTAATTTAGTCTGTATCAAATCACCTTGAGCAATAAAAGTTTACCATGTTGCTCTTACATAGAAAATTACCCCCATGGAATGGGGTAATTCCACCATGGGATGTGCTTTCAAGGTAGCCCCATTTGGATAGATTTCACAAAAAGGGACTTGCACAATCTGTGCTAAGAAACATTAATACAATACACTTCCTATTTTTCTCTCAAAAATTTGTAAGGTTTTCCATGTTTTTCTCTTGAAGAATTTCTCAACTGCGTCTGTTGTGCAGTCAGCGAAGGACTTTACCTCCACCTACTCACACTCTCCAAGTGAGATGGAAGAGACAGCTGGAAAGGTAGAAGTGCAAGAACTCAGAATTTGAGACAGTTTCTAGGTGAAGAAAAACTCAAATGCATAAAAGCCATATTTTCTTATACCTAGTCTAAGAGCCTACTTTTACTTGTGTTCAAGGAGCTTGCCTTCCCTAAATTCGTGCCTGTTTCTTCTCACTATTAGATATCTTCACCAAAACTTAAAAGAGAGAGAGGAGTTCAGTGTGTTCAGATAAACTGAATGGCTATGTATCCAAAGAGGAGAGCAGAGCTGACAGGGCAAGATGCAGCTCATCACAACACAAAGTTGCTCAGTCTGTGGTGGAGTAATGCAGACACACACATGGGTATGAGTGGGATAGCAACCACAAAAGGTTAGAAACTTCTGAGTGTAGTCCAGCATTCATCTTGCAAGGAGAAATACTATGGCTGCATTGCTGTTTCATGTATAAATAACTGCAGTTCATCCCAACATATCTTATGGGAAGGGCAGTCAAAAAATACAAATTTGCAGATGCACAATCAGATGGGAATACTACAAACTGAATACAAATATTCTGCTTTATCCGCTTTGCTTACATTTAAAAATAATACAGAGAATTCACTATATTGTCTGAGTTGTGAACACACCATGTGATATACAGTCAAGCTATTCTTGGAGAAAGGATGTTTACTGCATTCATCTCAAATGCTGAAGAGCAATATTCAGAAACAACTCTGTCTAAAGCAAAGCACAACAGAGAACAGTAATCTTGTCTTTTAACTCTCCTCAATTTATACATGCATCTCACAGAATTATGCATCAGAGATGGGGTCAGAGGAATTTTATGGGGGCAACATGAATTATTTGTTCAGTTTGCATGAAATCTAGAGCACTATATAAAAACCTATGGGATATAGCAACTCCACTGGAAACAATTACCACTGCATGATATGTGATACGCATTATATTTAGTTAATATGATTATTTGTTCCTGAGCATCAGCAAGAGGAGAGAGAATGACCCCTGCATGAAGGAATTTATGGTACAACAGCTAATTTCTACAATTCTCAGGGACATAAAGTTCCCACTGAGTCTGATAATACTGCGTACTTAGGGTGTACTTAGGGATATACGATGGTTTTATTACATGCTGTAATTCTAGAAGTGAGAGTTCTTTTGTGAAGGGTTACAGGCACTACAGGTTTATCTTACAGAATATGAAGAATACTCCTTTGATGATCTGGAAAGAGTCTGTTTACCCTATAGATAAACAATCCTTTTAGAAGGGAAGGCTTGTCACAAGAAAAATTTAGTCATTGTTCTGTTTGTATAGAATCTAGTCACTTTACATACAATTGGCACTGTGAAGATTCACAATAATCAGTTATGTTTTGTCATGTATAGGCCACCCAGGATAAAAGTAAAGATGGGTATGTTATGTGTGATGAGAGAGGAAGTCTTTTTGCTGTTCCTCTTTTTCAGGCAATTGCACTTTCTTGTACATTAGATGAATATTGCTTTTGAAGAGTTAATCTGCCAGTAGATATCATCATCATTCTATAGATGAAAGATAATGGAGAAAATCCCACAAATCCTTGGACATTTGACAATGTTTCCTTCAAATAAAATGTAATTTCTCTCCAAGTACCGAGACTTTCCCCCCAAACAGATTTTCAAAATGAGGAAAAATGTGGTTTCATTATGCACACAAAAGGATACACCACAGCATTCATTAAGTACTAAGAAGACAAAAAACATTTTTTCCATAATTTCAAACACTAATAACATCTCCTTAATTTCTCTGAGATATTAGTCAAAAAAATGGAATAAAAATGTTAATAAGACAACTGATGTCTCCTAAGCTTTGTTAAACACAATAGCCTGGGAAATTATAATTTAGACTTGATGTATCTGGTGAACACAAGCACACTAGGGAGAAGTTGCAATCTTTAACTTGCTAACCACATGGCAATATTTTGAGTCTGCTTCATCCTTTAAAGGCACAGATGCGTGCCTTTCTTTAAATGCAGTGAAAATATTTCCCCAAAGCTTTGTAAATCACAAAGAATACTGAAATAATTGTCTAAAGAAAGGGAGACAGCTCAACAAAAGTCTTGCTCCATTGGTGTATATGGCCTGTTTATTCCTCTTGGTCTGGGCTACGTGGCTCCAGCCAGAGGTTGGAGTGAGCTAGCAGCAAGTAAGCTTTTGTCACAAGTTGGCACTGCCATTAGGAAGCAGGAAAGGTGAAGAGGAGGTACCTTTGCTCCCAGAACTGTACTAGTTTATTTCCTACCTACATTACCATACCTCTACTTCCTGCATTGCTCTTTTGAAGCCAATATAGAGAAGAACAGGTTTTCCCATGCATGGCATAAGCCCTGGAAAACAAAGTGAAACAAGTGCAAGGAGCCCTCTTCACATATAACATCTCTAAGATGTGGAAGACATCACAGAGGACATGTCCATGGGAATTGTAGCTGCCAAACTCCACAGGTCTCCTAAAATGCAGTTGTAAACTGAGATATTTTTAGCTAGTCTTAGGTTGAAATGATTTTTTTGCTGAGACTGACAAAAATAGTTATTCTTGCCCACCAGAGCAGAATCTGAAATTACTGATTGAAAGCATTAGTTTTCTGGAGCCTCTCAGTTATGTTTTTAAGATCTTCATTAGGTTATCAACAGAAAAATTAACAGAAAAAAAAATGAGATCTACTAATGGAAAAACAACACAAGACGAAAAAACACTCAACCACCCAGGCTGCTTTAATATCTAGTTACTCTTCCAGTCCTGTCTGCCATATTGCTGTATCCTCCTCTTTCCTATGGTAAGCAAGCTGCAGCTGAGACTGATTTGAGAAATGGGTAACAGAAATTGTAAACAAGTGCAGATTTTTAATGGATGCCACCTGTTTTCAGCTATAAGGGAGACATATGATCCAACATTAGGTCTACGTCTGCATTCAGTATTTGCTGTGGCTTGGATGTATGGTTCAACAATATTATGCCAAAGGATCATGGCACTACTATCCTGCGTTCTTCAAAACCCATGGACCATAACAAACTATATGAAACTATGAAACAATCACTTACCCTCATCAGAAAGTAAGCCATTGTTTCTATGCACTGTCGCACAGAGAAGTAGGATGTTGGGAGAAATTTGGACTACAAGAATTCCTGTAGATTTTGGACTTCACTGTCAAATAGAAACTAGTGCCTCTGACAGTGTGTGCTTGCAGGGCCATCCAATATACATAAGCATTTAAATTCTGGCCTATAAATTTCCTTGGATATCTAAACACTGGTGTTTTCATGTACTAGGAAAGAAAAATAGATCCAAGCAGGTGGTTGTTCTAGTTTAATAAACATCACAATTCAGAGATAAAGTAGGGAGGTGAACAAATGAGCTTCTGGAATACGCTGATGCATTGGGCAGACAAACTCAGCAAACTCTGGCAAAATTATGTTCAGCATGAAGCACTGCATCTCGACACCATTTTTTTTTTTTTTTTTTCCTCTGGTGACTTTACTTTCAAAATGCATGAGCAGGCTCAGGTGTCATGGCTGGAAAACACAACTTCTTTTACCAGACACTGTCATTGCACTGCCCTCAGAACACTGTCTGTAAATACAGGCTGTCCTGCTTCCATGCACTCTTGAACTGTTTTCTTCATTGTCTCAAAAGGATGGACAGAGGTTGACTGCAGGACAGGACTTTAGAGTTGTAAACAGAGTCTTCTCTTTGGAGGATAGGTCCTTTTCATGCTGGCAAATCAACTCCACTTCCTGAGTAATCTCATTATGCATGAGACTGCCTGCAAGCTTATTTCCCTTTACCGACTGCACAAGTAACACCAAATGCCTAAAACTGGCTCAAAATTTTTCTCTAGGAGAGAGAGGACACAGAGGAGTCTGTCTGTCTGGTAATTTTCCACTGAAACAGTCATGGTGACTGTCCCTTGAACATCACAGTCTGATTTCTGTGAGCGGGGATGACACAAGCTGCTGTAAAGTCCAAAGAAATTTGGCTGGCACCAATCAATTCACTATCCTCAAATCAAATCTAATTTGTTTCTCCAAAAAGGAGCATTTGTTTTAGGTAATGATGCATGGATGCATCTGCATCCATGAAAGTGTGTAATCAAGGCAAAGCCAGAGTTTGCTAATCCACCTCAAAGGAGCTGCAGTGAACCTGTTAGTCACAGGATGCAGCAGCTACAGCTGCTAAGGATCATAAATGTGAACAGCCAAACACTCCAGCTTTCTTATATGGTGCTAGAGTGTGATCCACAGACAATTCCAGGGGTTTTTCAAAGCTAATATATGGGGGATAATGGTGTGGACTGAACATAGGGGGATTTGGAAGAGAGACCGAGAGCCCTAGATGGAATTTTGTTGAGTCCTAATAAGAGAGGCAGTGCCTCCATTTTACATCAAAATTATAGAGGACAAAAATTGATTAGCTGCTATGGTGAAGGAACATGATTGATGAATACAAGTATAAAAAGTTAGAAAAACACTGTGTGTGAGGCCAGTGGAAGTTTTAGCAATGACTCCAGTGAGACCATAGTCGGTTATGAACCATAAAGTTACATCCATAACATTATATTTAGCTGAGCCTCACCTTATATTAAAAAAATACCAATTGAAACTACTCCAAAAATAGAGTGAAGTCAAAAGAACTAAACATGTGGTTCAGACAAATATGTCAGTTACTTACAGGTGGAGGTGATGCATCCTTAGATACATGAGAAGAAAAGCAATCATTTTTAGGCAGAGAAAAAATAGCAGAAAAGACACTGAAGACATTGGCACCTTCCCAGAGCAGAGAGAACGCAATGCAATCAAAGGAAGGTACAGACAGGAGCAGAAATCAGAATGGAACTGTGTGGAACTTTTAATAGGATAATAATAGTTACATCATTATTTCCTGGAAACCCTGGCAAAGAAAAAAGCTCTACTGTTTCAGAAGAACTGTATAAAGAGACAGTGATTCTATCCAAGTAGCTTATCAATCAATTAGACAAAATGAAGAGAGAAAAGGAATAAAATGTTATCTTCAGCTTGAAAATGGGAACACTACAGAATTCTGTTTTGTCATAAATGACAGGAAGTTTGCAAAGTCACAGGGATTTGACCTGTCATAGTTCTCACTTTCCCACGGAGCATTCTTTCTTCTCACATATATGTTAAAAATTGAAGTTCTTATGGAAAGAATTATAGGAATGGAAGAGACCACAGGATGAGAGACTTTTTAGGTGTACATACTCTACATAAGCCTAATAGAATACTGACAGTATTACCATTAAGAAAACGTTTGTAATGTGAAGAAATTTCCTGAGACTTCAAGTGTAGGAGGTGTGATATTGAGTCCCAGGTCTCTGAAAACCCAAGAATCAGATTCCTGGGGCATAAAAATCCAGGACATTGACCTTGAAACGTTAGAGACCCAAAGTGCTGAAACCCAGATGTGGGGAGCAGGGACCTGGTCCTTCATGGAGCCACCAGTTGGATTCAGTGATCCATACAGACCCCTTCCAACTCAGGACACTCTATGATTCTGTGATTTCTTACTTCTGTTCAAGTACATTAATTGTGTTTATTGCTATCAGACAAGAAGACATCATTTCCTTCCTCCCTCCAGCAGAATGGATTTTATGTATTTGAAGACTATTAGCCTATCCCCACTAGAATTTTCTTCTGTAGACTAAACAAACACTATTCATTCAATATTTCATCACACCGTCTAGATTGCTAATTACTGTTTACTGGATTTCTTCCAGTTTATCCCCTTCTCACTTGTAACGGAGAGCACAGCTTTCTGAGTACATCTCCAGAGCAACAATAACATTACTCCATTCTCCTTCACAAAGCAAGAAACTGCACAAATGTTCTCTTCTCAAAGAAAGTTAAGAAACAAGCAGATATTTGGAGGCTAGTTTTTCTTGTTCAGCTTGCCCACCATTAGCAAGGTCAAAGTACAGCTTGAACAAGCTAGAAGTGAAGCCAGAGTTAGCAGCTTCACTATGAGGCAAGGCTTTGTAAATCAGAGCCATCATACCCACACAGCTGTATTCATTCCAGCACAACCCAATGGAAAGAAGTGAGATGAACAAGAGACAAAATTTATAAGAGATCAGGAAGAAGTTGCAATATTCAAGCACATGGCTTTAACGTCAGTAAATTCCAAGCCTTGTTTCTCATGTGCTACAACACTGTTAAATAGTTTGTTTATTCTTCTAAGACAGCAATAGGCCAGCACAGCTTTAAAGCTTTTGCTAGCCCATGTTCACCTCCTCTTCATAATAAATGCATGAAAATATGAATATGTATGCTTTCACTGAATTTTTTTTTACATTTTGAAATTAACAAGAGCAATGAAATGCACAGTCCGCATAATCCATGTGGAGTCTGAGTATTTAAAAAGTCTTTAAAAAGTCTGTCCTAAGTACTGCAGGCCCAGTTCTACTGCCTTTTACTTCCCTTGAAATAACAGACTAATCTGATAAGGGACCTCTGGAGGTTATGCAATCTAAACAGAGTGTGGCCAATTTTGCTGAGGTTTCTCAAGATATTATTCAGTCAACATCTGAATATCTCCAAGGATTGAGATTCCATAATCTCTCTCACTTATTTGAAGGTATTCCTATTTCCTTCAAAGCATGCTGCTGGTTAAAATGTTACTCAGTGCCCACAGTAGAATCCTGATGTAGCCCTCTAAGTGCTGTCCTGGTCAGCAGCTGCACTTCTCTTAAGTAAAATATGCTCACCTTTGTGTTTATAGGCCAGATGATGAACTCTAGGCTCCCACAATTGACATTTAATTGCACTCACTCAATCTCTTCTGGGGAGCATCAGGCCGTCAGCAGCAGCATAGCAGGCACACTAGTGGTTAAAGGAAAATATATGAGTAATGTAGCATATGGAAAAAAAAATACTGAAACTGTTGCTTTTATTGTGATTCTAGAGACAGAATGCATAAAAGAAAAGCCAGCTGAAACATACCTAGGCACAGCTAGCACCAGTGATCTCGGAGAAGTACATTAATTCAAGTGTCTATAGTTCAAGCAATTTCAGAAATCATTCCAACTTCACGAGAAATTTTCCTTACTAATTCCCTCTATGTTCAGTGCTAGTAATCTTCATTGTTATCCCATCCAGCAATTTTCATCAGCAGATCTCAAAATATAATATAGAAGTGCACATCAGTATGAGAGTTCTCTTTCAAAATCCAACAAGACTAATGAATACTAATCTCTGCTGATGTCTCCCAGTTTTTTTAGTTCTATTTAAAAGCACTGGATCTCTTGTAACACCCAAGGGCTGTAAAACAGCCAGGACAAGGCTGAGTCCCTTATTTAAGAAATCATCCATTTGAAGCAAGGGATGCATGAATTTAAAATCATTAAATAAATTTAATCAAATTAATTTTTTTGTTCTGATATGCTTTTATTCCCCTCTATTTTCCCACTTCTAGAGGGAAGCAGATCCCTAAGCATCCCAAGTATTGTCAGCATTCTTAAGCATGCATGAATGTGAAGTTTGGCCAGTGAAACATTTCTAGAAGATAGGCCTGCATGAACATACAAGACTATTATGCTCTTAGATGTGGCACTGAGGGACATGGTTCATGGGCATGGGGGTGATGTTTTAACAGTTTGAGTGGATGAACTTATTGGTCATTTCCCACCAAATGATTCTATGATTTAAGAGTACCACATTAACTAGGTGGCCTAAAACTAAAAGATGACTAGAAAATGTGATTTCTAAGGTGAGTTTTTAGATAAAAAAGAAAATTGAGCCCTTAAAACAAAGAAAAAAAAACCCTGCTCAAATAAATGAATCAATTAGAAAATTTGTCTAGAGTTGAAAAGATATATTTACCACAATGAATAGATTAAGTATTTCTGTTTTCCTGGCTCTTTCATTCACAAAGTACTCCAAAGTAAAGCAATACTTTGTCCTTGTCTGCTGTAAATCTTTACATGTATTAAAGTAATGGCTTACAATATAAATACAGGGCTCAAAGCTAAAATAGCTCTTGTGGTCTTAAACAGAGCTCACAGACAGCTCAGTCCTCTACGTGGAACAGTAGGCAACAAAGCCAGTGACGGAACAAAATATCACCGTGAAAATACTGTTTTGCCAACAGACTGCATGTTACCTGGATTTCTCCTTTGCTTGCTGCACCAAGCCATCACAAAAAGTTGTATTCATGTTCTCAACCAGTAGCCAGACCTGTGGACAGTGCAGGGAAAAAAAAACAGCCTCTAGTTTATAGGTTTTCCTAATCTACTTGATTGTTGACATAAGCACCTCTTGACAGTATATCAGCCCATAGCCAAACCAGGTCCTACTATTCTTCAAGCATTCTTCCTCCTCGGTTTTCATGATTTTTCAATAACTTCAGTAATATGAAGATGCAGTGAATACCTTCCATATCTATTTCCTTGACTCCGAATATGTATTTTCTCTGGGCCTGTTTGTTTTTTAGTTGTATTTACTTACACAAACTTTACAACCTCTGCATTTTGCAATATCACAGAAAGCAAACTGACATTGGTACCACTGTCCAACAGCTCAGTTTTGACCCTGAATAAAACATCACAACGTGCAACACTGTTAGTAAAATCCTAACTCCAATTTATGTGTGCAAGTATCCACGTGGCTTATACCATGTCCAGCCAGACAAAGGAAGCAACAGCACATGGGCCTATACGCCAAATCACCTCTAACTAAAAACATAGAAGTGCCAAATCTGTCCACCAAGAGAAACACATCTCTAGTGGATCTTCAGAACACGTATATAATCATCTTCTATCATCAACTTAAGGGTGTTCAAATAATGAGCAGCATTCAAGAAAATTGCCTTCTTTTTGATTCAGGCAGGCAAGTAAGACTCAGTTTATTGCACAGATTATTCCCGGTGTATTATTTGTACCTGGGTGCTATCTGTTTGCCATTGAAACAGGTAAGATTTTTATGCGTGTACAGTCCTTGAAGCTAGCTGGTAATCACAATTTGATCCCTTTATAAATAGAATTCCTTTTCAAAGTTTATATTCTTTTCTTATGGCACATTTTAAAAATACACTCATTTTCATTTCTTTAGATATAGAGGAATAACTCAGTGTTTCCTTCAGGCAGAAGTCAGAAACCTCTTCCATGCAGCTGCATCAGGGGAGGGTCAGGCTGGGTGTGAGGGAAAGGTTCTTCACCCCCAGAGGGTAGTGGGCACGGCACCAAGCAGCAAGAGTCGAAGGAATGTTTGGACAGCACTCTCTGACACGAGTTTTGATTTTTGGGTGGTCCTATGTGGAGCCAGGGGTTGGATGTGATACTTGTTGGGTCTCTTTCAACTCAAGATATTCTATGATTCAGCTGTTCTAAGCACTCTCATTCATCACAGAGCTTGAAAGTCCCAGTCAAGCAGAGTCAAGAAATCGCCCAGTCCTTAGAAGGAAACTGCCTTTGGTCTACTCCACTAATCTTGTATCTACACAAGATGCACCAGCCGGGAGTCCATTCTCAATTCAAGGATTTTGGAGGAGTTGCTCCTAGTTTACTCTTTAAGCAAGAGCAGAATGAGGCTTTTTCTTCTGCAATCTTTTCTTACCTTAACTAATGCTTGAATCAGGAATAAAAGCAATATATATAAGTGTAAGGGAAGCTAAAGGAAATCCCCAGGCACATACCTGCTTTTGAAGAGCAGCTCAGACTTCTTAAAGGGGAAGCTCTGTACATATCTGTGTCATCAATGGCAATACTACATTTTGAATCCACTCCCATTTTCCCCTTAATTGTTCTGTCAACCTGTTTGGGATCTCATCTACCTTCCTCATTACAGCCTTCAGAGGGAGGGCTCCTACCACACTAGGAGTCAAGAGCAGATCATGTCTTTCATTTAGACCCAACACATCTTTCCATAGCCCACTAATTGCATGGCAGCTCAGGCTCATTTGTCTTCTTGGATCGTTAAAATTCATCACCATGCTCTGTGAGCTCTCACTCCTGCCCTTGGATGGGCAGCTGCAGATTATTTAGCCAGACCAATCCCTAATGTTTTTAACTGGGAACTGACCCCAGCACCTGAGAACCTGCTGGGCTCTTAGTCTCTGTCATGTTAAAAGAGTGCACAGAAGGACCTGAGCCATCAAAAGCATCCTGCTGCATTACATTAAATATTGATTAAAAAAAAATATGCAAATTGTTTATTGATCTTCTCCAGAAAGGGTTGAGATAATGAGAGAGGGACTGTTTGAGTTGATGCTTGGGATTTTTAACTTTTTTTTTTTTCTTTTAAATACATTAGACAGTGTTGTTGATAGCTGAAGTTAATGAGGTACTTTGGTTCACTCAGTATTTTAGACCTTACAACTGGTTTGAAGATAAAAGAGATCAATGCACCTTTATTGTGCATCACTGCCAGAAGGTTCCCTGAAAAGGGCAGGAGTATTTGTACAGGTGCAGTGCCAGC
This sequence comes from Callipepla californica brunnescens, assembly GCA_023055505.1. NCBI lineage: Eukaryota > Metazoa > Chordata > Aves > Galliformes > Odontophoridae > Callipepla > Callipepla californica. Next base: position 44,400,948 of record JALIRH010000004.1, on the reverse strand, counting down.
ACTCTTTACTAACTTTACCTGTACCACCCTGGTTAATATTATACTACTCAAAATTGTCTTATCTTTCTTGTATTTGTCTTGCAAGGCTGACGTGCATCAGAAGTGGATGCTCACATCATCTCCAACTTACTAGCTGCTCAGTACATAATTAACACCCAGACTCTATCTGTTTTTAATTTCTTCTTTGCTCAGCGCATTAACTGCACTGCATATGCTTCCTACCCTTTAAGAGATTGACATGTGACAGCTTTTAGCTGTCTTTCCAATGCTTTCACCCTGATGGTGGAAATTTCTTCATATTCAACACCCTTGGCCTTTTTTTTTCCTTCCTTTCTACCTCTTCCTTAAATTTTTAGGCACTCTCTGATGTCTCAGGGGAGGAAGCAATAAGAAACTCACAGCAGTTGGGCCAGAACATGGTTGCTCTCATACAGCCTCTCCATTTAAAACCATGAATCTGTCACATATAGCTTACCTGGAGGATACTCATTCTGTGCCTACATCAGACCTAATTCCAGACAGAAATGCTGTGGATATGGCTGCAAGCTGTTGCCCTCAGCAATTTGGTCCCTGTTTAATAAATTTCTAGGCCACCTGTAGCTTGTTCAGAAAACAGCAAGAAGCGGGTCATGAGGGCTTGTAAGGCACAGCAATGGCTCTTTCCAGAATGTTACTGATTTGAAACAGAGCTTACTTTTCCGAAGCAGCCAAAGAATAAGCTTCACTGTAATTAATTAAATTTCTGTAGGATCTGGAGATTGACACTGTAGTAGAAGCTGCACGAAAATCATATCGAGCTGCAGACTTTGCCTCAAAGAGCTTGCATGAACAGAGCAGATATGGGCATGATCTGAACACGAAAGAATGACTGGAAGCAAGGAAGGCTTTGTGGTTCCTTCTGTGCCCCAAAGCCCAAAAACATACCAGCTAGATGGTTCCCAGAAGACAGAAAAGAAACAGGGTTACACTTCCTTCCTCTTTTCTTTCCCTTTAATAACCTGCACCTGAAAACACAGAAAAAGAATGAGGAAGCAAAGAAAAGCACAGAAGTAGGATGATCTGCTGCAAATCATAGTTGGTAAGCGGCAAGATTGCAAGCACAACCCAAATCTCACAGACATGTGACTGCTGCTGTGGCTCCAGTGCAGTGTCCCCTTGGACCGTTGCGCAGGCACACTCAATATGGGATGCAAACCTAATGTGTACTGCTAAAGGCAAGCTTATTTTGTTAACAGCACTAGTTTGTTATGCCACATAAATGGGTTTCCTGAGAAATATATTTCCAACACAAGCAAAAAACTGTAAATAAAGGTGGACAAACACTGCCAGAAAGTAGAGGACGACTCCTGGGGTCTGCAAACACAAGTGGCATGTCCAGATAAAACCCTGGATGTATCATGCTCAAGTTCAGGCATTCACTCTGTCAAATTCAGAGCAACTTGGAATTAAAAACTTGTCTGCAGCTTGGCTTGATTCTGGATCTACAATGTGCTCACTACACATGCCACTCAAAACCAACTCTCCACCATCTCATTGCAATGTGAAAGCAAATATAAATACGATGGCATTGAAGTAACCTTGACTATAAAATCTGAAGTATTCTATCTCTATTAGCAATTACATGCCAACATGGTTAGGAAAATCTCTAGGAGCAATTACTAAATATAACCTAATTCACACACTAAATATGTTCTGAGATTTTGTATCGTTCAGCATGATCTAAGAACATGGGAGAAAAGATTTTACTTGAGCTCTGCTTTCTCAAGGGAAACTACTCCCTTGAAAGCTGAAAAAAGTTGATATTCCAGAGCAAATTAGAAAAATGGAAATAAACAGTTATTCAAAATTGGATGGAAGAACAAAGCAATTGATGGACTAAACTTCCCTGAGCACAATTTCTAGATTGATGCCATACTACTGTGTATGTCAAGGTACAACAGAGCTGAATTATTAATTGCTCAATGATTCCCGTTCTCTGAATGATACACTCCCTGAGTGCTTCACTGAATCTATATTGTGCACATGTAAAACAAGAGCATTACTGTATTCCCAGATAAACATAAGCATTTTTAGGTCTGACAGCATTTTGCAGCCCCCACCAACAGAAAAAACAACTGATCTAGAATTGCTAAGCAGCAGGAAAAACATTTTATCCCCTTCTCTTTCACATCAGAGTATTTAGTTATGAATTCATGCAAACAAAAATTTCAGAGCTCTCACTGCTCCAACAGTCTCTTGCCTGAGGTGCTTTCAAGCCCGTAACTGCGGAACAGAGGGGGCGGAGTAGAGCCCCAACATTTTAAACAGTCAGCTCTGAATGCATGTTATAGCCTGCTTAGTTGCAGGGCCCTATTTATTTTCTGTGATTCAAACAAGAGTCCCTTGCATACTGCCTTCCTTAAAAAAAAAAAAAAAAAAAGCAAAAAAAACTTAACATTTATTGAAAGAAATGAAAACATATGAAAACAATAACAAAAGCAAAATGCAAGTAAGACAATAGAAGGAAGCTGTTATACGTGACCAAGGAAATAATACTTTTTTCTCTATTGGCTGTATCATAACTGAAAACACAAAGAACCTCTTAGTTACATTTCTGTTGCCTGAGAATAAAACCACTGAAGTCCTGATACCTTCCTCTGTGAATGCAACCAGAATAGGCCTAAGGTATCTTTGTGTTTCTTTACCATAGTAAATGTATTTGCAGTTCAAAACTTTGGTTCACATTTAAACAAAGGCCACCGTAAACATTTCTATGATGCAAACAAACCTCAAGGTAGGAGCAAATCATATTTACATCTACTGAATGACCTTGTTGACTGTCATAAAGTGGCCCTCACGTCAATAGAAATCAGGTCTTAAGTTCTGAAGGAAGAAAGCAATGACCACATTAATACATAGCAATGACCAATTTTTAAAACAGATGCTTTTAAACAAGGTCTTCCAAGTTAGTGTGGCTTTAGAGGAGACTTCATTTTCTGCTGGTCACGCAACACCACGCAACAGGATGTACAGGAGCACACAGCTACACTTGCACATCTGTCTGGACAGAAGTGACCCCTTTTAAAAGAGGGTTTCTTCTCAATTTGGAACAAAATCTCCTAGAAAATAACCAAGATCCAAATGCATCATATCCAGATGGGAATGCCTCCCCAGTTGCCCAGGTACTTTCAAGACTAATAGTGGTGGGAGCATTTTGTTGGCTGTGCTACAGCCACCAATGGGCTGTGGGCTGTCTGCATGGTTGACAACCACTCTTTGGGAGCTCTGCACCAGCACCAGTGATCTCCTAATCACTGTGAACCTCTTCTCTGAGACAGTCTCCCAGGGATGCCGATTCAAAACAATGAAGCAACTCATAGCAAGCTGTCTAAAAAACAGCTGAGATCTGAGAGCTTCAGAGATTCCCAGAACTTTGATGGTTTTTTAACTGGAAACAAGACAACCTGAAAGGATGTTGGAAGCTGCCCAGGAACTACAGAATCGGTAGTATATAGCAGTCTAGGCTTCCAGTCTCACAAACCTTTTACGTCTCTGAGGCAGGCACAAGCTGCTACCAGTTACAGATGGGAGCCAAGGAACTGGCTCCTCAGTACTCACTGGACAGGTAAGCTAAATGGAAAGATAACAGTTATTAAAATATCCTGTGCTCTTCCATCTCCATAGATTATTTTGGATTTAAACAACAGGAATTTTCTGTGAGGAAAGGACTCTTGGGAAACATCCAGATGAGCCCAGTTTCCACTTCCCTCAAGAAACACAGCTATCTCCAGCAAACACACAGCATCAGATACAACCAAATGAGAAAGAGAATGCTACTGAAAAGTCATTCCTCTTACAGGATTCCCACACTGCTAAAGAATTAGTGAGAAAACAAACCATATCTGACAGATATTAATCACATCACTTAATACACACACACCAGGTGTGCTGGAGATGAGATGGCAGAAGAATTGATCTAGAATAAAATTAATTGTTTTAAAGCATGTTTTTCACACAAGAAAACCCTGTAGCATTTACGCCTTTTTTTTTTTTTTTAATTATTAGCTGTTCTTTCATCAGTACATTTAAAGTTAATAATCTGAAATCAGTCATTTGGAAAGAAAAAAATGATATGCTCAAAGAAGACAAAATGCTGTACAAAAAAGAGCAGCAACACCACACCTGGAATCTGCTTTGAAAAATTACCTTAAGCCCACAATTAAAGCTCCTGAAAGGAGTGCAGAATATAACAGTATCATCTTTAATAGCAGACAGCATTCCCATATCAAACACTTTCCCACCACCCCAGAAGCCCAAAAGAAGTATTGCTTGTCAGAGTGAACCCATGTTTTCATGCCCCCCAACAGCACTTGCTTAACCAGCACTCCAGTTTAAGCAACTTAGCATAAATTATGAATTAAAAAAAAGTTACTGTGTGATCATGTCTCCCTCTGAACAGACCTTGTCTGACTCCTTGGCGGAGCAGCAGTCCATCTGTTTGTCTCTGTATTTGCAGGTAAGCATGGCAACAGCCAGAGTGAGGTCACTGAAGAAACATTCGGGTTAACACAATCATTTCATCCCTTTGAACCATAGCGTGTCTTGCCAGCAAGGCCCCACACTGGGGAGGCAAGGTGTTTGCTTAAGAGGAAGGGACTTCACTCCTCTTCATTTCTACTTGTGTTGTATTAACGTAACGCAGCAAATTTCTCTGAGGGAAATTTCTAAAGATAAATAGAAACTCAGCAATGCCAAGACCCAATAAAATCAATGCCAGCATTACTGGTGACTGAAGAGGTGCATCCAGGAGGAAGAGGGCTCTGCTACCTACCCCAGCACCACTGCCAAGAAGGGATCACATGGCTGATCCAGTCCCTGACCTCTAATTGCTCCAGATCAGCATCAGTTCTCATCTACATTCCTGACTACACCATCCACAGTCACAAAGACAGAGAAGACCTCATACTGCCTTGATCTCCAGCAGGACTAGCAGACAGGAAATTAATGAGGATCTCTGTAGAACAGAGGTACTAATTCAGTTGTGACCTCCCAGAGCTTCTGGAGCTTGAGATGAACACAACTTTCATCAAAACTAATAGGAGAAGGACTTGGGGAGTACACAGTAAAATAATGGATCCTACTGTTCTTACTTGGATTTCTTCTGTATATTTTGTCAGAGACAAACACACGCATGCACACACATGTATCACTGCTCTGGCTGCTTCAGCAACACTGAATGTAACATACACAGCCTTCACTGTACTGTCCAGAAGAAACATAATATTTATTGGCTAGGAAATAGAAAAATGAAGCATACCATCTTAATACTGCAAGGACCCGAGTGAATATCCAGTGAACGTTTTTTCCTTATCTTTAATAAACAATAAACTTTAATAGTCCTGATCCATAGAATTTCTACTTTATTAAATCAATATCAGAGCTACAAGTTATTTTGCAACCTGGCTGGTAGAGTTGTTTGCTCAAGATACAAATCTACTATCTACCACTTTCGTTTTTTCTCTCTCCCACCTCTTATGTTACTTTTGTGTTTGCTTTCAACATTTTTTGTGCCTATAACTCTAGAACTCAACAAGAGAAAAGGCTGGTTAGAATCAAAAACACATTTTAATGATAAACATTTCTCCCATTTAATACAAAGTAAATAAGCTTTTGTTTGAAAAAAATAACATTAAAGGTCAAATTCTGACACAAACACCCCCCTCCATTACAACCACTGATAAAACCACCTGTGATTTACAGTGGCATCCAGATTTAGATCTGATGATCAAGCTGATAACCACACAAGAGAAAAATATCGGGATTTGTACTGGAAATTCAAGGTGACACTTTGACCTTAGCTCATGCTGTGGTGATTTTTAAAAGGGAGGGATAGGAGCAGCTTTCTTCTCAACAACATGAGTTCAGACAGAAGTGTCAACCCTTATTTTCCATCCTTCTTTTCAAGGTTTTAATAAATATTGCTTAAATGTGTTCTGAGGAGGATAAATATTGACAAAGGGGCAGTTCCTTGCATTAGGCAGAGTGCAATCAAAATTATTCTGTTTCAGAGGGACAATACTTTTACACATGCAAAGACTTGGTTTCTAAGAAGTCATTGCTTTTCAAAGAAAAAAAAAAAAGAAAGAAAAAAGTCAGCTTGTATTTCCTGTTGGTTTATCTCCAGTGATCCTTAAAATAACAGAAAATCCATTTTCCAAATGCTCAATTTCTACCAGAAACTAAGCTTGCCAAAATGGAAAATGAAGCATGAGCTCTTGATCTTGCAGAATCTAGAGATCTTGAATATACATTTCATTCTTATATTGCCATGAGTTGCTTAACTGCATAATGCTGATGAGATTGTTTGTCTGATTTTAATGCAGGTAATGTACTCTGAGCCCAGTGATCCAAGAGAAAATTTCCCAGCAGGCCACACTTGACAAGCAGGTGTCACTCAATCATGCACGTTTTCACCTCCCTGAGAGGACAGATGGTCCCAGCCTACTTAGCAATTCCATCCTCTGTTGGCAGTCCCCTCTCCAATGCAGTGCCATAATAAAGATGCTCTGAGATTTGTGTTAATCTGTGGTCTTCGGGGTAAACTGTAAACACAGTGTGTAGAGTTATCGTTTCTCATTATGAGCTGGACCTCTTACCTTCTCCTCCTCCTATAGCATATAGATGTCTTTAATAGCCTACACCCCCTGGACTCAGCTTTCATGGAGATTAGTTCCTATCGTTTTAAGCACCACAGAATTACTTTGTCTGCAGAGACTTGACCTAATCTGTTTGCGGCTTTTACTATAAAGATGGTAAGACTGCCTTTTTTCTTCAAATTAGGAGAACAATGGCTTAAATTGGCAATAGCTCCTGTTGCTGAATTTTATGCATATACATGTATTATACTTGCTGATTTCCTGCTCTGAGATAGGAGAGGTAGTGTTATTTCTCTCGTTGCCATTCAGCAACAAGAACAGCAAGGACTGGGAAGGAAGGAATAAAAAAATCCTTACATCTGAACACCATGTTGAGGGGGGTTGTACACCGATTCTTTTTTCCACTGCCATGAAACATGTCTTCTGCATCTAATTCCCCCTGTGTAAAATGAAGATTATCTTCTCCTCACAATCAGACAAGTGCAGAAGGGAAAACAACAGGGAGGGAGTGTGTGCAAGAGTTCTCAGAGTCAACACTGTGCCCCCTATAATTTGTGCCACTAGGGAATTTTCCAGGACTTTCTACATACAGAAAGGAGAAAGAAGGTCAAAGGTTCAGAATCCTCATAACACTACTAAACACAAAGCCAGAGTTGCTTCCAGCACCACCATGTGCCACAGAATGAGGATGGAAGGATATTACATCATTAAAATGAATTACCCAAATGCATGCCTCCATCAAAATTTTAAGCCCCTTAATCTCACCTTTTAGTTACAACAGAGATTATACGGAAAAACAAGGAACACTGTAACATCAGCTTTTGAATGTGCCAGACACCTAAAGGGTGGTCTAAGGGGTTTGCAGTGCTTCCATTGTGCCATCAATCCAGTAAGAGTGATTAGATGATCAGAACTCAATTGACATAAGTGAGAATTTTGTCCAGTTTAATTCTGATAAGTAGCAGGAAGACACAAGTTTTTTTTAGCCAGTAGAAAAAAACAACACAGATCTAAATCTTGTTCTTTTCAGAAAATCTTCGTTTTCTCAATCACAAATCTTGCAGGCCTGGAAATGATTCTCTCAAAGGCAGAAGTACTTACCAAATAGGAGTTCAGAAGAATCAGCTGACTCACAGCGACGCCAATTTGATAACAGGGTAGATGTCACCATAGGTCTCCAGGAAATGTTTTCTTAGCATCTACACGAGCAGAATATTATTCCTCTAGGAGCAATGAAGGCTTGCAGACCACATGGAAGCTAATCCTCTCTGATCAACCAGACAAGAGTGCTGGAAATGATCCCAAGCTATTAGAAGACTATCAAGCAGGACAGAGATGGAAGTGGAATATAATAAAAAAAATCTGATTAAAAATTGTGTATTAAAGTCCAGCTCAGCCCTGTGGTCAGTAGGACACTGTACACTCCAGTGCCTATCTTCTGAACTGAAAATCAGTGAAAAGCTTCTCCAACATAGTGTAATATTTTATTAGTGACTAAGCCAATGCATGTTTCTCAGTGCATAGCCTGGTTGTTATCTGTATTACAGCGGTGCCCAGATGGTTCAGCCAATATTGGAGATCCAAGAGGCTCAGTGACAACCCAAGCAGAACATGGGCTGAGGGTACATTGACTTGAGCACATCTGGAAATCATAGTCCAGTTCTGCCCAACAGGTAGGCCCAACCCTGATCAGGTCCCCAGAGTATGCTGCTTTCTCTGACTTGCTTATTGTTCAGTGCTCATCAAGAGCTGCAGAACTATACAGTCAGAGCAAGATCAACCTCAGACAGTGCGAAGGAGAAAGGACAACAGCCTTCTTTTCCATGGCTGACTATGGAGATAAGCCCTGAGATGGAGGTTTCTTTTTCAGTCCTGTTGCTGGCATCCTATGCAGCAGACTACTGGAAAGGCCTTTCACTTTCTCCCTCACAATAGGAATGTCAGGAACTTCCTATAGACAACACTGCCTAACCTGGGATGCTCAGTGAGATGACTGGAGTAGTGTCAAGTTTCTTACCTCTTATCTCAGTGTCCTGTAGACATAAAATTGCACAAAGCTGGTGTGTCAGGTTTCTCCAGCACCCTCAAGCTCTGGTCACACAGCTCAGCCATCTCTGGCTTTCAGGAACTACAAGTTCTTCACAGACAACTTGGGCTTATGTTCCTAGATACAGAGACTTGCTCACTTACTGCCTTACAACAATTCCGCATCCACAGAACATCCCTGTGCTTTCCAAACACAAGATGTAAGAATAGCCTATGAGTATACTTCAGAGAAACCATGTGAATTTTCTCCTTTCATCATTAGGAGAGCTCATAGGAAATGAGATGCAAAGGACTCACAAGGTTATACAAATTGAAATAGCTGCCAAATATACCTTTCATCAAAAAGAGGAAATAATTATATGATTATTTCCTGTAAATTCAAACCACTGTGAAGTGAAATGCAAGCACAAGAGTACTGACACTAGGCCACAGAAGACATATGCCTAGACATACCCTGTTTTCAGCAGTAACCATGAGTAGATGCACAGGTAATAATGAAAACAAAGGCAATTAAATGTGACACTTCCTCCTAATTCTCCTGTTTTCAAGTGTTTCAGTTTAGGCATTCTGCAACTAGAAGAAGAGGACAGAGGATGAACCCAGAGCAGACTGTGAGAGCTCTTCTGCTAATTTAAACTCAGACCATCCTTTCAGTTATATCTGAAGGCAATTTTTACTACCTCCTTCAATTAGGATGAATCTTTTGATTTTCAGATTTAAGTTTTGATTCTAATAATTATTTTTCCTCTTTAAGTTATTCAGCACTAACAGAATCTGGTGACAGCTTTAGTACACTATAAGCTTTTCCTGAGAGGAAGGGCCTACGCCTTTATTCCATGTCTAGCAATGATCACAGATGTGGAACACCACAAGTGAAAAAGAATAATGTAATTCAAAAGAAACATGAATGAACTACATCAGCAATAATATACAGGCAACACTATATCTTCAGAAATAGGTGTGCATCCTCTGACTCTGAATTAGAAACTAAGTGCATGGCTATTTGCTAACACGATAACACAAACATTCTACTTGTGCAAAATCCCTATCCATCATTGCAAGAAGAAGGTCAAATATATCCATGATCCATTGCACAGAACAGCACTTCACTCCATACACCCTGAAGAGTTGGGTACATGCAGACATAAAAATAATTGCTCTATTATTTCCTTTCCCAGCTCTCATTCCTTTTTCCATTCTGACCAGTGCCTGATTCACTGAAGCATCTATTGATATCAAAAACCAACTGTCTCTGATCTTATTTTGATATAAGCAGAAGGAAGAAGCAGTGCGTACAGTAATACGTTACTCAGTTGCATGTGCTCTCTCCAGCTTTCACATAGACCTCTTCCCCTCTCCAAATCTCTCCCCATATTGCATAATGACGGGAAGGAACCAGGTTGCCTTCTAACACAGCTGGATTCAGTGACCACAACAGAAGTAAAGCACAACTTTCTTCTCAAACTTATGACCTCTGCTCATTTACACAAAAAGAAACATCTGAATGCCTTGGCATGTTGATGATGAATACCCCTCTATGCCTCTGAAAGGAGTCATCTGAGAACCATAATCTCACCTATGAAATGATGCACAATGAATGCACAAAGCTAATGAATTTAAGAGAAAGAAGAATGCTAACAAAATGTTATTATCTTCAGGACTGGACTAGGAGAACATGTACAGGAAAGAGGAAAAGGTGTCCTACTGCTTAAGGGCTGGAAGGGAAAAGACAACCAAGATCAGAAAAGCATTAGGCAAACAGAACTTGTTGTACACTGCTAAAGCTCCTAGGGACAAGTTGACCAGTTACTGCTAATAGAAAGGATCAAGATGAATAAGGGAAGCTTTAAGGCACAAACTGAATAGGTGATACAGAAATCCAGTAGTCTGGAGGGAGATGTGAGACTCGGCTGTTGAATGGGTTTGTGAGAAGTCCTGGACACCTGAGATGCTTTATCCAGGAAAGCATAAGGGAATGCACTTTGCATTAAAGCCTCCACCTACAAGGAGAGCCTCACAAGGACCAGCCTCTGACTGTGAAAGACACAGTGCTGGAGAGGTGAATCTGTAATCAGGCAGACCAAAAAACAGCCCTACATCCAAATTTTGTCCTTTCAAAAACAAAACAACAACAAAAAAACAACAATAACATCACTTTTTTTTTCTGGAATTAATACACTATTGTGTATTAAAGATCTAGTCAGAGATGGTTTGGGATAGAGCAGGATCAGGGCAACACCCTCAGCATGAAGCTTCTGCTGAGGCACCACAAACAGCAGGAACTGAACCTGAGTATAGCTCTGCCCTTTGTCAGGTTGCAGGTGAGTTTCTAAGCAGTCCTGTAGTTCCCAGAAACTGTGGGGTCTTTCACTGTGCACTAGCCAGATCTTCTTGCTATATGACCACTAAATGCTCTCCTCCAGCCTGAAGGAGCCCAGAGACAGACAAAGTATTTACTGAGTCCAAGATAACCTTCGCACCATTCTTCAAAGATTTGAAACTGAAGGAGCACTGGAAATTCACCTAGAAGGCAAGAAACATATCTAAAGTTGCAAGATATCTCATATTAGCTGCCCTTGGGCTGGAACTTTCCAACTGATAGATCTACCTCCTGCTGTGACACACATCGAAGGGGCAGGATCCTTCACACAAGCAATTCTAGTGGCAGCTTCTTCCTCAAAGACCTCATCACACTCGCTGCCATGACCCAGAATATCACAGCGCTCTCAGCTGGTGCTGACTTTATTGATCAAATTCCTTATAAGCCTGTGAACAAACATTCTGTACAACAGAACAGACTGATGGCTTTTTGTCCTTATTCTTTCAGTGTGAACTGACTTCTCACTCATCAGTGATTTCTTTCCAGTTAGAATGTATGCTGTTCATGTAATCTTTTTGCAACATTTTTTCCCCAAACTCTCACTGAGCTTTTACTGAGGGAAATCATGTTATCATTCTCTTCTTTTTTTTTTTCCCTATGTTTGTTCTTCCCTCAATACAGGTTTTCTGTGTGAGCATATTATAGGAAAAACAAAACAAACCAAAAAAAAACAACCCAACCTAACAGAAAGAAAAATAGGGTGGTTTCCTTTTTTGCCTCCAAACTACTATAGAATATAACAGTTAAAATGAGCAAAATCATTGAAAGTATTGATAAAACTAATTTAAAACATTTTCCTTCAGCTAACCCTGAGAACTTAGGAAGTTCTCTCAGATTTAAGATCATTTGGGATTCAGTTAAATACAGTAATTGGTTGTAAGCCCAGCCCATCTATGCTAAAAGCATTGCCGGAAACTCCTCATGTATTTGAAAGGAAAAGCTGAAAGTCAGAGAAAGAATAATTTAGTATATAGCTCAGAGGTATCATTAGTAGCAACAGTGTGATGTTAAGAAGAGGGAAATTTAGGTTAAGCAGCAGGAGGGGAGACTGAGCTCAGCCATGGGTGTGATGAGGAGTGGGAGCTGTGCTGACCTCAGGCATGGCACTGCTAGGGAGCTCTCCCCACACTCGTTGCTTCCCCTCCTCTTTTTCTACAGATAACTTCCTGCCAGCATTAAATTACTGGATAGCCCATAACGTTTTTAAAACCACGTTGTGTGGAAGATGTGTTGTCCTACTACACTGGAAATCCACAAACATGGCAAGAGGCTCTATGAGACAATTTCCCTCTTGCTGCTGCCCCTCCATCAACTGAGCTGACAGGTCCCTGTGAGTTTCACAGATGTCTGCTACCTCCAGCCCACAGAGCTGGGAGGGGGGAGGGAAGTGGTTCGAGCTCACCTGCCAGATCCTTCTCCTCCTCACCCAGAACAGGAGATTCTGAACTCTCCTAACTCTTCTACCTTAGTATATTTTAAGACTTAATCGCTTCAACATCAGTGACTAAGGCAAAAATAAATACATAAAGAGAGAGAGAGAGAGAGAGAGAGAGAGAGAGAGAGAAAGAAATCTTAATTGTCTTAACTACTGTAAAATTTTTGTACTTTCTTCAAACAAGCAAAAGTGTATTTCCACGTTGGATCTTTTTTTTTCTTTTTTTTAAACACATCAACCTGACATCCAAAAATTCTGCTACAAGCAGAGAAGGATTTAAGCACTGCATAATCTTTCCCAGAGACTTTTTCAAACAAAGATGCTGTGGTTTTATTTGGTTTCTATTTAACTCTCTTGAGAGGGCTCTCTTGAAATCCAGGCATGAAAAATACATTCTCAGTTCAGACAGAGAGATTTTAGAAAAGAGAAATGCAGTAAGACAGCATTTCATTTGCAAGTCTTATACACTTCAACTGTGTCTACCATTTTTCACTCAGTAAATATTACTGAAACCAGTGCCCAGTGCAAAAAAGTCCATTAAATTGAAATATTTTAAATAGTGTCCATTTTACGTTTTAAAAAGTATATTTTAAATATATACAATCATATATTTCTATAAATCGTATTTCTATAACTACATACTATGTAATTGTATATAATACATATTGACATACTTAGAGAAATATATTAAATAGTATATATGTAATACATACACCTTTGATTTGTCTGCAAACGTGGGCACATAGGATGCATGTACTTGTGTCTGCGTATGACATATGCACTGACACAAAACATTTGACAACATATATGATAAAGCAATGTGTGCCACTGATAAATATAATTTTAGATATAACGTTGAGAAAATGAACAGCTGAAAATGACCAGCAAACTATGAATATACTTAGGAAAAGTAGGGGAAAAAAGGAAAATAGTTGAAAATTAATAAAAAAAAAATCTTAGAGCTGACATTATGCTTGAGGAAGAGACATTTTAGTCCTAAAAAGAGCTGAAGTTTTTCTAATAATTAGTCTTATTATTCAGAATCTAAGAAAGGAGTATTGAATAGAAATGACTGGGCTTTGTTTGCATATTTTGGTGAGCTTTTCCATAATAATAAACGCAGCTCAGACTGTTTTAAGCCAAGTAATTGTGTCTGGGAGTTCTGTTTTAAATATGCTCTGGGGCATCTCATTGTTCCCACTGAGTGTGAAATAGATTGTTTCTATGCTTAAGGAACTACAATGTGTGGGATTAAATAATACACTTAATGAACAGGCTAAAATGACTGCATTCTTGCTATTTCAAAGGGATTCCAGGAAAGAAAACCACCCAGGCTCAGTGACAACAGACTTTTACCACCTCATATTTTATTAATACACATTCTGTAGTGCACCCTACTTAAAACTGCACTTAAGGAGTATCTAGCTATGAGATTACACACCACTGATTTCCTTTGTATAAATCTGAATATCTCATCTTTCAATTTACTTCTTCCAATACACGCTATTAACCCACACTGGTAGATGAAGCAAAGCTTAGATTCCAGTGAAGAGATGCCCAAGTTTGTTCTACAAAACCCAAAATGACACAGTTCCTGACAGCCCTAATACACAATCCCTTCTGAACTTTGCTGCCCCTTTACATTTGATATATCACGTGTGAAAGCAGAATTAATTGCTGTGTCATGCTTATTTCAAATACATTCCTCATACCATCATCTTCCAATGTTCCTTCAAAAAAAGTCCTATCTTCCCACACATCAATACTGTGGGGAATTCTTTTCTTTGTATTTGGTGAAGTAACGACTGTATTTTAAAACAAAGAAATCAGAGTTCTTTCCCTGCCTTGCTTGACTCAGGTAGAAAAGGATCTGGATTAGCAGTTGTAGCACCACAGGGTGGAAGAAAGGAAGGATATGCCCCAGATCAAGCATATGTTTCTTGATAGTTATGTATGTTTCTTGTTATAGATAGACATGCTTCCTGACAGTGACTGAGAGTAAGGTCAAGCTCTTCTATCTCCTTTTGTCACTTCATGGCATGAAGTACTGTTTGCTCAAGTTTTTTTTATGACTGTGTATGTGCCACATGCTTTGCATAACCCTTTGTGCATGCCCCCCTGGCATTTGCCATATTTCACAGATGGATTGGAAGTAGCAAATACGCACACACGCCTGTTTTAAACACAGGTGCTTAATAGTACCTTTGCTACCAAGCTAGCCAAAAGCCTACAAACCCTTAATATTTTTTGGAAAGGAAAGTGGTGTCTACGAAAAAAAAAAAAAAAAAAGAGAGAAGCTGACAAAAAAAAAACCTACCACTGGCACTTCACTTTCTTCTATAGCATATGGAAGCCTCAAGCCAAAAACATTTAAGGCTTTCTGCCTTTCTCTGACTTTTACTCTCTACGGGGTAAAATATAGATAGTGTATAAAGAACAGCTCTAATGATCTCAATTCTAAAGATTAATGTGTTCAGAATTTAATGAAAACTGTAGACATCTGATCTTAATGTTCTTCTCAATATGTATAGGGAAGTAAAAGTTTTATTTATGAAACTCAAAGTATTGGTGCATGAAAAATATTCATGCACTTTGTTCAGCATTTGCAGATAGTCTCAGTAATTTGTCTCTGATGGCTCAAACTATTGTAATTAGCAAAATCAGACAGTGAGATGGAGCCAACAGAAATTAAACATTATCTACTGCTGCCAGTGCTTGCATCATCCTGCTGAAGTGATCCTATAAAATAACTAAAAGGTGAGCCAGTTGACTGGCACCGTAAATTGTGCACTTCCTTCTATTCCAGCTAGCAAAGGTCGTTGTGGATTTGTCCTGCCTCCCTAATACTTGCTTTTACTCTTTTTTTTTTCCCCATTTTCCAAAGAGTATAGCCTTGGAATTTCTATATGCCCCTTGCTGCAATACACACTCTTCATGGCCACTGACCAATAATATATGGCAATGATAATGGGGTAGTTGAAAAGGAGTCATCTCCCACAGTCCCAGTATCAACATGTCTCCTGGACTTAGTCCCAGAGAAAAAGTGAGCGAGAAGTGTCATGCATTCCCACCCCTGTGCTAAAATCCGGGCCTGAACCTTGTATAATCCTACATGAAACTTCAGGTTCACAGGGAAGTCCTAACTTCATGGAAGCCTACCTAAACTTAAATAAATAGAGCACTACTTAAAACTCAGCAGTCTGATAAGCACATGCTACATCTGTTGCTTTCTTCCACATCATCCTTCCCCGTGCAGCTTATGCCAACATGTGACAGCTGGCCTAAGAGTTGGCTCAAATGGCTCTATATCAGCTGAGAGCCACCTATTCCAGAGGAATTCATTGATAGTTCCTTGCAGCCTGGTGCCAAACTCTATGAGCTTCCTGAGTCAAAAAAAAGAATTAAAGCCACACATGCTCACACAAAGCCACTGAGAGACACAAGCCTATATCTAGAAACAGTGCTGTTTTTTTGTTTGTTTGTTTGTTTGTTTTGTGGGTTTTTTTCCTAGGTTAAAGTATCAGAAATCAGAAAGAATATGATTCAGTGAACACCATTATAAACAACTATATTAATTCTCTAAAGATGCGGATCCTGACAGCTTTAGCTTTTGACTTCATGTACCGCTTCAACATTAAACTGTGACTTTCAGTGAAAGAAAACACCGGTCTTAATGGTTTCAGAAAGCATATGTAGCTGCAATGTACTATCACACTGACTGAATCTTGTCTTCTCTGACTATCATATTATCCGTCACTCTAAAGCTACTGTGGATGTATTGCACCAGCTTATCTGTTCCCCTTAAGCTTGGGGATTTATGGACTGCAAAGTCTATTTGTAAAATCTACAGTAGTTTGAGTGTGAATTCCTCACAATAAATTTTGCTTTCAACAACCTTGGATTTTCCTGTTACTGATTTGTCATATTCTGGACACCTTCTGTGAATTGGAGCCCCATAACGTGTCCTGAAGCGGGAAGATGACAAATACACAGTATTTGGCTAGTGAGATTCACAGTATCATACAACTGGCTCTCCAAAGATTTTCACCTGCTCTAGGAAGATTCTGGATTATCCCAGGCATGGGTCTTCCCAGCAGAAAGACACATAGAATTACATTAGTTGGCATAAAAATAGAAATAGGCAAATAACAGAGGAGACTCAGTACTTGGCATCTGATTTTTTTGTGTTTGATCAAATGTCCACCTTCTTTAGAGATCTAAGAGATTTTGTCTGGGTGGCACAAATGGGTATATCCATGCATCCTCCTAAAACTTCCTCAGTAAATGTGCATTACAGTATTAAAGTCAGGATCTCTCTAACCAATAAGGCTGTTCGGTGTTCTGGCATCATAACAGAAGAGTATGTAGGGTGCCCTGGTGAGAAGATAGATAGTGCCTTGTTTCTCAACTCCTGTCACTCCTCCAACATGCATTGACAAAGCTACATACGCTATTTTTCAGCCACACAAATGAATGATAAGCCACAGGGAAGTGGTAGCAATAGAAAATAGCTCTCTCTTCCTGAAGCAGTGAATCAGAAATGAATCAATCTGTTTGCAAGTTTGACTGAAAACTACACTGCTTCAGATGTGTCTGTTTTTTCCTTACACTGCCTACATCTGTCCTTTCCCCAATGGCACCTCAACAGCACCAGCTTATTGCTAGCACGGAGGGGTCTGAACTCTCCTTTTTCCAGGCCAAAGGCACTATAAAAGAACAGAGCTGAGCAAGAGAGAAGGATAGAATAATGAAACAAGTGGAGGGAGAGAGTTAATTAGCTGGGGTGCCAGCTTTGAACAGCCGTCTTTTAACAAGGCAAACTCCAGTCTTGGTCATCTTCTGTCATTACCTCAAAGCAGGGGCCAGGCAGGCCTCTGCATGCATTCATATGCATATGGCAGAGCAGCATGGGAAACCTTTAATTATTAAGTTCAAGTTCATTCCTGTTTACTCCTGAATATACCCTTTAAGCGCATTATTTTTGGCAAGGTTGCCAACCCCCAGTGCCTGTTGTTGCCCTGGCTGTTGGGCAGACACTGGGCTCTTGGCCCTCCCAGGCTCCCTGCCAGCTCCTTCAGGTCTCCCACAGTTGCAACCCTTCTCTGCTCTTCCCACTTTCAGTCATCACAGCTGTAACTGCTGCCACCACAGACGAGTGCACATTATTATTAATGCATTATTAAATTTTCTCTCACATTTAGAGCCCTGTCGATGGTGCTCACACTGTGGTGATAAGCACTATAGGAATGGTTATAAATAATAAATACTATCCTTCTCATGTCTCTCCCAGTTTCCCAACCCAGTAGGTATTTGCTGCAAGGCAAATGCAGATCAACTCCATTTCTATTTTTTTTTTTTTTTAACTGATTAAGAATACCAGGGTGGGGAGTTGCCACAAGGTAAGCAAAAGGCCCCTTCTACTGTGGGATGCAGCCCAGGAGATTTGAGCAGCTTCTCTTCCCACTAGGGTACCTTTCTTTAAAGAAAGGCACTAACTCTAATTTGCCTGCCATATTCCTGCTCCTTGTGTGGCTCGAAGAATTGGATAAGAGAGTGGAAGGGTAGAGAAAAGGTCCAGATTCTCTTGGTATTTGCTCTTTGCAGTGCAACAGCACAATGTAATTTTTAATTGGGGAACACAATCTTCAGTATTTGCCTGTCATCCAGCAATATTCAGACACCCACTAGCTGCAAATCAGAGCCCAAAAGAGCAGAGCACCAGTGCAATTTCAAGTGCAGCCTGATCTACCTCATTAATGCTTACTATACATTTTTTCCTTTTTCCCTTTTCTGCAGCTCCTGCAAATTAAGTCTTTCAACCGTGTTAACATTCCTGTGCACCTACAGTTCTTGATTTCTAAAACACTGAAAGATTTAGGGGATCTTTGTTATTACCTAAATATCTATAGGAAACTCCAGAAAAGAAATGGCTTCAGAGGAACACGGATAGGTTTTAAAAGAAGTGCTGGAAATGCTTTAGTCGTTTTGGTCCCAAGGGTGCCCAAACCAAAATCTAGACTAATGTTCTGGTCCAGCATACCTTAATCTCTTCATATCTATGTAATGAAAAAAAACCGTTCATATTTTCACTTATTATCTTTGTATCTTTGCTTGAGCTTCTTCAAAACTTGCTTAACATTCAGTCCTCATTGCTATTCTTTTCTGAAAGATGGGCTACGTTTTATAACACTGTTGTAACAAACAAATCTATCTCAGCAGCAGCACTTTGCACTACTTGGCTGTATCACAACACACAAGGAAAATGTCCCACCATGGTAGGTTGTCAGTATATGTTAAATCACTAGAGTTCATCCTCCTGTGAAACTGCTTTTAGAACCTATGATGGCTACAAAACTTTTAGTCAGTCTAAAGTAGAAGGAAAATTAGTTTCTAGCTACCTTCAGAAAACTCCTTTGATGCACCCTGAAGAACATATAATGAAAAGCACACAAATTTCACACTGAACCAGAACATCCTATATGTTTAGCACACATATTCACCTTGATGCCATTTATATCTTTAGTCACTTGAGTGCTGCATACATTTGCTAATAAACATTCTTATTTACGGTTGTAAATCTCATACTCAAACCCCCATTACCAGGTCTAATTTTCATGGGAACTTTTCATCCACATTCTTAACTTCTTTTTGCTTCCCCAGTGTCTCTGGCCAATAGAGAGAATAAAAAAAAAAAAAAAAGTCAAGCAAATGTGGAACAATTGTAACTCAAAACATTTAAGACTTAATCCTTCTGTGTGCTACTTCACCTAGAATTCCTCCACAAAGGTAAGGTACTAACTCATCAGACAGAGGAAAAAACACAACGTAGTAGCAGCTGGTGTCAGTGAAATAACGCTGTCAAGATCCCTTCCCTAAAGTGGAGATGGCAATCAGTCTATTCCAATATTTACTTTGTTATCTACCGATCACAGCAAACAATAATTAGATTACTCTGGGTCAGCTTTTTCCTGGAGAGGTCACGCAACGGTTTAAGATGTCCCTGGTGTTGCCTTGTTGAGACAGCCCAAGCATTTTCCTTCTAGACAAGAAGCTAGACATTGCAGCTCTATTGAAAAAGTTTCATCCTGTCTAATTACAACACAATTGTTATACAACATACAAACCAGTACATACAACACAGAGTCAGAAATTATACAAAACAATGATAGAAAGTGTCAAATATTTTGCCTGCTCATCTTTGTGAATGAAGGAGGAATTGCAAATGTATTTTTCAACCCAAAAGGGGAATGGTAAAATTCTCAAAGCGTACAACAGCTCTCTCCACCCACCTCTTCTTTATCAGAGTTCACCCTACACCTACACTGTTCTCGGGATTAGAGAGGATTAGGAAACTTCTTCCATTAAGGTTTTCACCAGCTCACACATGTCAAAAAGCCTCAGAAATCATAAAAGCTTTAATAGTGATGCTCCCAGTGATGTACTTTCAGGAGGCAAGCTTGTCTGAGATAAATATTGCTTAGAATACAATTTATTTCTGCCCTTATCAAGGAAAAATTTTGTATCCTGAGGATTCCCCCATAAATTAGCCAAGCCCCACTGCTACACCCACTGCTTCCCTACAGCAACACAAAGAATATGGTAACACTCATTAGAGTGCACCACCAGGGAAAAGTCTAATTGCTGGATTTACATTTTGTAGGCAACGTGTATTTATACTAATAATTCTATTTTGTGCTGCTTTACTAGTCAGAGAAGAAAAGAGCATATTGTATTAAGCTCCAGCCCCCAAGCGCTGAAATAACACTAACAGATCTAGAGAGACGGGCTTTCATATAATTGGCATCTACCCACAGAATACAGTTGATGATGAAGCATATTTCCAGCAGTTCACAAGAAGGGCATGTGATTCCCTAAGGATTTTCAACCTTTAATATTCGCCTATCTTTGGGACCATCTACTCATCTCATCATTACAGCAGTGCTCGTTACTTCACTGATTGATGTAGGACTGAAAAAATAAGCACTTTAACCTTGCCCATTTGGATCTTCAGCATTATTACCCTTAGTGGTCAACTCTGAGCTCCCACAGATCCCATAGATAATGTACTACACACTCTTTATGGAGAATATCCATGAAAATAATTTTTTAGAGCAATAAGAAGCCACAAAACTGGTCATCCAGTCAGAAACAATACCATTATCTGACACAGCCAAGTATTATTTAAATGCTATATATTTTCCATTCATTTTACAGGTCTTCCAGTTTTGGTCACTTATGCATTTAGAAAAGTAAGAATTCTCTTTTACAGTACTCTAACTGTGTCTGTTTCCAGCTCCAATTGACATTATTAGGAGGAGACAAGCTGCTGTCAGACCTGCTTCTCCCCCCCCCATAGTGAGTTTGTCACAACTTTTTGCACCTTGCAAAACAGCTTTGATCTCATTCAAGACTTCCACAGGCTTTTAATTTATGTGAATAAACTCAACCAGTCTGAATTTTTCTTTTCTTTAATACTATTAAAGTAGAAGTCCTTGACCTATCAAAATGATGACGTGTAAGACAAAGCTTAAAACCAGAATGAACTTTTCTATGGATGCAACTTGTCAGATGCAGGGGTTTGGCTTGGGACTCTCTTAACAACAGCTAATTAAGAAGAAGTTAAAAGCAAACAAAGAAAGAAAAACTTCTCTTTATTCATAAATAGCTTAAGTATATATAAAAACTAAGTCTGACCTGATGGACGCTGATCAGTTTTCTTGTGAGCTCTTGCTTACAGTCTCAAGTATCCTTCCAACTCACACTCACCCTTCTGCAAGCAATAATGTACTCACATTAAACAAGAAATTGTGCCGTGCCAGGGTGAGGCTGCATCAGAGTCAGATCATGGCACAGTGATGCTTGCAGACTGCCTGCACAAGTCCAACTCCACACTAACAGCTTGAGAAATCTCTGGGATAAGTTAGGGGCAGATAATGTAGCTACAATGACTTCTGCACAGCAAACCTTCAGGTTCTTACAGGTGAAGATGGAACATTGCTTCATCCTAGGAAATAATGAATAGCAGTCAGAAAGTAAATTAAAAAGAAATTACAACAGTTCTTCTCAAAATGAGGGGCAGACAGCACAACTCTTTCTAGAAGGAAATAAAGTCTGAAGGAACTGGGGAAAAGGAGGCTGAGGGAAGACCTTATTGATCTCTTCCTATATCTGAAAGGTGCTTACAGCAAGAGCAGGGTTGTTCTCTTCTTACTGGTGATAGGACAAGGTGAAATAGCCTTATGTTGCACCAGGGTACGTTCAGGTTAGATATCAGGAAACACGTCTTTACTGAAAGGGTTGTTAAGTACTGGAATAGGCTCCCCAGGGAGCACAGGTAAGAGCACCTGAGATAAGGATACATGAATTACAGGCATTATTAGAGGAAAAGAGCCACTTCTGAGCAAATGCAAGTTTGCAGTCAGAGGTTGCATGACATTCTCTCCTTAGGCATGAGATGGAAAGACTGCCGCACATGTACTGATGAGGTGTATGACTACAAAAATATCATTTGGAAAAAGAAAATTCTTCATTACATTGTAATCAGAAAAATGCTATGACCAGAAAGCCAAGATTAACTCATTTGCTAGAAGCCCCTATATTTTCTTTTTCATTCCATTTAAATATTCTTTAAAATAGTCATTCTGTCATAGAAAAAAAGAAAAATCTTTCTTTCTTTCCAGTTTTTACTGGAACAATGACTGCTAACAGCATCCTCCCCAGTACTCTGCTCCCTATGTCACATAGAGTATATAACTGTTATAGGACACAATGTACCATAAAACAATCCCAGCAGCCTGAGCAGACACCACAGATATTTTTGAAGATGGTCTGAGAGAGAGGAAGAAGTTTTGCATCTTTATTTAATTTGGAGGCAGTCAATCCTACATAGACTAATTTCTTTATCTGTAAACTTGTTTCATGGAGACTTTCTGATGTTAATTATCTCAGGCATCCTGCATCTTCCAGAGATTACTATCTAGTGTTTTAAAGGTGGAAAACATCAGTAGTTCATTGTAGGCTGCTGTACATAGCAGAATAAGGGTGGTAACATCTCTGTTTGATCTCCTGAAGAGTGGATAATGCCAACATGTCACCACCAGCCCATATCCACCCTTAAACCTACCCTGTCAGTCCAACACACCAAACCCAAGGCAAGGGCCATTTGCACTGCAGTAGCATAGTCTCACTATGAAAATGCCTTCTGAGGACTAAGAGGTTACTATGCAGAATTAAATCCTTTGTAATTTTGTGTATAACTCCTAACTATGGCCCACATACAAGGTCTTGTTCCACAGTCACAAGTTCACACCATGTCCCCTACCCAAGACACGGTCTGAAATAAAGATGCATGGTTGTAATGTATTCTAGCCCCTGACATGTTTCCATGGCAGGAAGAGCAGAAGGCCTTAGGGATCAAGAAAACAGTACATTGAGAAGTCTGTCCAAATCCTGGGCTTTCTGCTAACACCAGGCTCCAGGAATGGGAAGACCTTTTGCTCTCAGTGGCTGACCTGCATCCTAAAGAAGCTCTGGCCCCTCTTCTATGCATGTGTAGTTGTAAATCCTTGGCTTGTTCCCCTGACTGGTCACGGGCTTAATTTGGAAGGTAGACTATAGCTCTCAGCTCTCATTAGCTTATACCAGAGCATCTCTATTTGGGCTGCACACTTTTTTCATACATCAAAATTTAAATGGATTATGTTTCTTAACAAGAACAAACTTCTCTCAACTAAAGGAAATAAAAACAACTCCTTCCCAAAAGTTTCCTGACCATCATCTCTCATTCTGTTAAAAATAATTGAGAGCAGAAGCTCATCAGTGAAAATCCCTCATTTGTGTTTGTCCATAAGGAGCCTTGAATAGCTAGACAGTATAAATACTGCATAAAAATAACAGTACAAAGGGAGAGGTTTTTCTTTTTATTTTTTTGATTTTGGGGAGAGAAAAACCAACCATCTGTGTTCCAAATGTGTTGCTTTTCAATGATCCACAAGCTGCTTCTATGGTTTTAAATTATTTCAATTCACTCTTCTTTTGAATTCTTGCCTTCACCATATTAAAATACAGTTCCTTGTCCTGCTGAGTGCTGTGTTATTTGTCTGGCTGCTCTGATAGATAAGCACTGAAGAGGTCTGGAAATGATAACCTACACAAGATGGCAGTTTAGTTTTCACTGCTATAGTGCAAGAAGGAAGGAAGAAAGCAAGGAAAAGTTCACATTGCCTCTGTGAACTGTAATTTTATGTATTTTTGGTGACAGAAAAAAGCATTTTAATTCCTGTCAGCAGCCATCACGCACTGCAGCTTCTCACCCCTGTTGAGTTAGTTCTAAAACACCTTAAGTGCCTAAAATGGATAAAAAAATAAATAAAAAAAAATCTATCGACATTGCTTATACTGAAAGCATTGTTTTGACTGAGAGCAGATTGCTCGGTCCTATCCTCACTTTGAGATTGGGCATATCCCACTCTGTGCCAATTTTCACAATTTAATGATCTTTATGTACACACAGACGTATATTCACAGATAAACACATGGCATTTTCATAAATTTAGCACTTTTAATTGCTTTTATCTTCAAATCTATACTTACTAACTAGCCTAACACACATTTAAGTACACTGTGGATTCAGTCGCTATTTACTGAAGGTAGAAATGTAAATGAAAAAAAGATTTACATAAATATCTGCAAACACTATGCATCATTCTCTTTGTCTTCCGGAACACAGCCACATGCCAAGTCTTTTGTATATTAAATGACCAAACACACACAATAAAATCAAATAGCAGTTCCATTCAGTCTGTGCTTTCCACAAGTCATTAGACATGCTATGTTGAAAGGAGTGACTTCGTGCACGCTCAGCTTTTTCAAAGAAACATCTTGTGATTTAATGACCAGATCTAAGCCATACAGAGTCTGAACTCTGGGAAACTTTGCAGCCTGACTACCATACACCCAGGAAACTCCTGCTATAAAGGAGTCTATAAAGATGCCATTCACACCGTCAGTCACCAGAGCCCTGGTGCATAGCAAACCTAAAAGCTTTTACTGAGGACTATCCTAGAGAAATTCAAACAAACTGTTCCAAGTATGGAAGTGACTGAGACTGCTGAAAACACAAGGAAACACTTCATACAAATTGGGCATCTCTTCTTGAGAGCAAATATCCCCCTTTTGAAAAAAAGCAGCAGGAAACGGATATGTGCAGGGACCAACTTCTCTCTGTCTATTGTACTGCCATGGTTCCCATTATAGCAGCATTTCAGAACCTCGTGGTTTAAACGCATTTCTCCACAAGACGTCCTTAGGAGGGACAGAAGCACTACCATCATTTGGGACAATAAATTCCTAAACAACAATAAAAAGTATAAATCATCTGAACCATGTCAAAGTAGGAAAATACAGGCAATCTTTCTGGCTTTAAAAGTTTTGCTTTTGTGTTTCACCTGAAATTTTCACTGAAAATTAGTCAGCGTTTAAGAAGATTCATATTTAATTCCAGAAATGTAAGAACACAATCTCAACTATTAGAAGATATGCCAAAAATATATTATTCTTCTCCCCACACCACACCCCCTTCCCAAAACTCTTCTCCTCTCCAAGTTATTTTCTCTCTTCCCCACACAAACCAATAAGGCTTGGATTCACTTAACTTATATACACTGAAAACATTTTAAAAGAATACATAGAAAGTCTTAACCAAAGTCATCCTAACAAGCTAAATATGAAAAAATGAACTGGAAATCTCATGAAAGCAGACATATAATCTCCTCCTGCCCTTTTGGGGTAGATCACATATCCCCTCAGCATTTTACCCCAAGGGTAGAAATGAGAGAAATGTATGTCCTGCAAAGACTCATTCATTCACATCTGGCATCGCAGTGCCCTCAGGAGAGAGAGGGTATTCATCTAATTCTGATTTAGGTTCTCTGACTAACCCTCTCTAGTCATACCTGTTCTCCCTAGTCTACATAGAGATCTCAGAATCCAAATATTTTTGCCCCAGTCACAGTATCAGCTGTTACTTTCTTGGTTGTATTGTATCAGTTTCGCTTTGTGAGAAGTATCACAATGGGCAGAGACTGCTAAAACCCATCTATTACCACTGTTTAACACTGAACTACAGCCATAAACTCATAATTCTAGTCCTCTTAATTGCAACCAAATTAGATACAGTAAGCAATGGAATCAGTGCAATGTCCTGCATCTCAGTCCAGGGTTTTCATCATCTGTCACCAAAAGCAGCTGGAAATATTCAACAGGTTGCACTGTTTGTCCACATTCCATTTATGCAAGCAAGAAATCAGAATAAAAATAGCTGACAGCAAGAAAAACTTTCAGAAAAGTTCAGACATCTCTATCACAAGAGCTGCCTAGAGAATAAAAGATTATCAAAGCAGAGAAGTGTCTCAAAAATAGGCTTAATCCACAGAACTTTCATAGGCCTATGAAAAATCAGAAATTTGTTTCAACTTTTAGAGATGGTAGGATTCTCATCTCCATTTTCCATTTAATAGAAATACAACTCCAGGAGAATGTTTTTTAACACAGCACATCCGTAGTAGTTTCCTGAATGTACATTTGAAGAAGAACTTACAAGCATCAAACCCTTGAGGAAAAAAAAAGGTATGAAATATCACTTCTTACCTCGACTTCCACTGCTTTCCGGAATATTTATAATCACAACATGCATTCCTTCATTCCTGAGTATATGCTGCCAAATGGTCTTGACTCTTTGCCTATGGTTTGTAGTAACTGTGCTGCAATAAAGCCATTCATCCCTTCAGGTTCAGTGTAACATTGGAGTGTATTAGAAAAAAGAGAATAACATATCAGTGAAGTATAATGGAAAAAAAAAAAAAAAAAGAAAGAAAAAAAAAAGGTTAATTTCCAAGCAGTTTACAACAAAATAAGTTCAAGAGTTACTTATACTAAGTGGAACAGATTCTGTACTTCAGTAAGGCTCAGTACAGGGCAGGTGACTGTATCCCCTCTTAAAATATGGCAATAGTATAGACATGCATTTCCAATGTAACAGTTTAAATGCAATTCCTCCTTTGTCCTATTAGCCTAGGCTGTATTTACGGTCCTTACTGCTACTGAAAAACAACATGAAATGCCACTATAGGCCTCTGTGCTGAAAAGCAACATTGTTGAAAGGCCACTGAAATAAAGATGACAGTTTCACTTAATTCTAACAGATTACATCTTTAAGGCAAGTAATGCTGTGCCCTTGTAGGGCTGGATGAAACAGCAAGTATATGCTGGTCTTCTAGAGCTATCTTGCTCTTGAAAAGAAAGGTTAAAACTTCCAGAGTTTATCAAGAGGCTCCAAGCAAATACTTTTTCTGCTTGTGAATAAGCTGAGCTTTCACAGATCTTTCTGCTTTGCTTGCCCCTGTATATATATATATATATATATGCATATATATATATATAGTATAAATATAAAAATGACAGCATCGACTTCCTCTGAGAGATATGATGTTGCTGCCAGTTTTGAGCATCCAAGGGCAAAAATTTTGGTCTCATGGATGCACTTAAGGTCATTAAATCTACCCCCACTTTCAGTTCACAGATAGAAGAAGTCCTTGATACCAAGCCACAGTTTATCCCTTTCCCAACTAATCTGTATGTTGATTGGATGACCTCTGCAGACAACAAACCCCTTTCACAAAATCAAAATGATTTTAATGATGAATGATAGTTCAGAAGCTATCCTGAAATATTCCCTCTGTCTGATCAGGAAAATAATCTCCAGAGTTCAGTACATATCCAAAAAATTACAGTACTAATTTTGCAGAAAAGCTGTACCTAGATTTTAAGAGCAGGCAGATGTTTTTGTCTTTCAGTATCCTTCAGGGACAGTGCTTGTGTTGCAACAATTTAAAAAAGAAAAAAAAATGGTTAATGAAGAACACATAAGGATTATTCATTTTTACTGTCATCTGCAAAAGGAAAATGAATTTTTCCTTCCTCAATCTGAATCACAAAGCTCAACTGTTGATTTCATTGCTGATACTCCCTGAACTGTGATTCAACTGTCTTCTATAAATTGAGAAGTAGCTTCAGGGAGAGGGTCCCTGTTTCAACCTAACATTTCCTCAAGAACGTGTAGAAATGACAAGCAAATGGTAGGAGAAATAAAACTCGTGTTTGTTTCCTTGATGTGATCTAGATATTCTTCTTTCACAGGATTTCTGTTTTATTCATTAGTCATTTTTTATCGGAACAAATGTTTCAGAAATCATTTTGCTCTCCAGAAGGGACCCTCAATCACCATAAAACGAAATGCAAACCACAATATTTCCCTACATCACAGAGTGTTTAACTCTTTAACCTTTCAAGGTTAACAGTGAAGAATTTGACCATGATTGTAAGTTATTTCAATTATCTTAAAATATACCAGAGCTATGTTGTTTCATCCAGAGTCAGACTGAATATGCCAAGACAGAAAAGCCTAGGATTTCATCATAAAACATACAAGTCAGACTGGACCTTCAAAACCAGACAGGCTTCATAGTACCTTCTTCCCCAGATCTCACCTATCACTCCTCTCTCCTTGTTTTACCTGATATCACCAGATAGGCATTTCTTTGAGAGGGCAGGAAGCGAGAAAGCTTTAACAATCCCTCTGGCTCCATCCACCCCCTGTAGCATGATGGCCAGATGTACAATCTGCCCACCCCTGCCTCCACCCAGGACTTCCTTCACGCGCCCACCCTTCCCCACAGAAATCCCCTAGTCATTCTCCTCATCCAAGAGTGTAACAAGCAAAACCAGCCCAGCTTGCATTCCAACAACTCTAAGCTCCTACAGGGAAATCAGCTTTTCTTTATTATTTTTAATTTTTTTTTTTTTTTTTTTTTTTTTTTTTTTTTTGCTTTAGCCTCCCCTCAAAAATCAGATGCCAACAGGACTTAAAGTTCATTGAAACAGCCCACCTTACAGACTAGCCCACATAGATAACTATTGAATACCAGAGTCCCAGGCTGCAGAAAAAGCAATATATACCAGAAATCTGTTAAGTCGTTACAGTAAAAAAAAAATAAAAAACTGATATATAACAATAATCAAAAGAATATTTTACTGTTTAACTCATCTTGTTATAAAACCTCACTAGGATCTGACTCATAAAACAGAAATTTCCCAGGTTTGCCATACACTCAAGATAATTTTAAAAGCCCTGCTACACAGGACATCTATTTCAGCACAGGAGAGCTTTTTGTTTTTATCTTTTTTATTAAAGAAGATAAGGCAGGGAGTAAAGACAGAGTGGTGGGACCTGCGTGAAAGAATGTCAGCTCTGCAAAGAGAAGGCTTTAAGCAGTCTTTTCTGCCTGGGATTGATGGTGACAGAATAAATAACAGCTACTGCATGTTCAAAGCTGTGTTAAAATTTTAGCTACCATAAATCATCTCAGCTCTGCATCTGTCCCTCTGATTTTATGAGGGAAGCACTTTTTATTCCAGAATCTATGAACTGCAGTGATCACATCATCCCAGGCAGCTGGTCAGAGAATTGTACCCCCCAGACTATGCAACTCCAGAAAAAAAAAAAAAAAAAAAAGTGATACACTCAAATTTTACTTCAAAAGAAAGATAGAAGAACCACTGTAACACTGAAAAGCTATGATATTTCACAGAGACCGTTTAAGGTTTCCATGACATATTTTAGTGGGAAGATGCTTATATGTTATTATTTACATTTTAGAAGTTGTACAACTTTACATATAGGGAAATTAATTGAAACATTACCCCTGGGGAAGGATAGCTTTTGAATTACTGAAAGTAATGAGAGGAATTTCCTCTTCTCTGTCCCTTCCCGGTCTCCTATGAAAAATGTTGATTCACTTCTTTGCTTTTTCAGTTCTCAGTCCTCCATTTCTAAGAGCATTTCAACTGAATTCCCATTCTACAGTTACCTGTAGCAATGGTAATATCTTTGACTTGAAAAAATGTTCCAAAATTCAGCATTTTGGAGTATAATCTCTAGTTGCAAGGTCCATCTACCAACAGCAATCTTCTTGGTTTTCCTGCTGGATGCTTAGCACAATCCTCAAATTAGAAGGAACCATACGAATCACTATGTAAATAAGCTTAGTTTTCTAAACAATTTTAACAATCATTTTAAAACCGTAGTTTTACCTTGCTTCCCTTCTATTCCACCATCTAGCTATTCACTTTTTTCTCTCCCCTTCAACATCTTTCTTGACTTTTTTTTTTTCTCTCTAACTCTACTTTGGTAACACCATAAATCACACTAACCCCCACACAGCTTTGACTTTTGTGACCACATATTTGCGGACTATACATGCTTCTTTCTTCCCTTTGTTGCATTGCCCTTTGGAGTATAATTTCATACTCCAAAAGATGAGTGTTTTCAAAAAGCCTGGTTTCAACCAAAAAGTAAAAAGCAGCTAGTGCTTTAAGGATATTTGTGAAGAACAGTCAATGCTTCTAAAAAAAGAAAATCTGAAACTGCACAGAGAAAAAAAAACAAAACACCATGTAGCTAGGAGGATAAGATGCATGGAGCTGCTCTAAATTTGTTTGATGTTTAGTGGGAGACTCTAATGACTAATCCATACACATATGGCAGAATCTGTCCCAAAGGGTTTCCACAGACTGACTAATTTTCCATGATGATACCTCAAGATTTGATCATGATTCCCAAGACTTCTGTGAAACTTTTGTCCACCCAGAACATGAACTGCTCCATAATTCTGAATATCTCCAACTACGCTGTTGCTAGAGCTACCAAGAGATCTGGATGAGACCATTTCTTACCCTGTCCATTTTAAAACAAAGGAGCCTTAATCAATTACAAATGTTACCAAATGATCATGCTTGTCACTGGCTCTGGCTCCAGCTCCTTCCTGGATCCCTATATAGGGCTGTCTGCCACCACAAGAGGCAGGTCCTGTTTGGAGGAGCTCACAGGAAGCAGAGTGCAGGTGGTCTTTGCCATTCCACCCCAGAAAAATGATGGATAGATACATCAAACTTGGGATTTTCCAATAAGTCCACATGGACTTCTTTTTTCACTGTCTGTCTTTGAAAATCAAGGATTAAACGTCCCGCTCAAAGACACATAGGAATTATATGACAAAGCTGGATCTTAAATTCCAGACTTTGTGTATTCTTCCTCTCTAAGGAAAGAAGACAAAACTCGTGCCTGCAACATTCGCCTCCAGAGAAAATAAAAAGAAAACAGCCCTTCATGGTCTACTTGTTCTACCCTTACTCAATTTTCCCTTAGAGAAGCTAAAACTTAACATTTGTCCTTTTCTGGCCACACAGCCAGCCGCTCCTGTCACACTATAAATAAGTTGCAAAAGTCTTTTCTTTATGCAGTTTTTCAAGATTCCTGACTTTCTTAGTTTTCTGTATCAACAGTAAGTATATGCTGAACAGAAAACAAAGTTTTAACCATTTTACCTTCATGCATAGATCTCATGGTAGTTTTCTGAATGCTTCTGGGCCACACTCACTCCTTGCTGACCACCCAAAGACCCAGGAGTTTAGCACAGTCTGTGCAGGATCTTTTCCCCTCCTCCTCATATTCAAGAAACCTTATATATTGCTTGCTTCATCAATTTCTTTGAAGGCCTGTAACAATCATACCAGCGTCATGTCATCTACTTAACTGTTGGAGCTATTTAAGCTTCTCTGAAACAGAGACTCTGGCATATACTCTGTCTTCCAGTCTAAACTAATGTAATTCTTTCTAAAATGCCCAAGTTTAAATTACGAGATCTCGGTGTCCAGAATGCAGCTGCAAAACCTCCCTTTCAGCTTCTCTCAAACTCATAGAACATTTTTCCCCATGTTGGACTTATTAAATTGCCTTTGTATTTGAGTCTGTTTTTCAAATTACCTTTTTAACTTCAAGTTTCCTGACAAATGTGAACCTTCAGGAAAGGAAACCCCATGCATTTGCTTTACAATCCCAAATGCTTTGTCAAGCAAACTAGCCTATTCCAAGATAATGTTGGAAAATACATACTTTTTTTTTTTTTTTTAATATATGTATAATGGAGTCTGACTTGACCTGATTTTGTTTTTTAAATCACATTCTGTGTTCATGAAAGCAGCTATTCTGGTATATGGGAAAGTTAGCTACTGGCTTAGGCACACTACTGAAAGCTGAGAAAATAAAATGGACATTCCCAAATCAATATCTGTGATTAGACTGATCAGTGTGAGATGCATGGTCCTAGTTAAGGCTATGATGGTAATATTCCTTGGTTTCTTTACTACAGTTATCATTGCAAGCATCACTGAAATCCATTGGCACTGGACATTTTCAAATGAACTGAGGCCATCAGATCAGTTAAGGAAGCCACAGAAGAGCCACCAATAATTGGTAACAACTTTCAAACTCTCCCCACCCTGGATTCAATGGCCTAGGTGTAAAAGCTGAAAAGTCTAGTTACACTCTGAATCTATCACCAAGATATCCAGTTTCCTATGATAGCTTGCACTCAAACTTCCATTACACTAACATTTTAAAACGTTCTTCAACTCACCACAAAAAACTTCTGTGAAGTACCTAAGAAAGATGTTACACCATCAGATGCCTGAGATTTTAGATCATGTAATTTCAGATAAAGTTAGTTAGAAAATTCATATGGAGCTTTTCACAATTTAAAGAAATCCCTTTTGAACTGATCACTTGTGTTGCATACTTTAAATTACTGAAGATATCCAATTCTATGTCAGATTGAATAAGACAGGCACATAATTCTGCAGAGCGGGTCGACAAAAAAAAAAAAGAAAAAGAAAGAAAAGGATTCTAACTATAAACTGATGAGTGGATAGCCACGGCCCATTTCTGCAGCATGCTCCAGGTAAGTGGCCAACAAAACCCCTCTGACTTCAATAGGCACAGCAGGCTGCACAGACAGATGTGATTGCAGAGCCAGGGCCTACAGAACGACATCACATCACTAAAAATGAAGCATCCTGTCAAGCAGATTTTAAAAATAACCTATCAGAAGACAAGGAAAGGAAAAATTTCAAGACAAAGTTATCATGCTTTCTGTCCCCGCACATTTTTTGCTTTTAGCAGTAGCTTTACCTATCAAAAACTTAGAAAAAAAAAAAAAAAGTGAAAAGAGAAGGGTTAGATCCATCCCTGTAGAATTAATTAGTTGTACAGAGTTTTGTCCCTATAAAAATTCAAATCAATTGGGTCTGTTAGCCCATATACAGGCCCCGGATGTAATTAGTGTGATAATCAATATATCAGTAGGAAACAGCTACTTAAGTGCACCCAGTGCAGTTGTAGATTTAGGACAAGTGAAAGGGGCGCACTCAACAACAGCAGGGAAGAGTATAAATGCAAATGAAGCTCATAAAAAAGAATGAGTGGTTGTAGCTGTGCAAGCTGCTAAAATTCATCTAGGTTTTGTTGTTGTTAGAAATAGAAAAAACAATAGACTCCTGTGAATTATCCATATTTGGTTAACAAATGTCAATATGTACCATAGATCTTCATTTTTTTTCCCACTTGAAGACCTTTTAAAACATGCTGCTAGATTTTTTCTCTCTACTTATGCACAATAAAAAGAAGTTCTAATAAAATGTGCACCTGTCGCACTCAGATTTTTCATGTAAAAAAATACTCCCTGTTGTGTACACAGTACCAGCTGTGCCAGTAAGCGTAGCACATGACTGACATGCTCATTGGCATCCACAGATGAAGGTAGCTTGAGTAAATTTGGCTCTGATATTCACTGAATCATAGAATTCTTGAGTTGGAATGGCACTGTTAAACGACATCTAGTCCAGCTCCCCTAGAATGAACAGTGACACTTATAGCTCCATCAGATACTCAGAGCCCCATCCAGCCTGACCTTGGAAGTCTCCAGGAACAGGGCATCCATCACTTCTATGGGCGACCTGTGCCAGTGTTTCTCTCCCTACAACATGTTTTCAAGAAATTCAAACTTTAAACCACCATGATGGAAGGTCCCTCAAAGAAATGATGTAGCAGAGCTGTATTCTTTTTCCTCTACTTGACAGATAGTTGGGATTTCTTTTATGTAGCTAGAAACAGGTTCCCAGAATCACTCTAGATAATCATTTTTACTCAAGAGAGGGAAATAAATCAGCCAATGAATAAGATGCATGTGTAAATTTTATAGAATTCTGGCCGTCTTCTTTCAGTGAATAAATCATAGGCCACATATTTGAGAAGGTAAATGCAGTTAAATGCACCCCACCATCCTTTGAATACAGGAAGTGCTTGAAAATAATGAACTGAATATCACAGTATGTGTTGAGTATTATTCTTACATCTTGATCCTCCTTTTAAGGACAAAGGCATCTGATTCCTGAGACTTTCTCCACCATCAAAAGCATAGTGGGAAAAAGGACTCAGGACTCCTTCACTGAGAAAGATGTTGCAATAGTAGAAATAAATGTGGCTAACGTTAAAATTCAGCCATTATCTCATTTGTAATTCACATTCCCCTGAGCCATGTATGAAGAAAAAAAAGCTGGAAAGATACAACCAAAGCAGGAAATAACTGGTTGGGATCAGACTGTCTATTCCACAGTGGAAAAGTACAAAGACACATTTTTCTTAACTCACTAGCCTGAAATTGTTTCCATATACTTGGTCTTTAGTCAGATGTAGAGGAATTTTTACACAAAATACCCATCTCAGTGCTCTGATCAACCATAACCCATCTGACCTCGCGTTTCAATCTCACTCCAGCAGGAATTTCAACATTATTTTTAAACAATAGTCACCATCACTTTAAAGTGGTTTGAAGTGAACCATTCTGTGTTAGAACCTGCAGTGAAATTTCCAGGAACAGCTTCACAAGTCAGAGTCTGCCTCAACAAAACCTTTAAGCAACGATGAATTTTTGCTCTGTGGACAAATTCTACTCATAAAATCGAATTCATGCAACTAAGCTACCAGATTCATTCACAAATTGTGGCATAAGGAAGCTCAGACCAGAGGCTAGCTCAAGCAATCTGCAACCCAACAGCAAAATCCTCAAAATACTCTCTAAACTAAAGTGCTTCAAACAGCCACCCATTACCAGTGTTGTTCTTAGCAGCACAGAAGGGAAGGTAAAAGCACACCTGCCATTGTTTAGAGCATTCTACCTGTTAATTTCCATTTTTTCTAAAATTTAAGGAAGGCCTTCCCTAGGAATCCAAGTTGTTTGTTTTTTTTATCTCACAGTCTTTTCAAAGAGAATGCACACATTCTTTCAGGTTTTTCTTTATCCTGTAGTTACTGGTAAAGATTTATTACCTTGTGTGAAATCGAATTATCCTTATGCCTGAAAATAGATACATCCACTGGAGAGAAACAGACGGTATGTATTCATGTATTTCAAAACCAAGGATTTAACCTCTGAAAAAAAGATATCAAAATGCCACCGAAGCATGGACTTGCATTCAGCACTTTCACATTTGGTTCACAAATACCCAATTAGGTTTATATCTGAACCCACAGTATCTCAAATTTATAATTAATCATGTGTCAAAGTTACAAGGGCAATAGTGCACCATGTTATTTTGAGCAGAGATTAAAAAAAAAAAAAAAAAAAGAATGTTGAGGTCTGGAATATCAGGCTCTTCTACAGTGAAGAGTTATTAAGGAGCAAAACAATATCTCCACAGCTAGCCCAGCAGCCTGCTTAGCTCAAAATGAAAACAGAAAGGATACAACATATTTAGTGTAAACTGGATTTTTATAATTGATAACTAATTTTGTAAAATGTAAATAGTTAGGAATCAACTGACATTTCTTATCCAATTCTGATTCTAAGATTGATTGCCTAAAAGTTCAAATTTCTTTTGAAAAATATTTTTTCCATTTGTTAATTGTAAGTGACTAATGGCTTATCTTTGTTTTCCTGGGAATGTGACAGCCTGAAGTAAATTTTAACAATGTTAATTAACACCTCCATATAAAGGAACAAATGTTTATAACCACTAAGGATGCAGAAACCCTAACAAACCAAACTAAAACTCTTCTGTCCTAATTGGGGATATAATTGGAATGAATCCCCCAGGAATTTTTCTGTTCCTTCAAAATAAAACCCTATTACCAGTTGATCCGCAAACAAAGATACTTTCCTAGAGATCCCCATAACCCTAATCCATACAGTTTGGTCCCTTGCGGGTACACAGGTGCTCATAAAAAGTGAAGGTCCCCATCTTTTTAAAGAAGCTTTAATTGATAAGACCCAGACAGACTGCAGACAAACACAGCAACATGGTAGGAAAATGACCTCTTCCTCACTTTTCCAGTGGGAGAAAAGATAAGGTTACAGCTACCCTTTGAGGCAAATAAGGTTAATTTCAGAAAATGGGATCTGTCTGAAGGCTGAAATGATACTTGGTATCAGCAGCTACATACTGCTATAATTTGGGACCACATTCTACTTCCTATGTATTCTCATAAATAGATCCACTATACAAAAAGACAGTTGCCAGGATTTATTCCCTGATGTTATCTGTACTATTTCCCATGCTTCCAAAATGCAGCCACCTTCTTGCTTGCAGCATTGGGTAAGACTAATACAGAACTGAGTTTTACTCTGCTCTTACATAGGTGTAACCCCGCTGGAAAAAAAATAGACATAGAAAGAAGGAAAATTATATCATAGGAAAGAACAGAATCTGGTGCTCACATCCACAGTCTTATTTGGCATAAAAATTCCCAAAACCGACAAAATTCAGTTCACTTCTTTGCAAAAGAACACCTCTCAGAGCCAGTCCAAAAGGCTCCTTGTGAAGATGCACACACACTCAATGTCTTATACTGTGGCCACACATAGTATGACACAAGAAGAGACTACAATCAATCTTGTTACCACCTGCAGCTCTTGCTTTCATTTGCTTTCTGTACACTGAGATAAAAAACACACAAACATTTGAGCCAAAAGTTCTGCCAGCAGTTGGAAGTCTGCAGTCCAGTCACAGCCCAAATTAAAATAGCGTTCTGGTCTCACTCTGGGGACAGAAGAGCATCCCACCAGAATCTGAAGGGATGAGGCCTACCAAGCTGTTGAGGGAGCAGAGCAACTACAGAGTGATTCAGATTGGGATTTCACAGTCATATTGAAACGATTCTTAAAACACTTTGGCAATGACAGCAGTTATCACTAATACGACATAAACAAATCCTGTTACATCTCCCATTACTCCCCTAACCACACATTGGTTGACAGGAAGGTATCTTAATTATTTCATTGTTTTATGGTTCTTTCAAGATACAAAATATAATGTGCTTTACAATGCACCATTAAAAATGCACCCTCCTAGGATTTCAAATTGTTTGAATAATATAATTATCATCAGTGTTAACGTTTGCTTTTATTGTTTTGACAGTCTCAATTCTGCTACTCCCTTGTTTGGGCACTTTCCCATTAATAAAGCAATGAGCATTGCTCATCCTATCTCCTTCCCCAGATGAGATATATAATTTAGAGAGAGAAAGATTCAGGTAATTTTAAATACTGAATTTTTATTTTTATTTTTATTTAATTTTTAAATTAGAATGTTGAAAATGGAAAAACAGCAAGAGAAATGGCTTCAAGGAGCAAGTTTCCATTCAGGTATCTCATATAGCTTACATCATGTTGGCATATATTACAACCTCTCATTTCACAGTTGGTTTTTAATGGAAATAACAGAAAACAGGGCAATCACAGGCAGTTTGCTCTTAACTGCTAGAACAACAGTAAGAGCAAATCCTCTTGCAATTCAGCTCGCTAGGATACTTCATGCCAGAACCTCAGCTGGCGTAGTGCAGACGCTCCAGTAGCACTTCTCTCCTGGTATCTGTGAAATCACCCAAGCAAACACTCATTGATGGGAATATTTTACTGCTCAATTTAGACTCTCCACTCCTTAGCCTCTCTTCACTTTCTCCTAGGTCAGTTCATGTGAGGATTAACTTCAAAAGAGATATCAGCATTTGAAAATGCAACATTCTCCTGTTTTCCTTCTGTGCATTTGGCTACTACACATTCAGCATCAACAGAATGTGCATGAGAGAGTGAAAAACTGAGCATCTTGCTTCAGACTTCCCTCAGTCCCAAGCAATATCTGAAATCATTCAGATTAAGAGCACTCACAGTATTTTTTATAATGGTGTATACAACTTTGCTGTGCAAGCCCTAAGATAGGCTTCTTAAGCCAATGAGCCTTCAAAGCAGTGGGAAAGCACAACCTATATGGTATGGAAGGGAAATAGGAGGTTCAGACAAGTCTTCCACATTTGTACACAAAGAGATTAGGCTTTTGGCTCTTCACTGTCAGACTCAAACATCAACAAAAAATCCATGCAATATTCTAGGGGAAGAAGAGGTTTAGGTATTTGAGAAAACCTTAAAAATAAAGAACAAGCAAGCAAAAAAAAAAAAAAAAAAAGCAAAAAATAAACAAATAAAAAATAAAAAAAAAAGCCAGAAAATGACATATGGTGGATTTATGGGGTCTGCTCTGAAAGTGTTGCCTCCTATTTTATTGTGCTTACCCATGATGTCAGCAGCAGATGCCGGTGGTATGGCAGTACTGGCTGAACTTTCCAGGCCATATTCTGAACAGCCACGCAGGTCTTTATGTGCACAGTATGCAGGCTCTTGTAGTAATATTGTGCTCCTTGAATCTGTTGTAGTTTCCATGAAAATAATGAAGAAGCATTACTTTCAGAGTGATCTACTTATGAAACCAGTGAAGGAAGAATCAAGCCCAAAGCTTGCAGCAGAGCTAAGCACAGGAACAGTCTTCTAATTCATTGCCATGGCCTCATCTCCACAGCACTCCTCTTCCACTCTTTCACATATGGGAGCCCTAAGCAGTTAAACCAGAGAATAGTAAACTGCTACTAAATTATACTTGGATGTCTTACTGAACAGAGTATTTTAGCAATATCACATCAGTCACAGATGAAAAACTACATGTACGGATGAGTACTGTATAATCCATTCACTGTTTTAGAGTCCTAGCATTCCGCAGAGAATAGCACAAAATTCACAGAACATCCCCGAGTGGAATTTTACACTGAGATATTTGAACCAGCTAGATGTGGGAAATCATGGCCAGGCAGCCAGCTCCCCAGGGAGCACACCTCTGGGGAGGTTTTTCTACCTTGTTGATTCATACAAGAACCCCAAGTATCTTGCACTTGCAAAACAGGTTGCAGCAGCTCATTTCTGCAGTGACTCTTCTATACATAGCTGACACACAAGACAAAGGTCTCACCTTGAGGGAAATCATGTCCTTCCAGGACATGACGTGCTGGATTCAGCCATAGATTTCAGGGCTGATGAAGCTATGTATAAGCTGCTCCCTTCCTCAAGGATAAACACAAGCAATCTAATTTTTCTTACACCATCAGTTTCCTCGGCGCACACACTGCTTTTTCTTCATTAAATTTCTGAAACCTAAAACTGCACCTTGGCATGAGGCACAGAATGCTCTCAAAATAAGCAGATCCACCCCGAAATACTAGTTCCATATTCATGTTTGCCACCATCCAACTGTTCCTCTTGGATACTGTCAGCTCACTTTTCACAGAGCAGGGACTGATTCCAACTCACGCTACAACTTCTGTGGTCATTTTTATCATTCAGCACAAAATTTCCACCTCATTTCTGCTCCCTACAGCCTTGGTTTCTGGAACCACTTAGGACAACATAAATAAATTTTACCTTTCAAAAGACCTTCAGTCCTACCCTTTTTATCTTTCCTATGGTTTAGATGCATGTGTTCTTTTCACACATGAACAGAATCCCTAAATGCAAACATTGTTAATAGGATACGATTTGGACTTTGCTCTTAATGAAGCAAAGGCCTGACTATTCCTGACTGGAGGTCTGATTTGTTTTAACAATCTATCACCTTTTACCATTTAAAACAAACAATTTTATTTGAAATTAATTTGTTTCTAATTATCAGAAGGAGAAACCCATAAAAGTCTCTAATAATTGCAATCTATGTGCAAATTCTGAAGCACTGCAGAGGATAATGTCAAGAAGTTTGCTATTCTTTCCTTTTTTAAAGCAGCAGTAGTTAGACACTGCTCAGTTCAAAGATAAGTTGTACGTATTTATCTTTAGCTTACAGGTATGTCTCAGATAGGATTAGGAATCCATTCTGTGAAGCATAAATGGAGAATATTAAACTTATTTTGTATTCTGTTACAGATAACACTTTAGTTAATGACTTCTTTTGTGCATCTGTTGCCACAGTACAGAAGTTAATGTGCAGAAAGATTTCTCTATATGCTTTTTCAGTTCTCTCATTAGGATAACTTTTGGCTATTCAAAAACACTGAGATGAAAAGGATAGGTGGAACAGAGAAACAAAGACAAGACAACCCAGTTCGGTTACCTCAGCCCCATTTATGTTACAGCACAATCATTGCCTTATTGACTCCCCAGTAAAATTCACTTAACTAGTTTTCTGGTTTTTATAGCTAAATAAATGGCTTAATCCATTGCAGAAGAAAAACCTTATGCTGATGAGTTTATGTTAGAGATGTCATAACCCCTTGGGTGTTGCTCACTAACCACTCGTTCATGACTTCTCCCCCTTGAGACCACAGTACAGACATCAAAGACACAGCTGGATAAACTGTATAGATTGGATCCTACACAAAAATTATCATAAACACTAAGAAGCCACAAAGAATGTAGAAGGAATGATCATTTCGATCCAACAAGTTATTAAAATTCTTTCAGTCCATCTGCTTATTGAGGTATGTGACATTAACCAGCCACTGCATTATCACTCTCAGTTCAAAAACTGCTTGTGAGGGAGCGATTACACAACACCCATTCCACAACAAGAGGCAAGACTCAGAGCTGACTTAGTCCCTATGAAATTTCTCTATCCTTAATGCAATTTCACGACATGTACGCTCACCACATTATCACAGCAACTGAATAAATCTGCTCTTTCACAGATCTGGCAGATGCTGGAAAAAGGTCCGTTTATTATTCACCTCACCACATTAACCACTGATGGACTACTTACTGCTCACAGATTTCATTAGAGCCCCTAGGGAATTTCCCAAACCTCGGCAAAAAAACACTTTTTATAAATATTCTTGCAATATGAAATACACCCATTTTTCCAGGTTTCCAGTCAGATCTAACAGCAATTCTCCTGAATCAAAAGCAAAGCAATCTGCAGTAATAACAATATACTTAATGACTCTTTTAAGTGTTACTAGCACATGTAATAAAACAACTTTTCAGTGAGTTTATCAGGAACTAGGCACTCCTTTTCTGGGAAAATTACTTTAAGTTCCTGGCATGTCTTGTTCAGAATTCCTGTCTTTTTCAGAAAACAATTAATGGAAAGATGAAAGATCTGCTATTTTCTATCATAGTAAGTGCTATCTCCTGGCAACCTGCAGCAAGTTAGATGTTAGCTTTTCAAATCTGTTTTAATGAAAGAGCAAAAATCCTTTCAGTTCCACAGATAAGAACACTGATTAACCTTGACTAGACTAAAACCAGATTTGCTTATTCCTGAGTGGTACCCCTCTATTTTATTTATCCCAACTAAATAAGCAATAAGAGCCGAATAATGTCTTTTCCAGTGTACAGAAGCCAGAACATGGTAGTCTTCTTGTATGGCACTGCACTTAAATGACAGCTCCTTCTCTGCCCTCACACTGTGTTCCACATTAAATAAGGTGCCACTAGCATTGTGATTTTCAACTTTGGTTCTGTTGAGCCTTTAGGAACTATTCTGTAGGATATTTCTTAGTCTTGTGAAAGGTGCCCAGAGAAAGTAAGTTCTGTCTCATGATAAACACAAACAGCAATCCAAACTTCTCTGTGAACTGCTAGATTTTGTAAAACAACAAGAAGAAGCACAGCAAAATCTAGCAGCTCACAGAGAAGTTTGGATTGCCTGCAGTATCCTACAGTTTTTCATGTAGAAGAGAATAAATGACAATGACATGATGATGTCAGCTCAGGAAACTATCCAAAGTAATAGATAATCAGGGAAACCCTTTCACCTTTTATGGCATAAAGATGCACAGTCAGGCTGGAATAGGTCCCCCATCTCTGTGTATGTAACCAACAAACAGAAAGGGAATCAGGAACACCATGACAGCTACCAAAAACCATAGTGTTTTAAGCCCGTGCAAATAAAATCTCTGACATCAAAACAGAAGAGACTTTTGCACCTACTATACCACACAGAAGAAAAGGACTTAGAGAGCTGTATATTACTGTTAAAGAAAAAAGAAAGAAAAGAAAAAAGACCAACTGGAAGGCCACAAGTGCCAGTGCGTCCCGTCATCTCCAAATAGAGAAACTGATGTATGCTGACTGGATAAGGAATGACTTTATTTTTAAGTTCCAAAAGATACATCGTTGTGCTTGTGAAAATGCTGAGACAAAATATACAAATGTTCCAAACAGATTAACATTAATCTCAAGCTGGAGATCCCCCTCCTCTTTTAAATAAAAACACCACCCTTTTTGCTGGTCTTTGCCTCTAACATCCAACACTACTTATCTCACCCAAGGAGGAAGGAACTGTGAGGAAAGGGTGTATCACTGAATTGCTCAACAGGATTACCACCTCTCCCATTTCCCCTTCAGCTGATGCCTGCTCTTTTCTCCTTTGCATACTTGGAAAGGGGACTGCCTTGTTTTCAGACCAGTGTGGCATTCACAATGAAGCACAGACTCAAAGTCCTTGAGAAACCTCATAAGGCAGCTGAGTTGTTTATCATTCCTATCTTGCTTTTTCTCTTTGAAAGAGAGACCTTTGAAACTTCTGATAAAAGTTTTCTAATAGTTGAAATGATTTGTGAACTTAAGTAATATTTTGTTCATGGTTTGGGATCTCAAACAACATTTTCAGGTGACTATACCACTCACCAATAGAAATTCTCTGTGCTGAAGCTGTTTTTTTCCAAGGCATTGCTAGGAGCCACCGGCCAAAATTGATCTGTAGGTTAGAAAACTATTTGTTGAAGGAGCCTGAGAAGAATTTTAATGCCTTTCCTGACATATAGTAGTGAAGAAATGGTAGGACATAGTAGTACCAGGGATAACTGTGTAACATTTTTAAAAGCACCTGGTTCTTACAAGTTTCCTATTTCACTTCGACACTAAGATTCTAGTTTCATTTTTGACTAAGACTTTAAAATAGCTTAGGGCTTTTAAATTCCCCTTCAGGTAGCAGAGCTTTAATTGACTATTTTTCCTCAAATCTGTTATTATAGCCATCCAATGTCATAGCTGTATTAGTCTAGGGAATTTGGGCCAACCACCTCAGGAACAGGAGCCAATAGTTACACTTCCTAAATCCGTATGTGACTACCTGAATAAGTGCTTTGCTTTTCAAAAGCCAGAAGCACAAGAACAGCAACCATTCATTTCCAAAGCAGCTGAGGTATGGCCAGTGCTTTCAAATTTCAACCCAACTATTCCACAGCTGTAAAAAAAAAACCCTGTAAAACTTGGCCTATAGGTGGTTGCTATCACACCAAGATCAACTGATGTGTACATTAAATTTATTCTCTCCCTTATTCTGTGATTTAACTGGGGGGTGGGAGAGGAGGAAAGAGAAAAGAGAAAGACAGTGTTTAAGATTGTTGAAATGCATAAATTAAAAAAAAAAAAAAAGCCATTCATGATAAAAAGAACCTTATGTGCAAAAAATGTGTATGGTGCAGAGAGCAGAAGTGGGCTGGGCTGTCTGGAGACATCTGTTTATATCTGTACGGGTCTGAACACCAGAGACTTCCACGCTGTAGTGAGAAGGAAGTAAGTATCACACAAGCAAGATGCCTGCCATGTGCCTCCTTCTCTTCCCTTCTACCCTCCATGCTTGTTCTCTATATGATGCTCTCCTTTACCCAGCCTGTAGCAGTGTAATTTTCTCCAGTTATAGTCTTAATTTATCTCCACTCTTCTTTGCTGATCTCAAGCAGAGGAGGAAGACTGGATTAGACAGGAAAGTAGCTATTGAAACTGGGAGTGGATGAAGCACAGAATTTGCTGCAACACTAAAAAAGGACAGAAAACATGTATACCCTGTACCACCATCTAAGCATGTTGCCCAGGAGCTATTGCTGAGAACAGCAAGTTACACACAGGTGGAAGCTGCAGTTCATTAACTGTACAGTGATCCTTGGTGTGATTTACACCAAGAGCAAAGCAGGCACAGCTAAACTCAGGCCAGCAGCCCTCTAGCCAGGACTCAAGGATGGTTCTCAATTTCTATTCTAAGCCATGATATCTAGACTGCTACAGCTACAGTTTAGCTGATAAATAATAAGTAATTAACAATGTATGCGTTAATCAAGCCACAGATTCATGTTCCAAATACAAAAATTTGTACTCTGATAAGGCAATATTTGAACCTTTCCCTCTGTATTAGAAGTTTCTGTTGTATTTCAAGTAGCTTTTCTCACTACTACACATTATATTGGACTGTCAGATGGTGTCTCAGATTTCTCTTCGTAACCAAGTGGCTTAGTAACCCTGATCCAACATGAATAGCCCCATTAATTCCAGTGGGAATATCCATAAGCCTTAAATGAAAAGTATTTTTCTGAGCTGGAGCTTAAACACCCAGCCTATAAAGCTGCTTAATGTATACTACTACTAGCTATCAATAGCATCATTAACTTCTCTCTTTCTCTAAGCACCTTTCCAACAGTGG
This sequence comes from Callipepla californica brunnescens, assembly GCA_023055505.1. Classification (NCBI taxonomy): domain Eukaryota; kingdom Metazoa; phylum Chordata; class Aves; order Galliformes; family Odontophoridae; genus Callipepla; species Callipepla californica. The sequence goes on along the minus strand of JALIRH010000004.1, from coordinate 44,356,769 downwards.
AGATACTTCTGTTCTTTTTTAAGACCTTGATTTCTACTTTTACCAAGAGTAATTGGAAAGAAATTGTCCCACTATACAAGATTTCCACTTTACAGCTTATACTGTATATTTCAATCGAGTTTCTGATTAGATTTTGGCACTCAGACACTCCATATATCCCTGCAGGTGTATGTCAATCCATTCTCTGTCAATCTGTATAATGCATTCAAATGATCTTTAGATTATTGATATCCTTCTTTAGATCACTGGAGTACTCAAAATAATCCATCTTACTTCTCTGGCAAGCCAGGTGTTATTCTGGATCTTCATACTTTTAGTGTTCGCCTCCAGGTATTTTATTTTTAAAGTAACTCAAATAATGCTTTTTGAGGGGAAAATAATGACTAAGCCTAATCTCTCTTGCCTGAAGAACTTCAATAACAATTTTTATTCTACAAGAATATTTCTGTATGAGACACAGAATTCAAATGCCCTGGGTCTTTCTAAATTGAAAAGGCTAAATGATGTTGATTTAATACTTTTCTGCATGAATCACAGTTACCCACATATACTTATTTTGAGCTTTTTAGTAATAGCATTTGTTTCTTTCCCAGAGTCTATAATTTTGAAGTTCTCTCTGATTTGTCTGTGATACATTTCTATCAAGCTCACTGTTCATTATCAGCTTCTAGAATCTATAGAGGTTGTGACCCATTACAGTCTATGATTCTTATGCATATTTTTACGATGATCTCATGAGATTACAGCAATTTATTATTTATGAAACTCCCAGTCATTTCCCTTTAGCAACAGCAGGTTCTATAATCTCAAGCAGCAGAGAGCTTGCTGGAGGTACACTCACCCTGTTCTTGTGCTCACAATCCATTTTTGGGGATTTTTTGGCTCACTTTGAGAAATAATTAACTTCTCTGTATCCATAATGCCTTATGTAGGCTTGTTACTTTACGTCAAGGAGAGCTTTTTCATTTATAATTCCTGAGGTTCTAGCACTCAAATACAAAGGACTGCTGGCTGCATCGCTAATTAAATATGTACGCTTTTGTTTTAGACTTAGGATTTCTTCTGTTTATGTGTTTTTTAGCTCTGGCGAAGGGCAGACAGTCTGTCAACTATGATCTAACTACGAACTGTGTTGGCTGCATTGATGATGCAAATCAAGTACACAGACACTGAATTTTCCTTCATTCCAAATCCCACCTACTCAGTGGGGAAACGAGTTTTCCATGTGTGGGTGATTGCCAAGAAACAATAGTGAGGAAATCCTACAAGATTGGTATGCAATTTTTCCATATTAAGATTCTAAGCTCTAGAAATAAAACCCCTAAATATTAATTTAAGCATCTATCAAAAATAACATTCTTATACAGAAAAAAAAAGTGCTTGAAAACCAACGATTAATTGCCTTTACATTTCAAACAAAAACAATGGAAAGTTCTGCATCACTCCCACCCATTCATGAGCTCCTATTTTTTGTGTCATTTCAGTTCAGTATAGAACGCAAATTGAAGGACAATTCCCAGTGTAGCGATCACAATGCACACACCCTATCAGTCAAGCATCACCCATTTCCAAACGGAATTTTCTCTTTCTTTGCCTACCGACATAACTCCTAGCAAGAATTCCAGATCTGCCCTTTGTAAGCTGTGGCAAAAGTAAACATATTGTTTAGAAAGCACAAACAAATCCACGACATTCTTATTCTTCACAGCTCCTCAGCGGCCTAGTAATATTTTTTGAATGAGAAAGTTTGCAAAGTTCAGATTACTTTTGGATGAAAAATCCTCCTTTGCCTTACACTTAAACACATGACAAAGCAGGGCTCAATCCAGAGGTGGGAAGCTACACATTGCAACATCATAAATGACAGCATATTAGAACATCCCAGAGCCACCAAAAACAGAGATACCAAGCAATGGGCCCAATGCTCATCTCTCTCTGTATAATGCCTCATTTCCAAGTCACCTACCTTCATGTCAGCTCTAGCGAGAGGCATCATCTGCACCCAGGTGGATTTGCAGCCCTCAGTATGCTTGAGCAACCCTTTGAGTGCTGCAGAGACCTTGGTGGCTTGCAAAATCACAGGCAGGTGATGGGCAAATGCCACCCCACAGCTGACACCTGTGTGGCAAAGGCTTGTGAAATGCCTGACACCTTGGGGGGGTATGACTTGTTTTCCTTTCAACTCCTCAATCAGCCTGACAGGAGCTCTCTTTGAGCTTGCAGTGTTGGCAGTGCCAATAAATTCCCCTCACACTGGGAGGTTTCAGGCTCTGTTTCTGCTCAGTCTCAGCTGCTGCCTTTGTGGCATCACTCCACACTGGGGCAATTACTGAGGCTGTGTGGGATATATTAAGTTCCTGATCAAGGAGAATGCGGTCATAGTGCTGCTTCAGCCACTTCTGCACACTCTCCATAAAAGAATATGCTCTGAAGCCTCAAAATCATATCATTCCTACCTTGTCATTGGTTCAGATGTTTCCAGAGGTGATTTTTATGTTGTTTTAGGACATCTTTCTAACCAGTGTCTTATATCCTGGTAGAGGAAAAGCCAGCCCTGAGAAGTGTCAGAAGTGTGACAGCATTTGTAAATCTTTTTCCCAGTACTTCTCCCTTTCCTCGCAGTATTTTCACTGGATAGTAATGAGCCAGGGTGTGAATTTGCCTGAGCAAGTGGTATTATGCAGCAGACACAATGTACACCTTCAGCATACAGAAACCTATTTTATCAGGTTGAGGTCAGTGAGACTTGAATTCTAGGGTTTCAAGGAAACACCGTTTCTCCTGAGAAAAAGGGATCAATCCATCCTCTTCCAAGCAGGGAGGAGGAGAAAAGCTCTTTGCTGAGTTCTCTAAAACTACTATTTACTCCTGCAGCTGGTCCAGGTTGTATATCTAACTGAAGTCTCCATCATGATTATTTTGCATTAATACACCGGTCAGCTGTGACATGCTTCATGCAGTGGCCGCAGGCTGTTTGTTTTAAATAGTAACAGCGTGCTTTCTTCTATTTCCACTTCCCTAATTTCTTCTATTTTCTTCCCTGAGAATAACCAGATTTAGCTGTCACTGCCTGTTCCCACCAGCAGCTCAGGTGCTCTCATCAACTCTGCCTGTCTGCTCCAAAACCACAGACTGCCACAGGCAGCTTCCACAGACACTGCTTTTCTCTACAGCCGATGCACACTGCCCCCAGGATTTGTTTTCTTCTAAACTCACTTCAGAAAAAAGAGAAATATATTTTGCTGTCATAATGAGACATGCTGGTGCATCAGCATTTCTGGGTTAAAATGGGGAGGGAAAATAAAAAAACTAAGAATGAACAGTGACATTTAAAGCACTGGTAGGAAAAGCAAATATCTGCTTCATCATTTAACTCTTATTTGCTTGATGGGATGGATCTATTGCTTTCCCTATCAAAGGGAAAGTCTCATTTGATCATTATCTTTTTTTTTTTCTTTTTGACCCCTCATTGAGATTTTCCTCACATTTAATTCTTAATGCTCCTAATTTGAAGTCATTGTCTCATAGCATGCTGTCTGCCTGCCTATTAATAATAAAACTCACTTTCTAAAAATACGATAGGTAGCGTGGGAGAAAAGATTTCTGCATTTCACCCCAGGGCAAAGAAGCAGTTATGCACACACAAAAAAAAATTGAAAGCTTCACGGAGTTATAGATAGCTCTACTTCCAATTCATTGCCTGTAACATAAATGTCTGTATGTCTATATGTACATAAAAACAAGTGCAAGGCCTCACCCCTATTATGAGCCTAAACTCCACAAAGATCTGAAGAACCACAGCAGATGAAAGTCTGCCCCATACGTGATAGATACATCAAGTCTCTTGTGAGACGACAGTGAACAACAATCATTCAGAAAGGAGCCTGACAAAAATATCTAAGAGATGTAGCAGCAGTGAATCAATTTCTTTGTACTGGGTTTTAGCATCCTACAGCTTCAAATTGTTATGATAACCTCCTCCTCCATCCTAATTAGAAAACCTCAGGATTCCAGGACATGCAGCTTCCCCATGGCACTTGAATCTCTGTGGAGAGAACTACATGACTTCAAGTGCAATACATCATCTGCACAGAGGAAGATGTTCATTCATCCTTTCTCTCCTTCATCATATGAAAATGTGAAAAGACAGAAAAGACAGGGAGCATCAATTCAAGAAGTTCCAGGCTTATCAGGTTTGTGTGGATTTTTAAAACTCGCTCTCATCACTGTCCCCCCAAAAAGATTTGCTTTCCTCTCACCATCTGTGCAGTTCTGACAGAAGGCCTCCTGCTCTTGGCAGTGCAACTATCCCTTTGCAGAGCATTAATTTCACACTTGCATGGAGGAGAGGAGTGTTGGTGCTTCTCTCACTGCTCATTCACATGGCTCAACGTAAATCCTGCTCCAAGTAGTCATTCTTTAAATATTAGCCAAGCACTCACTGTCAGAACCCCTCTCTGCTTTAAAGCAGAGCATTTTTCATTTGTTTAGATGTGATCAAACCAAGTCCTGAAATTACATGCCAGAATTTGTCTGCTTGCTATTTTTGCTGAAACACACCACTTGGTTATTTAATATTCTACAAGATAAACTTTCTCTCAAGGTTGTAAACTTCTCTTTGCTAACACAGGCTCACAAGAACCACCAGAGGCAGACAAATTCTGAGAAAGCAAGAAGAGTCTGTGGGTTGTTAAACATTCAGCCACACATTTGCACTCTTCCAGCTCAGGAGTTCCCAGTCAGGATCCCACAGCCCATATATGGATCCACCTGCCCACAGGGAAGGAGAGCAGCACATGGCTCCAGGCACGTAGCACACAGCTGGCACAACCATCAGTAAGAGCCAGAGACCTTTCAAAATGTCCCTGCTCTTATTTCAGGGCAGCTGAAGTGAAACCTATAGATACTTACACTAACAGAATGCAATTGGTTTTCCAGGCCAGCACCCATCTTCCTGATGACATCCAAACAGTACAATTCTAGTTTTGTTTGCTTAATGCTTTGTAGTCATTTGACAGACTTTTTTAAGAAGCGCTGTGGGCAAAAATATTTTCATACTAAAAGATATTTACAGGCATTAAGGAAGCATGAAAAAGGCATTGTAGGACCGCTGAAGTCAGTAAGAGTTTCTGTTGACGTCAGTGAGGTTTTGGATCAGATTCTAATTTATTGGATAGATTATTTGTTGACAAGTCTTCATTCATCTTTAGCAGGAACAGACCATGACACAAATAAGAATCTGGGCAGAGAAAATGCATTTGTATGAAAGCATTAGACCAAGTTCAGACCAAATAAATTGGATCAGCAGGGTGAAATGTGACACATCTGCAGACAGAGACATATGGCTTTTCATATAGGATGGACTGAGCAAAGACCCACATGAAAAGATGTGATTTTAGCATTTCCTGTCAGATAACGTTACAGTGCAGGGAAAAAAATGAAAAAAAAAAATAACAAAAAAATGGTATCAGTACCAAACAGAGTGATTCAGCTATAGTTCCCTATTCAGACACTGCTCTGACAGAACTTCTTTTGCTGTGTCCCCCAAACCCGAGGTGATCTGTGAGATATGCAGTCACCTGAAGCACAGCAACCAGCAAGGTAACCTCCAGCAAGGTGGCTGTCAGAGACTAAAGAATCATACGTCCATCTGGAAGGTTACTGTAATCCTTTTCTCTAGGAGTAATATTTTACTCCTGGCTCAGCTGCCTAATTTTCAGTGGAATGCCACCTCCAATCACCTGGAGACACTCAGACACAAACAAGTGGTAAAGAACAGCAGAATCCAACTCTTTGACAGCGCACTGAGAAAGGTAACTTATCTCAGTGCAATGTATACAGGCTTGTAGCATACTGTTATGTCTCTATGAAAACATAGAGACCTGCACATGTAATATGCTCAGATATAAGGGTTGTAAATGGGAAACAGCTGCTTTAACGTGAATGGAGGAACTCAGGTACTAAAATTTCAAGTGGGACCTGTTTGTTGCTAGTAACCGAAGCCAGAAGTCTCTTTTCACTTTTAATATTTAGTTAAGGAAAAATATTATTGACTCAAAGACCACGCATAGAATAACAGATTCATACACCAAGCAATTTGGTTTCCTGTGATTTAGTGGGTACCCACAAAGGGCACAAAGCCCTTTGTCAACAAAAACTGTCCCCTGCACATGTGAGGAACTCAGTTTTTTGCTTTTGTTTTTAACTTGGAGATGCAGTTTATTTCCTTTCCTACTCCCCATGGGACAGAGAAGTAAGCCCAGAATTTGAATCCTTGTACATTCTTTCTCAGTCATGAAGGCTCAGAAGAGTTTTCTGGAAAATAGAAAGAGACGAGAGGGTGCATTGGTCAAACTCTGTCTTTCTCAATAATTCTTGCTACCAAGAAGCAGTAAATTGTCATTCTCTACAAATTCTAGAAATGTTATGAACTCTGGAAATTCAATGACACATCTTTGTTCCATTTACATTTCCATGTCAGACACCATTCTGTCAGACTGCCCCTCTGCTGCCACCTGTCACACAACTACCAAATCTAACAGAAGATCAGTGGGAAGGTTCAACCTCTACTGCTATACCACCACCATCTGCCTCTGATATCGTGAGACATCATGAAATAGGAGGCACTACTTTCAGGGCATCTCTCATATTAAATAAGAAGTAATTATTATCATTCTTAAAGAGTAATATTTTAAAGTACACAATAAAATTGAAATAATTCCAAGTGGAAGATGTGCATGACTTCCAAAACCCAATCAAGCCTATTAAAACCCAGTATACAATTTAGTATGTAGAGCTCTTCACTTGACAGCCAGACTTTCACTAGGCTCCTCCCACAAGAAAACCAAAACCATGAATCGTATCAGAGTTCATCTTCTCCTGGGAACATAGGCCAATCATGTATGAGGGTTAGTGCCAATGCATCTATGGATTTAGCTTTTATCCACGCTACTTCAAACTAAAACAAGTGCCTAAAGACAGATCAAATTCCAACCACTATGCTATGTTATTTACAGAATTATCTGCTGTTCTCCCCTGTAATAATCAACTGTGTTTCCAGCAGCTGCAAGTACACAGGGATGTTTCTCATTTCTCAGTCAATTCTAGCCTTTATGGTAACAACATCTCAGCTGACTCTAAACACTGGTGGATAAAATCAAAGCATGTGGCTTGCAGGATATCAGTCATACCTGTAGGTGATCTGCAGGAAGATGAAAATGACCCAGGAATGTAGGCTTTGTTGTGTCAGCACCTATGCAAATTCAAATCCATGCAGTTTGCACAGGTGAAGCCTTTCCACAGCACAGCTGTGAACACCTGGGCATCATCTCTTCCAAGATGTATGACCAGAACATGACTGGAAACAAAACAATGCTGGCAGGATGTGAATTGACCCACCATGGCTACACAGTGTTCCCCCGGTGAGGGAAAAGATCTCTTCCAGAACCTCCCCATGCCTAGACAGAAAAGGGGCAGAGGTGAACTTATCCTGCTCACTTCATGCAGTACAATGCTTTTCATACCCTTTTCAGTCACTGCTCAGCACAAAACAACATTTACCTGGAAGGGAGGAGTTCATAGGTTCTAATTTAGACATCTGAGAGGCAGCTGTCTCTGTAAGAGACGTGAGTCAATTCCTATAGCAATCCATGTCAGTCTGAAATTAAGCTCAAGGCCTTGATTTCTTGCCCACTCATTCCTCATCCCTCTTGCAACTTGATCTATCTGCTTGGAGTACTGCCACAAATGTATACCAGGTGCATATATTTGCCATCCCTCAGGTGGAACAGGGAAGGTGCTGGTGCTTGCCCCAATCCTACCCAGACTGGGTCAAGATGTAGTTGAGGTGGTTCAGGATTTAGTCTATGCTACTTTGTGCAGAAGCTATTCCAATGATGAAGAGTCATCTTCTGGTGATACCTTCATCTTGCCAGCTAGCTTGCCAATTGTTATTGCAAAAGGAGAGTAGAATTCATATGCACACTGACTCTGGAATACGTTGCCCTGAGAGGGTGTGCATGCCCCATCCCTGGAGGCATTCAAGGCCAAGTTGGATGGGACTGTGAGCAGCATGTTCTAGAAGGACGTGTCCCTGCCTATAGCAGAGGGTTGGAACTAGCCGATCCTAAAGGTCCCTTTCAACCCAAACCCTTCTATTATTCTATGATTTCTGTCCTTTTTCCCCTCTAGGAACTTCTTTATCAGGAATCAGGAGCAATAGGTGCCAATCCAGTGGTTGCTTTCCTTATAACTAACATTTCACAATATATCCTAACACTAAATTAGATGAATTCATACTAAGTAAAGCTCATTTGATATTAACTGGAATACAGGCAGCAATTACATCACTTACCCTTGCTGATAAATTTTCCCCAGTACAGGAGGATGTTTGTCCAAATGTTTCATTGCCACTCTGACAGCACTAACATTATTTGCTTTACAGATAATAAATCTATGAAGAAAATTTAGTGCAATTGGATTGCTTTCTCTTCATATAACGTGTGTATGCAAGTCAGGCATATACACTTTCTCTGGTTCAAACAAGAAAAGCCCTCATTAATTTACACATGTAAAGGCCCACAAGGTATGCAAATAATAGACAAAATCTGTTCAGATATGCTGAACTCAATTATTATTTTCTACAGCAAGGGTTATTTCACCTCACAATGATTTATTCAAAATACCCATTAATTCAGAGGTAAGAGCTGCAAGTGCAATAAACACTAAAAAGCTAAAAATCCCACCGATGCTAATAAAGGCAAAGTGGAAGGAAGCAAAGTGTGCACTAGCTATATGGCCAGCCACCACTGGGGAGCTAAAATGGTTGAAGTAACAAAGGCTTGATCCAGATGCTGTATGTCCCCACTGACAAGCGCATGACAATACTGCAACCAAGGCAATTGTAGCTGTGCTACAAGACAGAGCCCAGTCCTATAAAGACATGGGAGGAGCACCACCAGAGAACACTGTAGCAAGACCTTGGGAAAGGCTTACTAATACATGAGCAACTCTGCTGATCTAAAAGTCCTTCAAATGCCTCCAAATTTGGATCATTCATCCTTGCCTCTCCTTTTCCCACTGCTGTTTATTGCCATCTCTTTTTCTTTAGTACCAATTACTACCTTCAGAGAAGGACCTATGCTACCACCTAACTCAGCATGAAAAAGACAGCAGTGGAAATGTTTCAAGTTTGCTCAGCTTCACAGCTAAACATGGACAGAACACCAACCTCAGATCCCCACTTCACATACCAGTTTATGCTCAGGTGAACTCCCTTAGCACAGATCCCTACGCAGAGCTCCCCATATTGCAGAAAGACAGAGCAGCATTCCAGCAAAGCCTTTGACTCTTGTCTCTCTAGGATGAAAATGGGAGGTGGCAGAAGGGAGAGATCTGTCCTGCACTTTGTTTGTTTTTCCAAGCACAGAGTGTGTTACTACCTAACAAACACAGTACAGAGTAACACAAGATGCCAAAAGTAAAATTCTTGTCAGGAAGTCTCAAGCCAGGAGGACAGCCAGGGTCTGATTTCACAAATGCCACTCACCAGATAAAAGCAGCAGGAACAGCCTAGATTTGCAAGTAGACAGAGTGATAGATATGGATGCATCGTACCCCTAATATCAGCAGTAACAGAGCATAAAGACAGTAGCACAGATAGATGTATGTAGGCAGAGCAACAGGGAGCTTCATTTTCTTCTGGGACTGACTCTGATCCCCATTCAAGGAAAAGTGATATTTTGTGTTTGGGCTACATGTTTTAATGCATGGGTACTGAACCACAAAATGACCTGATTTAATGGGGAATTAAATCAATACAAGCTTTTGCATTTAAACTTAAGTTTGCTATTACCTGCAGATCCATTATTTACTCAGACAGGGAGAACAGCAGCAGCAAACCTTCCAAGCCACAGCATCAGGGCATTTCATTGTAAGAGGCTGAGAAGCAATGAAAGACACAGGGAGTCTCTTCTCAGGTGAAATTTAATGCTCAGCTCCCTTCTCCATCATATATAAAGAGTTCTACAAAAAAAAACAAAAAAAAAGAAAAAAAGGAAGAAGGGTTGCCCTTCTTTTGTTGGCAGTGGGCTACTTTAAAAGTTACACTTAGCTGCTTACCCCCAGCTCCACAGGCTGATTTACCTTTTGGAATCAGTGATCTTTCCAAACAAAAATAGACATCAGGATAGTAAGTACTCTGAGCTTAGAATTCAGCGTGTTTTGTTTTTTAAGCATAGCAGGTACAGTTCAGGGCTTTTGTATCTTTTGAGCCATACAGTTACCATATTTTGAACTTTACTCATTTCAGCGTAATATACTGATTAGAACCTCATCTTTGAGAATGAACACCACGATTCGTAAAGGAAACAAGGACTCAGAGCACACAGCTCATGCAAAAGTCAAAAAGATAAAACGTATTCCAAACGTTCCCTGGGCCACAGTGTCTGCGCTACTCATTTAAAAGACTCAAAGTCGAATCTTCACTAGATATGGATACTCCACAGTGCCTAAATGCATCCTGCTCTTCTATTTTCAGTAGGCAATCAGGCTGCATGCAGTCTGCTGAGCTCACCACACAGCAGGCATTCTTCCTATATACCCAACAGAGACTTTCCATATATGATTAATATAACCCAACTATGTCTTCACAGCTATGACAAGGTTCTCCTAAGCAATTTTCCTTGCTCGAGTGAGTTCAGAGTTGCAAACTGTCCTTTCCACTTGAAAATCTCTATCTACAGGAACAGAATGATTTTTCACATGTGAAACAAAACTCATTTAGGAAATGACCAGATTTCTGGAGGAACTGTCAGAAGGTGACAAGCATGTGCGACGCAGACAGAAGCGCAATCATCACACTGCAGAGAGGAAAACTCTCCAGATCCCATCAAGCAACTACTATATCCATCAGATCTTACCAGTCAACTGTAAAACAGGCTGACTGCTACCAATTTAATTACAATCCTCGTCGCTAATAGCATCATTTTCAGCTGAAAATTATTTTGCAATCATTTATATCACCAGAAAGCATTGCACACAAGCCCCCCTTGTTTTGCTAATGAGCAGGCACTGAGTCACTATGTGTATGACAACACCAGAATTTGTTTCTTTCGTAAATGAGATGGTTTCTACCTCCCAGGTGATTCGTCTTCCCAAACAAAGAATCTGACACACATTCAGTTTCAGGGGGGTTGTATACATTACTATTAATGTTATGAAAATAACTGTGCATCGGAGCCTGATAAGTTTAGCTCAAAATAGTCAATAAATTATTTAGTTCACAAAATGTCATTATGTGTGGGGCTTACTTAATTGAATAGAATAATTTATGGTAAAACCTAGAAAAAAGATCAATGCAGATGGCTTGCAAGAATGATTGAGTTTCAGTGAAGGCAATTTGATTTTTATCCCTCATTATAATAATGTTAAAGGGAAAGCATCAACTTTGGTAAAAATCAATATTTGATGAGTGCCTAGGCCATGAATTTTAACTAGAGGTAGAACTGAGGTAGGAATAGTTGTAAATAATTAATAACTTCCATATCCTGAACAAATAACTGTTTTGTTTTGGAACAAATGCCTATTATCCAGAGATCCTTCTGTTCTCATAAAAGATAATTTAGTAATGAGGGTTTGGTTCTCAAAATTCTTTTTTTTAAATTGGCTGGCACAAGCCTTAGAAGACTCTTGCAGTATATTTAATAAAAGGTTTCTACAGGCAACAGAAGGCCAAAAAATATAAACATATCAATTTACTTAGTGAAGTAACACATTTCTCATTTTTCTGTTTCTCTTCGCACTGGAAGAACATTGCCAGCTTTTCCTTCAAGATCTACAATGGTTAGAGATGGATAAAATGTTTCAGAAGTACATATTTCACAAGCAAATAAAATCATACACAACCATCCACATGGACCTGCAGCTGCCAGAGCTGTGCTACAAAAACAACCTGCAAAAATCTGTCTGAAGAACAGCCTCGCTGTGAAAGGGTAGCCACACAACGTGATCTATGGTTTTCAAATGAATGTATTATTGAGTTGTTGGCAATGTAGCATATACCTGATTTTTGCTAGATAAAATATTTTCCCCTTCAAAAAGAAACCAACACAGCTTAAAGCTCAGATTTTCTAATAAACACCTTCTGCACACATTTCTGCAGGGCAGAAACTGATCGCTCAGCCACTCGAGTGATATCACAAGCAACCTACAACTCCACACTGACAGAACAATGAAGAGAATGGTGACACAAACCAGCAGCTATTAGAATGGAAACCTCCTTTGCATTAAGGAGGTAGGCACCTGGTTCAGTCAGACCTGAAAATTCCCACTGTGGGTGGTTTACTGAGTCACACAGAAGTTTCTTTAAAAAAAATAAATAAATAAAAAACCCTACTACATTAGGGAACCCTGCTTGACAGATCTCTACATGCATGCAGGTGCAATTTCATGGGTCACACACCACTGGTATTCAATTAGAGTGATTGCACCACCACTGGATCCAGGGCTAGAGGCTGTCACAAAGAAAACTGATGTCCTTCAATAGCTTTCCAGAAAAGTAACAAAATTTGCTTAACCTAAGGATTCTACTCTTTCATTTTCCATTAAGTCTTTAATTCAAGCTGAGAAGAGGATGCAGTTTTCAGGATGTCCTATTAACATCAATTTGTGTAACAGATTACAGAACAAAAAGACACAGAGGCATAATGAAAGATGGAAACCTCTGTAGAAATGGGGTCAGAAAGCACACTGCTGCCTTCACTCCAGACATTAAAAAAGGCACTGCGTAGCAGTGTATTTTGGAAGTGTTTACTGTAAACTTGTTAAAGTTTCCTCTTATCACAGAGAAACATCCCATACGTGGGCTTGAAGGGAAGCATTCCTCACAGCAGGGATTATAGGTTAGAATAATAAAGTAACTTCCTGCAAGGCTTGTGAATCTTCTGTTCCACAGCCTGAGCCTTATGGTTATCATTTACTTTTAACCTTTACTTCTAACATGCAATCCCTTTCAACATTCATTTCTCTCCTTAGACTTCCTTTCCAATTCATAGCAAATCCAATATGGGATTAACACAGGTATCACAACATTTAGAAGCATAAATCAATTAAGCACAGTTCTTGCTATGCAGGCTATATCATACAGACAATAAATCTATTAAATCCTATATTATTCTTTCTGCTGATTTTCTTTGTTTATTCCCAGCATCCTTCTGGCTATGAGTCTGGCCACTCAATTTGAAACAGTTTTTTCTCATGCTGAAGAGTTTCTTATGCTGTAAGCAAAAAGCTGGTTGAAGAAAGGTGTAAACTCCAGGCAATGCAATTCTATCAGCCAGAGCATACACTCATTTACATGAGATTACACTCGAAGGCACACCATGGAAATCAACTCACACCTCTGTTTATTCATCTTATAGTTGCATCAAGAAGTGACAAAATTAAAAGTGATGGCAAAACAGAAGATAAAATTCATCCCTGAATTTATGCTTCTATTGCCTGGTTCCATAAAGATACATCAATTTCTTTTCATAGAGACTGGAGAGTTTTAGAAAGGATACAGTATAGATACAGTTAATCTTGAGCCAGATTTAACTCAAGAACTCAGTCATAGAAAATCATTTCGGACATCACCAACTTTATCTAATCTAAAGCTGGTAACTCCATCTCTACAAAAGAAAAGTAAGCCTGAGTATATGAAGGAAAGTATGTTTTGGAACTTCCAGCATCCTTGTTTTTATAATTATTTTGGAAAGAGCAAAGAAAGCTCAGCAAGCTCAGAAGTCCCATGCCTCCCTTCTTTCTGCTGCCTGCCCCAAGGTGTATCCTTTGCAGCATCCTGCCAGGCTGCTGTGCTGGATCTTCTCTACTGCAGCCCTGAGTCTGTGGGAAAGCATGAATACAGATGTGCTCTGTACAGATGACTCACACAGCACTTCTACTTTGTTTTCTTGCCAACAACATCCAGGAAATCAGTTGTGCAGAATGACCTGCAGAAACCTATCTTGGAAGCTTCCTTGCTCCTTTATGATCTTATGCCTTAACTCTTGTTCTCAAGGGCAGTAACACCAATTGTTATCCCATGGAAAAAAAGCAAAAAATAAGTCTTTCATGAGTAGTTTTCCTCCTATCCCTGAACTTTTTCAGGCTTTCAAAGGCAAAAATGACAGAAAGAAGCCCTGACACCAGAGAAATCCTATGGCATCCAATCAACCCCACAGTCACATAACACCACCTCTGAGCAGCACAAGTGGAAAGAAGTGTACCCTTAGTTCAAAGCATACAGTTCAGTCTTAATATTTAGATTGGCTGAAATAGACAGTGATTTTGTATCTTGGTGGAAAGGTCTCCAAAAACTGCTTTATTACCTTTTTTTCCCCCTTTGCTAACTGCAGAAGGGACCTTAACATAAAGTTCTCTTTGTTTTTTACAGATACATCATAAATCCCACAGTGATAACACTTCTGATTGTATAGTTTTAGAAATATGTCCAAAAAAATACTTTTTCTCAGCCTGTTCTCCTACACACTTTTAGAGTGATTTGATTCAGTATGCCATAATTAATCAGGTTAGCTTCCAAACAGTGTGCTATCTATGAGTTCTGGTCAGCCTAAGTCTGCAAACTTCACTCTCTGAAGGATTTAACTGCCATGATTCCAATAATCTTATTAACAACCCATGATGTATTCATGCTTGTTAATCCAGAAGTTGCAGTAAGTAAAAAAATTCTGAGCATATGATACAAACTGAGCATATTATTCTAGTGCTTATGACCATCACTGGCCATGGTATATGTCATATGATGAGAAAAATACATAATGAACAGCTTTAAAATATTCAGATATCTAGGAAAAATCCCTCAGGCTCATGAAACATTTTATTGCACAAATAAAACTTAAGTCACTGTTGTTTCTCTATTAAACATCAAACCTTAATCAGTACACGATTTCAGATTTTCATATTTAAGCTTTCATACAAATCATGCTAAAAAAATTTCTGAGGAAACAGCATAACCTCATACCATCTACATTTTTTCTTTGTAATGATTTTTTTTAATTGATTTGTTCTGATTGCTGATACAAGGACATGATTTTTTTTTTCCTTCGCCCTTTTACCACATGTATATGCTGTCCCTTAGAAGTATCCTGGAAAACAGTAAAGGCATATCCTAAGAAGTAGTCTAAAATAAATCACAAACCTTCATCAGCCTCTTAAGAGTAATGCCACACTTTACCTCAAGCAACACCACATGCAAAAGTGTACATCTGACTGACAACCATATTAATTTTTAATGCCAGTATTTGCAGTAGTAGCCCTTGCACAAGACATTTTGATTATAATACACTGTTCAGTAAAGGCACTTGTCACTCAAAAGGACAGAAAGACATGCATGAAGAAAAGATTGAGTAGGTGTACTGAAAATGCAGAGAAGTGAATAGCAAGTCTCCACATTTCACCTCCCAGAATGCATCACCACCACAGCCAAGCTGTGGAGCAGAGCTGGTCAGGCACATGCAGTACCATTCACAGCTACCATAAAACAATGTCTACTTGTTCAAATAAAAAGCAAAGGCACAAGAGCAGAATTATGCAGTAATGTAGTGGTGAAAATGGTACCCAGCCCTTTTGTTTTTTCTTTTTAGCCCTGTGTTTCATTTAATGGCAATTTAAACAAGTAACAACATCCTATGAAGTACACTCAATATAGCATAGGCTGCATTTTACATTGTAAAGATAAATTTATTGAATTCTCTTGTCAGAGATTTTTAAAGTCTGCCTGAAGATCACAGGTCTTGATATGCTACTACGATTTAACTTCTGATTCTCTCAGGATAGAAAACCTTACCAGACCATGTGTTGCAAGGTCAAGAAACACTTTAGTGTGCTAGTGTGGGAAGCATTAATGCCCTCTGCTCATTTCCTCTAAGTATTAATTAATAGAAGGATTCTTGCCGTTGTTTATGCCAGGGTAGTTGCATTACACTGTACCATAGACTAAAGAACTATGGATCTACTCACTATGCTCAGATTGACTGAAAGCAATGATTCACTTAATGCATTTTCATCCTATTGCTTTTAGGATAATTCTCCAAAATCTGACCTGTTCTGATGCAGAAATGCTTTTGTGTTGAAAGGCATTTTCCAAAATAGTATTTATCAAAACCTAAACAAATGATAGAACAATCTAATCAAAACACTGAAATGACTGCCTGATTGTATTTTAAAAATCATAACCTAATTAGAACTGAATTGATTTTTCCGTTAGCATGAAATTAAAACTAATTTCCCCACACAATATTTACTCTAATATTCCCCAGATGCAAATATAGCCTCATAAAACATTTCATAAAATAGGTTTCCTAATTGTTTCCTGATTTTTTCATTACATCATCAATTGTACTTATCCTTCTAAATCATCATTCTTGTTGTCTACCCAGAAAATGTATTAATGAAGGGAGAGTTGATAAAATATCACTGAAATTCTTTAACTGTTTGAATACTCTGGGCAGATAAAGAGGTATTTTTTAGAGAATCTAGTCTTAAACTCCCTTTCCTAGACAAACCTACCTCCGAGATGACTTCTAAATTAATGTTACACTGAGACTGATAGACTGCAAAAGGTGGCAGACGCTCCCTGTTCAATTTCTCTTTAAGAAATGGGTTAGAAAAGTATATTTGTCACTAAAATAAATTCTTCTGTCATCCTTCAACATATTCACAGTTTTCTCATTCAGTGTCACATCTACTGCCCTAGGCTTTCCCTTTTCTTTTCCACAGAAAAAGTTCTTGAATTCCTGCACTGTATGTCAATTTGTACGTTGGGAAATTGAATGGTGAGACACTACCTCACTCAAGCAGAGACACAATCAGATTTATAGGACTATAATCTCATTTGCTACGATCACTGCCATAATGAGGAATACATGTTTCTATCCAACAAGGCCTATTCTTAATGTAATATACTCTTGACCTTGAACATCCAGTGGGGCTAAACCAATGGCCAGTCCTAGGGAGTCTCCTATCTTTAACATGAAGATAACAAACAAAAAATGCCATGTAAAAGAAAAAAAATATATAGAATAGTCACCAATTTTTTTTTTAAATCACATATTTACGTACAGAAGCACATTACATTTTGCAAATAAAAAGGTGATTCACAAGCTAGCAATTTCAGTTCAATACTATCACTAGAAAAAAAAAAAAAATCACAGAATAGCATGGGTTTGAGTGGATCCTAATGATCATCTAGTTCCACCCTCACATCATGGGCAGGTCCTTGGCCCATGAAAAAATCATGCCTATTTGCCACAATACAAGTAAGTAATAAATGGCGACGAGGGCTTGGGAAGTTTGATTTCAGTTCACACCTCTACCACAGACCTTGGGGAAATCATTTCTTTTCTCTTTGACTCAGCTCCCTGAATGTAAAATGAGGTTAATGATATTTTTATCATATCCTTTGTCTCATTCATCTACTCAGAATTCAAGCTTTCTGGGGGGGCTCTCAGTGCATTATTCCACAGTAGCCACTGTAACAAGGACAAATCTCTATTATGGTGTCTGCTCTCTTCTGTCACCCTTATAAATATGATAAATCATCTACAATTAATCATCAAGGCTAAAAAAATTATCCCCTCATGAAATGGTGATAACAAAATGATTCCAGCAATATCCCTGTAATTTATCATAAAAACAAGTCAGGTCTTCGCTGGTAGAAGCATAAGCAAACTGATCCAAGATAAAACCTCCCTCTACAAAATACGGATCATTGCAAGTTCTCATTCTGACTCTCTGCTTTTTTATTTGTTCTTTATACTTTCTTGAAAGAATTGATCAGAGATTATGACTTGCTATGAAATTAATCTCCCAGAAATACTTTATTTTCTCCTTTGAAGGGGATTCTGCAGGCTATAAATTCAAGGAGTCTTAAACAGGGAAGTAAAAAAGTTTGAAAGCCTTAAACAACACAATTTTACGCACAGACAATCAAATTTATTTTAAAAATTATGACCATACAATGAAGAAATCGGAGTATGTTGAATATCTCACATTTAATTGACTGCTGTACTGAGGAAACCTCCCTATTGAGCCGACCTACGAACATATGCATGAAGCAAGGCTATTGCTCTCTCCCTTTCTATAAATAAGAGTATCTTGGTAACTACATTTCTTCAGCCACAAAAGTAGATGATATTACCTAGTCTCAGTCTGGTTCAAAAGATAGGCCTGCAACACTAGAAAATCTGCAACTCCGCTCACCTGCTTTGAGAACTCAGCAGCATATGGGTGTTTCACTGCAAAGCATTCAGCTAGCAAACAGCTACACTTGTTTGGGTTGTGTTTTGTTTGGGTTTTTTTTGCACAAATTTTCTCATGTTGATGGCATTGCTTGGCAGGCCATTAACCAAAGCCTTCTTTATCTTTTTTGCATTTAGAGAACTCAGCACATAAGCCTGTGTATATTTTCCACGTTTTGCCTTTAATAACTACTTACAACCCAGCATTGTACCAAATTCTCTTTGAGAACAGGCTGAGTCCCTCAACAGGTCCACGCACAAAGCACTTGCAGTGAAAGTGGTCCCAGGAAGAGAGAACAGTTTTAAATATGTATTGCGATCAACACAAATAACATTGCCATCTTAGATAACTACACCATTATCTAAAATACTTTGCCTATATCATCAGCTTAACACACTGCATAACACAAAATCCATTCTGGTATCTTTGTGTTGACTTACAGTGATTATCATATTATTTCACAAAGAATACCTTTAGAAGAAACACTGGAAAACAAGCATTTGAAATTCACCAGTGCCTAAAAGTCATAGGCTAAAAACGACACAGTACAAAGGTATCACCAAACCTTGCACTCAACAGATGAGTACATATAAAAAAGGAGCAATAGCAGTTCTGGCAGAAAGTCCTCGAAGCACTAAGTCTGAGTCCAAAGAAGGAAGTCTGCAATCCACCAACGGGAAGCAGTAGAGAGTGCAATTCATGAAAACTCTTGAGTGTGTGCATGCACATGCATGTATATGCATGTATATATATATTCTCTCCAAAGACAAAACAGACTTGTTGTTAATGCTGACCCACAATGCAAAACTGTATCACATCTTGCCCTCTCCTCTGATAAGCCATTAAAAAAAAAGGCAAAAATCCTCTTAGCATGAAAACTTGGATAGACAGCAAGCTTTGCTCTCTTCAGTAAAACTACAAAAATTATGATAAATGTGCCGTAGTCATTCAGAAATGGCAGTGATTTTGAAATGTTTATTATATACCAGATGTCATGTGAAGGATTTGGGTTTCCAAGTGACATGAGAGGCTTAGAAACAGCATGAATTCTAGGACAACATATTGCGTGTCTGTCTCTCTCTCTGTCACAGTAATGATAAGAAAGGGCAAGAATGTAGTGGTACTTGCTCCTCTCCAAATAGAATAACTGCATTCAAATTCCTAAATAACAGCCTCAAATCACTTGTTGGGGTGAACAGAAATGGTAATCCTTGGCTAGCCTAAATTAGCTCAGCACCACCACACAGGAAGCCTGTCAAGGAGAAAGCTGACAGCTCCAGACAGCATGGCTGTTTATCTCATCTTACATATTCATCTCTCAAGGTAGCACTCAGCATCCCAAGTAACAAGCAAGCAGAGTAGCAGCATGCTTGGGCCTGCCCCTTGGAAGCAGTGAAGAACTCAGGGCAGTTGTCACACGAGGTAAAGGACTTGCAGTGCAGGACAAGCAGTATGAAATTAGGAAATTAAGGAACCCAGTAAGCAAGGGAAGAAAACACTTAAATCTAGAATTTTGTGCATTCCTTGTCCCCAAGAAATCCAGATGAATTTTTTGTCTGCACAAGCTAAAGATACTATAAGTGAGCTTGCACTGCTTAGGGTCTCCCTTCTTGGAAAATGACAAAGATCAAAGACTCCCTGACTATTTTCTCTCACAAAAATTTAAAATTAATTGCTTGAATTCATGTACCAGTTTATTCAAGTCCTGTCTTCTCCAGTCATACAATTTGCATTGACTGACAGATACTTTTAGGATGCTAACATAAAGAGCTGGCCTAATACTCTATGTCAGAGTATATTTTAATTGGTAAAAAGCAATCATCTTTGTTGCAGCAGGGTCATTTCCTGAATGTCAGAAATCAAATTAACACAAAAGGATTATGTCCCTATCAAAAACGTTGTGTATCCACAACCCATGAGACATAAGGCAGAGAATAAAATCTATCAAGATTGAAGGGCAAATTCAAAGTGCTCCTGCATGGTCTTAAATTAGGGAAATTAGGGGAAAAAAAAGGCAGGAATTAGAAGTTATATGACTGAAGCTGCGACATGTATATATTATGTTCACAAATCCTCCCATGCTACAAAACCTGAGCATTTGGCAGTATTCTTAATTAGCCAAAGCTAAGACTGTCAACAGCAGAGGCAAAGTAGAGCAACTTAGGGTGGTCTGTAGGTGAGCAGCCTGCCCCTCAATATCAATTAGTCACCCTCTTGTATTAAAACATGCACAATTTTATTACGTTATAAAAAGGCAAGCGTGAAATATCAAGCCTTGGCATGTTGCTGCTCATTCCCTTCAGACAGCAAAAAAGGCCACTGCAAAAGCCATGTATACCTGTTCTCTAGATGTCCTGTGACTAGTTAATTAAGCGTCATGAATATTTAGATCTAAGCATTGCAGAGTGGATTCTTTGACTTTATGTTCAGTTCAACACTGCACTAACAGACCTGAGTCTGCATAAGCAAAACGTATAATCCCTCTATTTCCAGAGGATGAATAATGCCTGTATGGCACAGATCTACCCGCAAAGTGGTGCAGTTTGTGCCTGTCACCACGCTGCCTTCATCACCATCCTTCACAGCCTACCTGCAACAAAATCACATCTAACACCCTGCTCTACAGCCAACATTTCAATGAAAAACTGAATCATGCAACTGAGCTTTATCAAAATCTAGTCTCTAGCTCTCACCAATGATACGTGCAAAATTTGGGAGTCAGAAATCACATACTCTGTTCCCAGAAGTTGCACTCTTTGAAGGATCCACAGCTAGAAGTTACAGAAAATCTCCTGGAGCTTGAGGGTTAAAAGGCTCATAAATATCCAATCATTTGAGAGCCTGGCTACCACTGTATGAATAATGAATTGTTGTTCACCACAAGAACTTAAAGGAGAAGAAAGGAAAATAAGAAATAGAATGCTTCAAGGTGATCTTAAGCCATCTGTTTTCTTCTGTTTGTCCCCTAAGATTTTATATAGCCTGAATTTGACTTATTAGGCCTGAAGAATTCTACATGATTATACCACACCTTCAGAACAGAATCAAAATGGATTCCTTTTAAAAATGTTGGATGTACTCATTTTTATTCTCCTTCATTCTTCTTGTAGCTGAAGCAACTTACATAAGCTCAGCCCAAGTTTGAACTGCAAAACTTCTCAGTTTACTAAATTTAAAACAGAACTTTGTCTTCTCAAAAGCTGCTTTTGCTCACCTCTAAAGTACTGTTGATTACATGATATTTAATCTTCTATCATCATCTATTAAGCATATACATTTTGTTTCAAAACTCAGATCCTTTTTAAAAGTTCTATGTACCAAACTTTCTGTTTGTTTGTTTGTTTTACCATCCACCAGATTAACTTTATTTTATGCTATTCTACTCAAGACATAGTGAGTACTGCTTCCAGGAGACAGGACTGTTGAAAAAATTACAGTAGATGTTTATGGATTACACCCAGGTATGGCATTGTTTAAAAATAAAAAATAAAAAAAAAAAATACAGTAATAGATAATCCTAAACAACACAGTGTAATTTCTGACAGATTTCAAAACATCATCTTTATAAAAATTCTGCTCACAGAGCGCGAAATCAATATATGGATGTTGCTGTAAAATTAATGAGCTTCTCAATAGGCTGTTTGGAGATTTTTATTTTGAATCATTTGATTTTTTCTTAAACTGAACATACATACATTGGTTGAAAAATGCACCACAGCACAAGAAAAATCTACAGGAGGATTTGTCCCCTGTAATTATCTCCACCAGGCCTATATTCTTTTTCTGAACAGATAAACATCAAAATTAAGTACATTGGCTTAATTTGGTTGCCATTGCAAGCTCAAATGGGATACAAAGTGAAATCAATATTAGTGAAATAGATCAGACCAGAATTAGAAGGTAATATAATTAGGTTCGCTTTGCTATACCTTGTAATTCTTATCTGCAGTATACTACCAAATACAATATGGGGATCTATTTTCTGAAACTATGGGAGGTTTTTACATTGTATTGTCCTTATATATCCCAGTTTGAGAGAATACTTCAGAAAGACCCGTCTTCCCAGTTCCTTGTGATTTATGTCTGACACAACTCATAGAGAGATTTGGACTTCTTATGTAGAAGCAAAATTTCCTTCTTAAGAAACAGCATTATTTTTTTTTTCAGCAGTGAAACAGAAAAAGCAGTGTGTATTTGTCATGGTTTTATGATTTTTGGTACTGGTATTCCACATCATAACATCATGTATTGCATTAAGAGGTAAAGAGCTAATACTCCAGCCCCATGGATCATTGATAATTCCAGGTATACCTGTCTCAGAAGAGAAGAAGAACTACATTCCCCAGAGGACTTTGCGATGCTTTGTATTTTTACATGTTTTCCGCTCAGAGGGAACAGATAAAAACTCTCTGCGGTACGGGACGCTCTCTTTCCTTCGGGATCGACTCAGCAGTGGGTGCTCGCTGTCGTATCGCCTTCAGCATTAGCGTAAGGCCTTCTGTTTATCAGACACTCTCTCTCTTGCTCATTTTATTTGATTTATTAGCTTCAATTCTAATTATATTGTATCATATTGTGTTATTTTGCTTTCTAATATCTTATTTAGTAAATTAGCTTTCCTCCTCAGATCGTTGCCGCTGTTTTGTTTCTAGGCCCATCTCCCTTTTCCCTTTTCCTTTTTTCCCTTCCCCTTTCCTGGGGCGTGGGTCCGTGGGTCCCCCACACCAATCGTCACGGAACCGGACCGATCCAGCCCGGTAAACCATTGACAGTATTCAGTCCTCAGGAAACACGCTTTTCACCTCTGAACACAGAGTGCTTGACTGCAACAGTTCCAAAGCCCAGCATCAAAGAAGATGGGGAGCCCATGCCTCTGCTTCTCAGACTTCACCCCAGCCCAACCAAACCTTGTTACGTCAGCCAAAATTCTTTGCCATGCCTCACTGAGATGTGAGCTGCCATGAAGATTGGTATCTTCATAGAACTCCCAAGGGGCCTTGCAAAAGGTTGTCTCCAATTAAGAAAGGTTTCACTGAGTAATCAAATGCAAAGCATGGGCTCTTTCAAATGTCCTTAATGCAAATCTCTTCCCAAAAGAATGGGGAATTTATGTTTTGCCAAGATGCAGGCATACTACATCTGTTCAGAAACTTCATAACACAGTAGTGAAATATATTGACCTTATAGTACACCAGACAATGAGTCCCCACCGTTCTCACAGTCACAAAAATCAAAGAATCATTAAGGTTGGAAAAGACCTTTAGGATTGCCAAGTCCAACTCCAACCCACCTCATACCATGTCCACTTTAGTGTCCTCCCCACCATGCCCCTCAGTGCCACATCTCCACATTTCTTGAACACCTCCAGGGATGGAAGGAAATTTTTTTTCTGACATCCATCTTGAAAAAAAATCTTGTCATATGTTCCACCAGAGCCAGTGACACAGAATTAGAAAAGTCCCTGTCAAGAGTGCCCTTAAATTTTGAGGAGCCTTTCTCTAGTAAAAAGCAGGCTGAGGAAGGAAGTGTTCCTTCTTCTCAGTAAATACTTCCCCGCTTCTGAGATTAATGATTAATCCACAAGGTTTTAAATTGCAATTTATCTTCCTGGATTCACAATCACCCTCTTAAACTGTGGAATTTTTTCTTGATACTGGTATGATAGACTGAGAGAGATGGAGATGTTCAGTCTCAAGGAGAGAAGGCTCCAGGGAGCATTTCTGTATCTAAATGGAGGGCCGTAAGAAAGAAGGGGACAGACTCTTTAGCACATTCCATTGTAATAGGACAAGTAAAAATATTCTGTAACTAGAAGAGAGTAGACTGGATATAAGGAAAGTTGTTTATGACAAGGGTGGTGGCACAGGTTGCCAAGAATGTCCTTCTGAAGCTACTTCAGTCCAACTGCTCTCCCACAGTATGTTTAGTGGGGGAGTGCGCAGCAACAACGCATGACTTTACTGAAAGAGACCTGTCACATGCCATGGCTTACGTGCTCCCAGACCACTCATAGCAAGAAGCAGCAAACATACAATTGAAACAACACTGGGAAGTCTATGCCACATGCACACCACTCATGCAAATCCCCAGGGCAGCATATAAAGAGGAATGCCATAAAGCACTCTCAAAGAAAGGGGAAAGGGAAGCAGGGTTGACACAATGCACAAAACCATTGAGAAACAACTTAGAAGAAGATCTCTAAAGGCTTGCATTTGCAGTTAATAATTCAATTCAGAAATACTTGAACCCATAAAAATTAAAATTTGGCAGCAAATGTTTCCCTTGTTTCCCTTGTTTCTAATTCAGCCTCTGAGGGTCAAGAATGAATGACCTTCAGTGGGTGAAATAGTGCAACGCAGGAACAATAACCAGAAATGCAATGCAGGGACAGTGGTGCTATCACACTGATGCACAAAAGATCTAGAAGGACAGGGCAAATTAGCATGTGAAAATAAGAAGAAAAATCACTTATAATCAGATTTTAATCTGATTAAGGATTGCTTGCTCATTTTTTTCATTCTGCTACCCGCTTTCAACGGTAACATAAGCCAGAAATCAGAATTACGATAAATCAGTGAGATATTCTGATACTCCTATCTGATTGAGGGAATGCCACAAATTTCAATGCATGTCAAAATTCTCATTTGTGTAGACATATCAGGCTGGAAGGAAAAATAGGATTTCCTGCTTTTTAAGTACATTAAATAAATTGTATGAAGTATAGCATCAATAACGTGTATCCGCTCATATTTTAATTATTGGTAAACATGCCTTGATGCAGGATATGTCACACTTGTCATACATCCTACTTGATTTAGAATCCTTAATTTTGATTTAGTGCAGGTTTATTTCTTGAAACGCAGCAAGATGTTACAGTAAGAAGCTCACAAACACAGAAAAATGCTGAATGGTGACAAGTGAGAGAATTTTAACACAAAATAAAGTTAAAACTGATGTTTCTACCATCATCCAAGCTTACTCAACCTGTAGTCAATCCATATCCAATCAAAAAATCATATTGTCTAGGCCCTTTGCAGATACTGTCCAAGCCCCTTACTGTTCTGCTAAATACGTCTTTTTTTTCTTTTCCTTCAGTGCTCTAAATAGCAGCTGGGGTTTCTTCTAATCAACACAATTATACCTGCACTGCCTGACCATCTTTACAACACTACATCTGGCAAACTTCTTCCATACAAACAGACTGGTAGAAATTACTGGATTTCAATAAAATTAATCAGTGAATGAATCAAGAATTTTTAGCATTTTTAGCTGGAAGAGATATGTGATAAATGTAGTATTATGTTGTTAGCACATTGGTACCCAGAGAAGTCCCATCCTAATGAGCATGCCTTACTGATTACACACAGGCAGTTTCCAGTAGTTCTAAATTTTTGTGTGGCACATACCAGTGAGGAAATAAGAGCAATTCAGTTGGTATCTACTCTTGCATATGTTCCTTTTGAGGTGATCTGACCGATATTTGCTGGAGCTCTTTCTAGACCAAAGAAGAGCACTAACTTCACTAAAATAGGCAGTTCTTAAAGCACAAGGCAGAAAAGAACTGCATTCAGTTTGGGGCCTCTCATTACAAGACAGACCTCACTGTCCAGAGAAGAGCAACAAAGCTGGTGAGGGGTCTTGAACACAAGTCTTATGGGGAATGGCTGAGGGAACTGGGACTGTTTAGTTTGGAGAAGAGGAGGCTCAGGGGAGACCTGATCAGCTCTCTGCAACTCCCAGAAAAGAGGATATAGCAACGTGGGGAGTCAGCCTCTTCTTCTGGGTAACTAGCAATAGGACAAGGGGGAATAGCCGCAAGTTGTGCCCGGGAAGGTTCAGGTTTGATGTTAGGAAGAACTTCTCTGAAAGGGTGGTGAGTGCTGGAATGGGCTGCCCAGGGAGGTGGTTGAGCTATTACCCCCAGAGGTGTTCAAGAAACATTTAGATGTTGTACTAAGGGGCATGGTTTAATGTGGAAATATTAGTGGTAGGTAGATGGCTGGAATAGATTATCTTGGAGGTCTCTTCCAACCTTCGTGTTCCTATGAGTCTACAAAAGAAAAAAAATACTTAAGCAGTCATTGGAAGTGCCAAGCTGTCAACAAAAGAATAAGCTTAAAACCTATCATTCACCAAACTATAACGCTTTACTAATGAAAGTGTGAAAGCACTAAGTTAAACATAACACCATCTAATATTTATATATTTATGTTAACAAGAAAAGGATGAAATATAAACAAAAAAGCTAGCATTTGCAAGTGCAGCTTCATGTAGCGAGGAACAATAACTAAATCATTGTTTTTCATTCTTTTAAAATTAATGTTAAAATATTGCACATCATAAGAGAAGAAAGGCAGAACCGACTGCTGAGGAAAAGTGACCATGTTTTTCACTCCCTTGCAAAACTTTTTCCATTTCTATTTGACTGGAGAGACAACCTGGGCTCAAGCAGCAACCCTGATGAAATTTTTGGTTGGTCACTTGGCTGTAGTTTTTTGTTTTTAAACAAAAAGACACTTTACATTCTTTTCAAAAGAAAATAAAGATCATCAAGCATGTCTACCTAGGGCTCTTGCAGAACTCAGGTTCCTCCCCAGATCCATCCTCAGCCTTTTCCTATCTATAAACAGAAGACTACTTCAACTGAGGAAAAACAGATTGTAGTACTGAAATAAATCCTTCTCTTCCATTTTATGTTTATAAACGGTCTTATCTCCCTCTGCTACTCTAGCTAATGGTCTTCATGGCATTGTAATGAACATTGCAATGAACTCTACCATATTTCCTTTATCTAGAAATTGACTCTCTAATAAAGAAATGACATTAGATTAGTTTAGTAAAAGCTATCTTTGAAAAACCAATTGTACATTTTTATCCCATTTCTTATTTATCTTAATGCATTGAAATATTGATTCCCAGCATATAGCATTATCTAGCACCACTTCAGTATACATAACAGATTTTGCTTCAATAGAAATCCTTGCTGCCAAACTTTCCAATTTCTAAAGTAAACCCAGTCTGAGGAAGAAGATTGAGGTGGGACTTATGTAACTGAGTCCCCACATTGAACACACTGAACTCTGCAACTGTTTGAATACAGATATAACTTCCTCTTTGCTGGTCACTTGGCTTCAAGTCCGTGGTCAGTACTGTCATGCTTTCTAAAATACAGATGTCAAGTATACTTTTAATTCCAGGGTTGTCTTCAAAACTTCTATATCTGCCATTCTCACATCATAGATGTTTTGCTTTTCCTTATTGTTTTGTGTTTGTTTTTTCTTTTGATGATTCCTAGATTTCTCTTGATGAAATAACTCTACCACAAATCAAATGTTATGAGCTGTTCCATAAACGTAGACAGCTTCCTTTTTCATTACCCAGACTCCTTGAAGCCTAGACCTTGTACCTCTCTAACAATAAGGAACCCATGTGCAAAGTCCCTAGCAGATGACTGCAAACCTCATTTCTGAGCCATCTGATTTATCACAGAATTTTTGTTGTTCTCTTTAAGAGCACAAGAATGTTTTAGTATCCATTTTTTTCCCCACATATTTTCTTCTAAAAAGCAAAGCAAATGAGTCCATTTCTATTTCATGCTAATTATTTTTAGATAAGATTGCCATACACAGAAGTTTGATTTGCAATCCTTTTGCACTTCAGCCCCTAAGAACTGCTCTGCTTTCATGGCTCTGATGCCACATAGGAGAGTACTGAGCACCTCAAAGTAAAGCCGTTCTTTGTAATCATGTCTATTTAGACAGATGTAACTAACTTTAAATCCTCCTCCTTGTTTTTTTTTTTCCTTGTGACAGTAGTGAAGAGTATGTAATCATGTATGCAGAAGCCTCAGTTAAAAATCAGAGCCCCATTGAATGAAGTCTTGTGCAAACATGAAGAAAGACAAGTGAAGGAATTGTGGTACTTCAGAAGTCTGTGTGGGGTCCGCATTTGATTTCACCTGGATCAGGCTTTTTATGATTATACCTATTCCCAACCTTAATGCATGGGATGCAAGAAACCATTGCAAGCTAAAGCCAGAACGTGCAAAATGTAAAAAGAGTGCCCATAGCAGTTTCATGAGCACTGAGATGAATTATGCCTTATTTTTTATTCATATCTTCTTCATGGTTGACTGATTTATTTTTTTTAACTGAATTTAACCAAGGTAACAGTCCAAGACTCCTATCACTTCCATTTTTATGACAAGAAGCTTACTTTTACTTAACTTTAGCCTCCCCCAATGTGTTGCTTTAAGCAGCCATCTGCCCCACATTGCATATACACAACCTGGCCAAGAGGCTAAGCACTACGTGCTTTCCAAATGGGCAGCTGAACACTACCAGTCAGCAACCAGATGAAGCAAAGCAGTAACCATATCTTTGTTGGTGGCAGGGCAATCTGATGATGTTTTTGTTTGAAGCTAACCATTCTACTTGATTTTTATTATTTTTTTTAATAAACTTCAGTATCTTGCAGGTTCTTATTTCCCTGTTGAAATTATCGAGCAGGTTCAAATACTCACAGGAGAATGGGGGAAACACGTGCCTATACTGGGAGTGATTTCAGACACCTTATTTCCATGGTTAAAACAGATAAAATTTGGTTTACTTGTGTTTAGTGGCCAAAGGTAAGTTATTTGAGCAATACTGAGTCATCGGGGCTGTGCAGCCCAGGTTCTGGTTTGTTTTATATATAAACAGTCCCCGGTAGTTCTGAGAAAATAATAGCAAAAGCAATTATTAGCAATATTAGTAATGACTATAACATCACAATATTGCTATCTCACACTAACATTTTGCATGAAAGTCACACAAAAGCAGGAGGAAGCTTAAAAATATTAGGTCTTAATCTAAATTAAGATACCAGTACCCAAAGAGAGGATTGGCTTTTTTTAATTCTCATGCAGTGCACACAAGGTGAGAGTCAGCACCATTTTTCACACAAGTCTCACAAAAATTAAGTGTAAATAAGACATATTTCTGAGTGTATAATGTGCACATTAAAAATACTGTCTAAAGATATCAGCTGTACAGAGCATGAATAATAAACTGACAAGCTCGTGAAAGACTGATGTTCTTTGAGCTCATCACTGCATACTTGAACAGGATATGAATATTTAATATTCATGCTAACTGTCATACTGCAAGTTGAGCTGCTTGTACTAGAAAGGCGTACATGTAGTACTACTATTCATGTTTACTTTACCCTGCAAACGTCAGCAAAATGTTCTTCTTGTAAGCATCTCTTCTCTCTCCCTCAGTCTTTAATTCAGACAAAATTATTCTAAAGGACTACACAGTATTAAGTTAAAAATGGAAGATAAGAGAGGCTTGTATTTAACCTAACTGAAGACTAAATAATGTTTCCATCCATATATATTCTGAGGAGTCCATTAGAACCTGCAGAAACTAACATACAACACGGGAACAACCTCCAGTGAAAACAGTTCTCTTACCTTTTATTTCAAATGATCACAACATTTAATATAAACATCTATTAGAACCTACCCACCAGGACTGCTGAGATTCTTTACTTAGCAACTCTATCACATATTTTCACAAGATAAAAAAGAGCAGTAGTACCTCCTCATGACAAATATCATGCCACGCTTACTAGGACAATCGGAATATTTTTTATTTTTAACAAGAATTCACACAGTGACTATCTGCTTTGCTAATCTAAGATCAGTGATACAGCCACCACCAGCTCTCCACCACCATTCTGTGCTTTCCAGGATTCTGCGCGACCACATTTTGAGCTTTTGTTTTTCAAGTGGCATGCTTGTGCACTGTGACTTCATTACAGACAATTGCAAGCTGCAATTCTTTCAGTCCTGAACAACTGTACGGTTCATATTACATGTTTATAACAGGTTTTCAAATCCTTTCAGGCTATAATTTGCTCTCCATTGACACTTGCATAGAAATCACCTCCCAGACTTCTGACATAGTCATCACTTAGTTTCAGAGATCACACCGAAGACCCAGGAATCTTATTTGAATCTCTTTCATAATGACAAGCATTTTTAAGCCAGACTACTGCAGGGAAAAGCTATCTTTTTTTAATGGTTCAGAAGAGGTCATGTCATCAGATGAAGGTGGGACTACCAAAGCCAGTTGATGATAAGGCTTACAGTGAAATATGAAAACCTAAATTTAGTCCCTGCATTGATGGCAGATCATTAAGAACTGTCTTACCCGTATATTCATATGCAAACTGGCATCTACTGCTTAATATCAGAGCTTGGATTTATTAAACTCCACTTATTGAAGAAAAGTTTTCCTTTTATGTTTCAAATATATTTCTTTACAACCTGCACAGAACTCAAACTATTTTAAATGCAGAGAGGCTCAAACTACAGCATGTTTCAAAGGCTTTACAATCCAAACACTGTAAAAATTACTTATTTTTGTATGAAAGTACTTTCTAAAGAGTCAGCTTTTCTTTACCTTATCACACTACACAACATCTTTACAAGACATCCTCACCATATTGCTTATAAACTAAAATCAGCAAAGTTAAATCACATTGTTTATTACTTCTCTCTCCCTCTTTTTCTCTTTTGACTGTGGTAATTTGAAATGCAAAGGATGAAAAATTCATATCAAGATTACTAAGCCAGTCACAATATCTAGGAAGCCCAGTAATTTCTTCTGCCACCTGTGGCCACTGCAGTCATTAAAAGGGTGGACAATAATCTAATCAAGCAGCAAGTTGTTGCAGATACCTCTTGCATAAATTGAGATGTAATTTTCAGAAATTTAAATGCAGCTATAAGTAAGCTAGCCTTGTCAAGATAAGGTAAACATTAGCACTACTTCTGTGGAATCAATGATAAAAGCCCAATTCGTAATATCACAGCCTGCCCATAAGTCACAGCTCCTTCCAGTTCCACCAAAAGATTCAGCCATATGCCCCCCCAAAAAAACTAATTCTAGATTACAAGATTCCAGTATGCTTTTTCATGTCATTGTAGATAAGCTTTCTTTAAAAACAGAAGACTTTTGTCAGTATCACACACAGCTTTCACTGGCCTGCAGACCTGGATTGTTCCCCAAGGTCTACAAGAATATGCATTTAATACAGATGCAAATAGAAAATATGAATACAAACCTGGTACACCACAACATACTGTCTGCACATTAAAAGGGCTCAGGACAACCCTAGCACCAAGCAGACCACTGATTTACACAAGTGGGTCAGACCTCTTCCTATCACGTGTGCTCCTTTCCATTCTGCACAGTTCCTTAGGAGTCAATAAGCTGCTCTATTTTCTGGGTAACAAAACATATACTGTCTGCAAACACACACACTAACTTATAACAAGCCATGAATCTACAGGCCTTTTCTAGGAAGCCATTCAAAAAAGGAGAATGGGAAGGAAGGGGGCCACCCTTCGCCTGGTACCAATTACTTCTCAAGTCATAGTAATATAACACTAACATTATATGGAGCTCCTTTGGCTCCATTCTTTGCTGGTGTTTCTAAGTCTCCTTTACAGAAAGATATTTAATAAATGAGGTATTTCTGCGACCTACAGCAACCCTGCACACAACTGTTTGTACTAT
The DNA here is from genome assembly GCA_023055505.1 of Callipepla californica brunnescens. Classification (NCBI taxonomy): domain Eukaryota; kingdom Metazoa; phylum Chordata; class Aves; order Galliformes; family Odontophoridae; genus Callipepla; species Callipepla californica. The sequence continues at coordinate 44,324,904 of JALIRH010000004.1, read as the reverse complement.
ATGCTGCTCTGCTTTGCTCCCTGGCACTGCTCTTCAATGGCTGTTACAGCCCATAAAGCCATCTGTTAGAAAAGCTTGGTCATAAAATTATTAATGCCTGTAGCATAAAACCAGCCCTAAGTAAATAAACAGTACCAGAAGGCCCAGTGCAGAATTTTGGGATGTTAAATGCACAGGAAATGCACAGAACTATAAATCTTATTAATAGTCATACATGCAATTATGTATTTACTGTGTGAAACACAGAAAGGCTAGACAGAAGTTGCTTCTAAAATAACACTGCAGATTTGCCTTATTGTTGAACCCCACGTGAAAAGATCTGCAATACTGTTGTGAATCCTTTTGACATTTAAAGCTTCTGGAATTGTGCAATTACATAAGGAAGTTTGTAACAAAGAAGCTCACAACACACAAAATCAAGGCACAGAACAAAGGAAGAATTGTCCAATTCAGAAGCAGGTCAAATTCTTTAGAGAAGAGCATAAAACTTTGTGTTTTGGATATGTGGCATTCCAGTCACAAAGAAAACTACATGAAATTCATCCATTAATGGCAAGTACTGAGTAAAAACCACACAGGACTACCACCTCAGATACTTGATGCCAGCCCCCACTTTACATTAAAGATGGAGATGCTTCTCCCTCCTTCACAGCTCTGGTAAGATCTTTAGTCCAGAGGATGTCCAGAAGGCCTGGCACCTGACTGGTTAGATCTCACAGAGCAGGCCCAGCCTGCTCGGCTTCCCAGCCATCCATAAGCCAAGGCCTTATTTCTGCGTGGCACAGATGAACAGCCTGTCACTCTAGTCTGGTAGCCACAGACATCAAAACTTGCTGGAGATGTCAGCTTCTAAACATCTGCCGGAGAAGAGATGTTGTGCTTTAACATTAGGCATACATTTTTAAAAATGTATGCTGTTAACAAATTCAATAACTGGACTTCTGCAAGGCCTTTGGCATAGTCCCACACACACTTATTTTTCCAAATCGGAAAGATACAGGACTTGAAGACCGGACTATTCAGCAAATAAGAAGTTGCTTGGATAGCTGCAGCCAAAAGTTTCAGGTCAATGTCTCTATGTCCAGATGAAGCCAGTGATGAGCAGCATCCTTCAGGCTGTTCTTGGGACCAGTGTTCTGCAATATCTTTATTAGTGATGTGGATAGCAGGATCAAGTGCACCCTTAAGTCCATAGATGACAATAAGCTGAGTGGCACAACTGAAACAATAGAAGTAAAGAACAACATCCAGATGGACCTAGACAGGCTTGAAAAGTGGGCCTTGATGAAATTCAACAGCACCAAATGCAATGTGTTGTGCTTAGGTCAGGGCAATCCCAGATACATGTACAGGCTAGGAGAACAACTCATAGAAAGCAACCCTGCAGAGAATTACTTAAGGGTTCTGGTGGATGAAAAGCTCAACATGAGCCAACAACGCATACTTGCATCCCAGAAGGCCAACAGTATCCCAGGCTGCATAAAAAAGTGGACAGCATTTTGAGGGAAGGGATTCTCCATCCATCCTTCCCTCCACACCGCTCTGCCCTCATAAGGCCTCATCTGCAGTACTGCGTCCAGCCCTGCAGCCCCCAGCACAAGAAAGACAGGCCTGGTTAACAAATGACAGCCTGACAAAGATCAAGACCTGACTAGAGACAGGGTGTCAGAACCACTGCATAACACTCAGACCTTCAGAAAATGCAGTTTTCTCTAAGAACGCAAAAAGTATCGAACAATTGTATTACTTCAACAGAGACTAATTCCTATTTTCCAGGAGCTCTTGCTAAGCTCTTTAGGGACACAGTAATCCATCAGGAACAAGGCAAGAAGATGCTTTGTTTTACTATCTTTAAAAAAGGTTTCTTTAAAAAAGGTTTCTAAAATCTTCCACTGTGATTTCAGTACTGCACTTTTAAAACAGGAGGCTTTCTTTCCCCAGAAGTTTTCCTTTTTTTTTCCCTGCAGTTTGAAATTATAGTGTCCTTTCCATTTCTTCACACCACTCAGTTTACATCCACAACCTGCGGAGCTTTCACTTTTTAAAATCAAGAATTTGTTTCTTAACCACAGAGCAAGGTAGTTCAGAACACAGAGTTGGAGACACAGGAGTCTTTATTTACAATATGATGCACACATCTGGGTTTTCTCTTAAACTAACAAGCTGGGTTGTGACTTGTACTGTGAATCACATTTTGATATATTACAAAGAAACAAGCCCCTTTGATTTGTCTATCAGAGTTAATATTTCCAGTATTATGAAAACATACCTCTCTCTAGTTCTCATTCCTTTCATTTCCTTTTTTCAAATGAAAACAGATCAAGAAATAGCAGGAAAAGGAAAGCATCACCACAATTCAGTATTGCTTATTAAAATTTCCCCAGTTACTAACTGGTATGTGACTCTGTGGAATAATGCAACAATTCAAGAGCACCAGGCACAAGTTGGGCAGAACAGACCAAAACTAAGAGCAGGAGTGTAATCAGATTGACAGGAACTTGCCAGGGATCAGAAAATAGGATGCAGAAAGTAAGGACTCGTGATATTCTGGCACATCTGTCCTGAAGAGTAGCATTTCATCTTTTCCCCATCTGCAGAGCAAAGTCTGCAGTTTAAGGAGAGGATCTGCAGGATTGCTGAAGAGAGTAGCAGAGCTGACACAGAAGACAAAGTCAAATGTTCCAAAGAGCAAAGGTCTGTAGACAGCATGGAAAGAGTCCCAGATAAATTTTTTAAGCACCTCAGAGCTCCACAGATGAGAGAATGAAAGGGAAAAATCCAGACTGGACTGAGCAACATGGGAAGTTTCATCTGAAAAATGGAACTGGAAATGAATGTAATAACTCACCCCCACACACAGAATGGGACTGCAGTTCAGTTTTTGAATTAAGACTTCCACAGACTGAGCTGTGGAACTTCTTGAGCTTTCTAGCTCAAGTGAAAGTTTCCATCTCAACTTTTGATAAAGGTTTTCATTTCTCTATGCTTGATATCTGCATCCACAAGTGACTCATGGCTATTCTGAAATGTAGATTTTGGAGAGGGGAGGCAAAGAGTGACAATATTGGTAGAAATAGTTTCTTTGCTGAGTTCTTACACACAAACTGGATCAGCTTTCTACAGAGAAAGGTAATTTTGCTGCCATAGTATATTGCGAAAAGAAAAACTTTAAGAAAACCACATATGTCAGAGATACCCTTTGATGCCTTACCTCACACTGTAGTTGTAAACAGGATATCTTAATGTAATTTTCTGCTTCACTGGCTAGGGGGTTATCATAACAATCTTTCAGAACAGACGTGCACCAGTTGTTATCTACCACATTATCTACTGTTTTTATCCACAACCACAGGGTTGCAGACAGAGCTGTGTTTTTATGTATCAACCATTAATTTCAGCAGTTTTCAGCTCCTCTACGCCCAACCCAGCTGACCACCACAACTTCTCTGTTAATTCAAACCAAAACAGTGTATCCTCCCAGGAAAGCATTTCTCAGTCTTCTGCTGTCCAACAGGTTTCTTTCAAGAGCAGGGAGACTCAATAGATCTGTATTTTCTAAATTACATATGTCGAAAGATATTCTAGGCACTCTATAATTAGCCAGCAAGGAAAAGCATTTCTGATTCATTAGGTCAACTTTAATGGTTTCCTCATTAAAAGTTTTTGCTGTTAAGCTGACAGAAGCTAGAATTTAATAGTAGCTTCCAGCACTTTCTTTATTAGCCGATCTCTATTGAATCAGTCTTTATCACCTGAAGAGATATTTTAAATGGAAATTCCTCAGCCCAGAGCAACCTAGATTGACCAAAGGCCTAGAGACTGCTCTATCCCTGCTTTAATAAACTGACTGTGTATATTGCTGCAAAGGTCAGCTCTCATTAGTCAGCAATGGCCAAGGAAGATTTAACACATTATATTCCAGTGCTAATTTGTCACTTGTTGATATCATCATATCTTTGTTGATATCAAATAGCTATTACATGGGATGGAACTTGTAAATACGCATCTCTGGAGAGCTTTTACGTGAAAAATTGCTCCCCGCTCATTCACTTCATAAGAGTCACATAATTCTGTGGTCCTCAACAAAGAAACTACCATAACTTGACAAGTATAAAATTAACTCTGCCTCCCCTCTGAATGCAAACCAGGTCACATAAAGCAACAGGTTTGTCTTCTACACGCTACTGGTGAAGACTTTTCATTAGGAGCTCATTGAAGCTTAGATTCCCCACTGTCAGATTTCAGACAAACCAAGCCACATCACATACTATTATTATTGGGCGTGCATGGGAGAGAGGTGTTTTCTTTAAAAGATCAAAAGTGCCCATCTTCCATTTCTCATTAATGTCCAAACTAACAGACAGTGTACTTAAAGAGCTGTAGACAGAATTAAGCTTGAACAATTTGGTTATTTCAAAACATACAAATTGCAAATACAGTAAGGATTAGCTCACTGAATCCAATCAAGACTACTCTATTTTAATTAAGAACTATCCTCCTCAGCAGACTAACTTGAGTTTTGAATGTCTCCTTAATAGGTGTCTTCCCTTGAGCCTGCAAATCTCTTAACACTAACTCCTGTTCAAACTTCTGCTTTCTGCAGGGAAATTTATTTGAGGAGCTGATATGACATTTTTTGAGAAATATTTGTCTAATGATTAAGCACCAAGACTCAGGACATAACGGTTCAATCCATGCATCTCTCACTGAGTCTGCACGTGACCTTGAAGAAACTCCCAGGGCCTCATTTAGCTCAGATACAAAATGAAGGTGACATTTGCTTTCTCTCATGTTTGATCTGTCTGGATCATAAACTCTAGGTTGGCAGGGACTCCTTCTCACAATTTGTTTGTAAAAATGCCTACTGTCGCTTTACAAGCTGCAGCACTAATCTAAGATAAATTAAAAATAGTAATTCATATGGTAACATAGAAGTGAATTTTCCCATCATAAACTTAAGTAGCTGTCTTAAGTAGGGTTGTTTCTTTCCAACAGCATCAGATAAGAGAATGGATGAAGAGAAGTCACATTAGACACAGACAGTGCCAGAGGCATTTCAGTTCCTGCTCCTTTCTTCTCATCAAGCTACCTCAAATGCTAATTGCATTAATTTGGAATTTAGCAGATAATTAACTAGGAAATCTTCTTTGGTTAGACAGGAAAAATGGCATGGAAGAGAAAAGGACTTCAGCCTCGGTTATGGTGTTTGGCTTTCCAGGATTCCCTCATTTCAGCAGGAAATTGCTGCTCAGTGGGCAGAAATGCCTTGCCTAGTAATCTTCTGTTAAGGAAAAATAAAACAAAACTGGCATGCTCAGTGCTCAGATGTGACTGTCCATAGCTGCAAAAGCTTGCTGGCCCAGGAGTGACCTTGGCATCCATTGCTGTATGTGGCAATGTTAATGGAGGATTAACACAGGGAGGAGGGAACAGCAGAGCAGGGAATAGGTGGGGAAATGTGCAGGCAATAAAGTAGCAATGAACTGTCAAACACCCCTGTACTCACAGACCATAAAAAGAAGCAGAGGAGTATTTACAGAGCCATACTCTGGAACCAGAATAATTCAGTATGACAGCAGTTTGGAGACTCAAGGTAAAAAAAAAAAAATCATTTTAATTTCAGATAAGAAAACAATAAGTTTCAGGTTGGAAGCACTACAATAGCACCAACAAGTAGACACCTTGAGTTGAGGTTTTCAAGCTGTATTTTTATTACTGTAAATAATTCTGGCTGTCAAAACATCCCAGCTGACTTCCTTTAAATAACATAGATGTTCTGAACAGATTATGTGTGCTGCCATCAGCAGCATCAGAATGGAGGTTGAGGGTAGCTGTGAAGGACTGTTAAAGTGGCATCCAAGTCCTAGGCCCTCTTCCAATTTTATTTTTATTTTTTATTAAAACTTATACAAGCTGTAGAGTGGCAGACTTCTTGCTGAACAGAGCAATCTTTGAAGTAGAAAATAGCAAGAAAGCTTAGAAGCATATGGAACCCATTAGAAATGGCATGCTTGCAGGGGACAAATTATAAACTGGATCAACTAGAAAAGTATCTGAAAAAAGCCTGTCTACAGTTTAATCTCATGTGAACTGTCTGAATCCAGCTGAATTGTGTTTCTAACCATAGGCTTCTCCATCATTTCTCTATCCTACCACATGTGGAAAGCACCCATAAGTGATGACAGACAGCTGAAGACCCACACATTCTAAGACCCATCCAGAAGGGAAAGGAGAGAGTGATAAATGGCATGCTCACCTAGCCATCATAATTTATAACCACTGCATCTTCAAAGCGTGCTGTAACCTCAAAGGAGGTGCTTCAAAGGTCTAATGGAGACATAACCCACGTTTGTAAATAGAATAATTTGAGTTGGAAGGGACCTTTTAAAGACAGCCTAGTCCAACCCCTCTACAACGAGCAGGGACACCTACAGTCAGGTGCTCATAGTCCCATCCAGACTGATCTTAAATATCTCCAGGGACACAGCATCCAGGACCAGTCTGGGGTACCTGCGCCAGCACCTCACTACCCTTACTGCAAACAACTTCTTCCCTTATATGCAGTTTAAATCACCCCTCTTTTATTTTTAACCCATTTTCCCTTGTCCTATCAACAATGCACCACTACATTTGGGGTGCAAACCCCAAAGGTCTCCATGCCTGGATGGGATTGATGTGGCTGGTATACCAACACCAAATGACATATTGTGGGGAGCTCTCCTTGATCGCTGCTGGCTACTTTCCCCTTGCAACTTCTGGAGTCTGACCACTAACTTCACTGTTTCATGCAGATACAGTGAGTATCACCCTAAAAGAATAATGGCAAGCCATTCATTAACATCAGACATGCAAAACAAATTTAGCTAAGCTGATTACTGTAGTGTGGTAGCCAAGAGCACTGTTCAAATTTACATGGGAGAAGAAATGCCTTTGATACTCTCAGTACAACAAGGTGTCTATTTTTCTGAAGTCTCATGTTTCCTAATTACCTTAATACTCTATGAATTAGGTAATATCAATGTACAATCACACTGGGCTCACGGCTTCCCGTTCCATGGTACTCGCAGGGAATGCTAATCTGATGCAAGAAGGCTGGCTGCAGTATCAGGCAGTTTCTTTGAAATCATCAGCCACACTTGATGGTTAAAAAAAAAAAAAAAAAAAAAAAAAAAAAAAAAAAAAAAAAAAGCCCTAAAACACCACAGGGCAGAGGAAACGCACAGCTACCAAAACCATTTTCACTGACACTGCACTAAGAAAGGATTATCCCCTCTCAGCCAAAATTGAGAACAGAGCACAATCTACCATCAAGTGCAACAAAAGCAATTCTGCCTTCCCAAACCTGTATGTGCTAGGAGATACCTAACACACCATCACCCACACAGACTGTGCAAACCTAGTACAGCTCAACGGTGTAGCTGTGAACATGCCCTGAGAGAATGGAAGCAGTTCCTGGAAAGCTGCATTTCCATTCACCCAGGTCTTTCCAGTAACCCTAAAATTTAGGCCTGGTGAAGTTGTATAGGTGATGCTGGATGATAGATGCTGCAAGAGCTGAGCATATCTGCGCTGGGAGCAATGAAGCAGTGCCTTTTGTGCTAACCCCATGGTGTGAGCTTAACACTCCACTATATTTCTCCGTATGTTTATTTATGGGCAGATTTTGAAAAAGAAAGCAAAGCATCCTAAAATGGGAACAGATGGGATCTGCCTATTATCCCAAATCATTCTGTGACAGAGAATGAAAACAAGGAAGGCTCATGTGAGGCAACCTGCAGTGCAAGACACTGAACAGACCCCACTGACAAGCAGTATCTTATTGCTGCAGAGACCCAAGCTGGCTCCCCGCTCACGTACTTCCACAGAGTTAGCTCCAGCTTGCAATAATAGAAGTACAGAAAGGAATCTACTTTTGGTGCAACAAATGAACACAGCCGGGACACAGACGTGGGCTCCTGGGCATTAAATAAAACAAAAAAAAAAACAAAGCCACATAGCTATCAGCAGCATTAAACTTACCACAGCTACAAATTGCTCTTTCATGCATGATACATACAATGAAAGCACATTTAAATCCTGGATTATTGAGACAATAGGTTGTACCAGCTTTAATCCAAGCGAGTCATTAAGCTGTGCCACTTCAGTAGGAATCTGCATACTTAAAGTGTCTGTGTATCATACAGTCCATCTGTGTAACACAGTCCATACAGCCCAGCTCCAGTAATTAACTACACTTCCTCATGAACATATTGCTACCATGTGTATCCATTAGCATCTTGGCAATATTTTCTTTCTGCAAAACGATTGAAAGTATTAGTGCCAATGTGGTAAATCTGTCTACGTCTGTACATCTAAGCCTTACGGCTGTTCACAGGAATTGTCTCTCTCTCTCCTTGTGTTAGACTACCAACTGCTTTGGAAACTCTTTCCATTTCAAATGCACTGTGCTTCCATACTGAAATAAAATCCCCAGGAGATGACTAGCATCTGATGCAAGGCTAACAAAGGAGGGCTGTTAGCTGCTGATGGTGAGTTGAGTTGGAAAGTTTACCAGGAAAGAGGTAGTCAGCAACCAGTGCAAACCAGGTTGTCAGACTTCATTCCTCAGAGACAAAACTACACATCTGCTGGGCATCTTCAGTGGTTTATCAGCCTTTACCATATAACCCAAGAAGGGAAAAGGAAAGCACAATGCAAAAGCATGTTGGCAGTTTTAGATTCATAGTTCAGGAACAAAACATGAAACCAGAAGAAACCTTGTTAAAAAGAGGCTCTTCCAGAGACTCTGGCATAAACCCCAAACCACTGAAGAGTAAGAGAAAAAAGCTGAGGCAGAACAATGCACTCAGCTTGCTACTCTGATCTCCAGTTACCAATCTGAACCAGTAAGCCCACACCATAGCACACAGCAGTGCGCCTTCTCAGACCAGTCCTGTCTTGCAGGACAGAAAGCTCAACTCTCCAGCTCATTTTTCATGTGCTTTTGGGAGTCAATACAGTGAGAGCTAACATGAGGATTCAGAACATGAACAAGCTATTTCTAACTGTGCAGAAGGACTGGTGTCAGAGCTCTGTAAAGTTCACAGGTGACTGGTTAAGCATCTAGTATTCTAGATGAATAACTGTCAATTCACCAAGTCTCCTGGAAACAGTGCTTACTCTGCTAGAGTCCAGAGAAGGTAAGGCTGATCCACTGATCCAAGATCCTGGCTCAGCATTAGAAACAGTCATAAATAGACTTGGTCTGGAGCCCACCTCATCTTGAGAGCCCTGGGAGAGGCAAGCATGTGGAACCCAAATAGAACAGCATGGTCCAGAGAGTGGCAGGGGTTTTACCAAGGCTGCAACACCTCTACCCTACACCCCAATTGAAAAAAAAGGAATAAATCATACTTATGTTTCTGCCATAGAACTGCTAGAGAACTTATAAAATCACAAAGGCAAGCAGCACTAATGTTTAGTCATTTAACTGTAAAGCATCACAAAGAATCTTAACAGTACCTGGCAAATCATTACTCTCAAGATGTAACTATAAGTGCCAAGCTTTACCATCAGTAAATAAATGGGAAAAATACATAGGGAAAATCCAAACAGATCTCTGACTCTTTCGAGGAGAGTCATGCCAGAATTATGATTCTACATTACTTGCTAATCAGTGTCGTGAGAATTACCTCCCCCTTCCATTCTAATACCTCTAAACAGAAAGATACACTTTCTGAAACATTTTAGTAAATGGACTGCTAATTAAAATCAGGCTTGCAACCAGAAGTGACCTCAGATTTTTTACACACTAATTGAAATTACTAATATGTAGCACAGACTAAAGTATGATTTTAATATTATTTTGTGGGCTCCTCAAAATAGGACAAAACTTCAAAAAATAGAACACTACATAACGAGAATGCAACAAAAAAAATAAACCTAATGCATCAATGATTATTTTTTTAAGAGTATATTTACGTTAAACTATATTTACTTAAATGCCTTCTGGGAATATCAGTGTCAGAGCTTTGGCTTTAATCCTTCTGACAAGACAGCACCCAGACCACCTCCAACCATGTATTGCAATCACTGGATTCCTACAAAGTCCCAGTGGGCAGAAGCAAAGCAGCAGAAGATATAATCCACCTAAGAATACAACCCCAGGAAATAACAGCAAAACAAGATGCAAAAACTGCAGCTCTTCAGGGTCATGGAAACTGAGCATATGTAGAATGAACAGACAAGAGAAACTCTGACTCTACTAACTGGAACACCACACCTTAACTCTGTTTAAACTGACAGGAAATAGATTATTTTTTTCCAAATCAACCTGAGAAAACTCAAATCTTTTCTGATTTCTACCTTCCAGATATTCCTATTGGGAAGTATTTTGATTTTGCTTTGATTTAACATTTCAGCAGGAAAGGAAAAATCACTATTACTTCAAGCAGTGCTTAAAGCAGAAGAATAATTCAAAAGAAGGAATAACTTAAAGGAGATAGAGTTGACAACACTGATTCACAATATTAGCACTAAAGACTGAATACTACTTGTGTCCCAGCGTTGGTGTTCATGTGTGTCATGCAAAGGGGTGAACCAAAAGAAAACAGAACAGCACACAGCACCTCTTAACATCTATTTTAAGAAGAGAGGAAGCAGATTTGGTCATTAATAACATGTCATGGAGCACCATAAGGGCCAGTCAGCTCTGCTCCCTCAGTCAGACCAGGTTATGGTCAATCCACCATTGGCTCACATGTATTTTGCAAAGCATTACCACAAATACAACTTTCATATTCCTATCAAGCCAAGGGCCTTCACTAAGTCTTTAAGGAGATGTGTGGGGGGGAAGGAACAGCATTTGACTCCTAAATCCAGACATGTATCATATATGGCAAATAACAGTGAGTTGAAGCTAAAACTGTGCTAAAGTTGCAATACTAATTTTTGTATTTCAGGGCTGGATGTCACCAAAAAGCCAAAGGGCACACATTTATACTTCATTCTGGGTTCGGGCCAGAGGAAATCTCCTATAGCAGCAGCTGTAAAAAAAACACCTGCATTTAAGGACAGAGAATAAAAGCCAGATAGGGGCCAGTAGCTGCCCTGTGGCTTGGACACACTGCCTCAGTGGGATAGGCATCAGATTTCTATTGCTTGTAATTGAACTCTAAGCCATTTGCCTCATTTGGTTTTGGATAATTTCATACTCTTGAACTTTCTGTCATGTTAGCAAGTTTGCTGGAGTGGGCTGTTTGGTTTTTGTTTTGAAAAAGATCCATTTCTTATTCTGTAGATGACATTTGCCCTGAAAAATGGACTTTAAAAACAAAAAAAACTTCTTATTTGAGCTCAGAGGTTCAGAGTTTACAAGTTACTTTTTACCACAAGTACTCCCTTGATCTCTGACTTAACCTGCTGTACATAGCAAAGATGCACACTTCTCAAATCCTCATCCCCTGAAATAAGCCCCCCAGCCACAGTCACGAGAGACAGGATGTATATTTGTCGTGTTTGTATAGACATAAGATACCTGTTGTCAAGCTACAGATAACCCATTTAAAAACCATAAGCAGTTCTCATTCCTTAAACCACAATGCAACACTGATCACACTGAACTATGCCTGCATTCCCAGAAGGCAGTAGCATACTTCAGTCACTGCTGCAAACCAGGGCTGAAGGTGATGATGAGCCCACACCACTTGGGACCTCCGCCTGAATACATTCTTAAATCAATTAGTGAAACTCACTACAGTCTTTCTGCATACACCTCTCAAGATTAATTCCAGTTAGCATTTAATATTTGCAATAATTCATAATAATTCTATTTGACATAAAATAATGAATTTAAGGGGATTTGTTAGCTTTCCAAACAATCACAGTCAACATAAGACTACAGAGTGTAAAAAGATCTGTGGTTCCTTTGAAAACCAACACAGTACTGCTATCTCTACATTTTTAACAAACTCATATGGAATTAGAAACAACACAGATCTGTTTAAAGTCAGCTTCAGCAAGGATCATTTCAAGCCATAAATTTAAGTTAAGAATAGCCTTTTTTATCCAGACTAGCCAAGGCCAACACCACCACAAACATCTGGAAACCAATGACAAAAAGACAGCAAAATCATTGCTGACCTTGCCAGAGGCTTATTACCAGCTTATAACCATAACATATATTCTTCGTGACCATGCAAAGATATTGTCCATCACCCTGTAGTTACCATAATCATCTCTGACGTCAGTCACATTTTAGCGACTTTAGAGACTTGAGCATTTGACACTAAATATAAAACACTGCAGCAAAGGAGAGGCCAGTTGAGTATTTGCACCATCACTCTCCAGTAGAGTGATATCATGTTGCAATTATTATTTTCACATTTCTGAAGGTATGTCAAGATTTTTGCACAACTTACTGCCTTTGGCAATGACCATGTAGCCTAGAAGACAGAAATGGGAAACTTTGCTTAAAAAAATGATAAAGGAAGCATATTGCAAACCTGTAAACAAAACTCTGGAATCCTGTCAGGAAAAGAAAAGAGTGAAGAATGAAAGGGACGTGGTTAGACAAAGCCGACATCTTGGGAAGCAGTTGGTAAAGCGAGAGACAGATTTCATCGTCTAGCTATAAAGTTCTTCCCAGGAAAACCAGGTTGCATTACTCAAAATGTCTAAGACATTTCTCTTTTGTTATGACTTGAAAAACTCTTGTTTTTCTTCCTGTTTGTTTACAGGGAAACATGTATGTGGCTGTCTGTTTTGGAATGATACTTTCAAATTGAATACTGTAACTTGGCCTAGACATTCTCTGTGATGAACACACTTCCCATGTGTGGAAAGAAAACAAGGGTTTACTAACAAAGCAAAAAAAGTATTTTTTTTTTTTTTTAAGACAATTTACTGTTTCGAAAGATCTTCGCTCACTATTACATGTGCAAAATTGTACAAGAACTTGATAGCAAATAACTTAAAACTGCAGGAATAGGATACACTCACAGAAATGTGGCTTTGTCAGCATCTTGCAGAAATTCTAAGATATAATGACAGGCATGTGATCTCACAAAGCTGTTCTTTTATGCTCCACATTAAGGACATTTCATCAAGTGCTAGCTTTGCTGACTGAGGAAGTCAGAGCAGAAGGTAGCAGTGTTGAGCTCTCCATCCCTCAGCTCTCATTTAAGTGGTATAACTGCAAAGACATTAAATTTATACATAGTAGACCAAATAAGTAAAATTTGTATGGAAATCACAGTGAAAAAAAACATCTGTCTGTCATCCAAGGAGCTATAGGAGGTCTACAACAGCAGTATCAACGTCAGTCCATTGTACAAACAGCAAGATTGCCATTCACAAACTTGGACATAGATGTTTCTTGCTATTGTTATTTTTGATCCAATCCCTCACAGCTCTTCTCTCCAACTTTTTGACTGCCAGCAAATACATCAGCTGAGTACACAACAGGCAGGCAACCATCTGAAGAAGACAGCAGGGAGAAACCACCATAGAATAGTACAATAGCACCAAGTTGGAAGGGACCCATAAAGATCATTCAGTCCAACTCCAGTGAAAACCACCTCAGGAGAAATATAGCTCAGAAATCTCTGTGGCAGAAAGAACAAAGTACCAACACATTGCTCAGCACAGACACCAATTCCTAGTTTTGCAGTCTCAAATATAAGGCTTAAGCATACAGTTCATCTTATTTCAACACTGGAACACTCCTCACAGACCCAGAGGAGTTGGGGCAGATAGCAACATCATCTTTCATATTTTGCTGACAGCCCTCTTTCATTTCAAATTCAACAGTTTTAGAATGGTTTGTATATCCCACCTATGCCTGAACCTATTCAAACCTCACACAGAGAAGAGAGATTTCACTGTTGAGATAATTACAGTCCCTAGGTGGATGGAATTCTGCAAATTCAACATCGACATAAAGTGTCTGCAGGCTGTATGGGTATGCCAAAACCCTCATTTGTCTTCCCAGAAATCAAAGGGCTTTCTAACAAGAACGGTTTATCCTAAGAAGTTTAGTTTTACAGAAGTTTCCATCATTCACAGAGGCATTGCAGTAGCAGGGAAATCAGTGAAAGGGGGGGGGGGGGGGGGGAAGTGCCCCTTTTCTCCATCTCAGGATAGTTGTTAAAGGCCATGCTGAATGGGGCCCTGGGCTGTCTGATCTGACTGGTGGCAACCAGTCCACAGCAAGGGGTTGGAACGGAATCATCTTTAAATGTCCCTTTCAGCCCAAGCCATTCTCATCCAAGTAGAGAGACAAATCCACTCACATGTACTGGCTCAGGCAGAAAACTTCTAGCTGACAAGGGGAAAAAAAACCAACAGGTCTTTAAATGTTAAGCTCACTAAAAAGGCTCTTACCAAGTAGTGTGAATGTTTGCTGATTATAAATATTTACTGAATGGAGTAGGAGTAATAAATTTTATATGCCTACCAAGGGCAGTATATTTTCAGCTATTTTATTCTTTCTGGAAGGCTTTATGATGCATTTATGAAGACATGCTTACAGGCAGGATTAAATCTCTCCTGTTCGCACAGCTATAACAAAATATGCAAATACAGAGTGTGGTAAATTAAAGCAGTTTTTGTTGGCTTTTCTCTCACAAGGAAACTTGATTGCAAAAGAGTTTTCCCTTCTCCTATTTAGCATATTAAATTCAAAAAAAAAAAATCCTTATTCCCTAATTCCTACAACTTCAGCTTTTTTTTCCCCCTCACACATCTACTTTCAGAGAAACTATTGTGTTTTTTTCCAGGCAGAGTGTAGGACATGCTCTACTTTGGAGTGACAAGCCTGCAGTGTGAGCAAGACAGAACTTGTACTTAGACAACAAGAAATAACTTACACATTTCACACAGATACTGATCACCAGAAAGAACATTTATCATATTAAATTGAAATCCATGAATAATTCACCAGCATCAGCTGATGACAAACCCAGAAGTGGCAGAGTACTTGACGATCAATAATTATTTGAGATTTTTAGGAAGCTTGGCATCTTATAACTGAACAATTTAATTAACCATTGGATTTGATTGTTTAATTGCACACACTATATCAATCTCTTCCTTTTGAATTTTGTGCAGGTGCTAAAAATAGTTCCCCGCTTCTTGAACAAATGCATTTTCTCATCATGAATTATAAAATCTGTTCTCTAATAAGGTTTTCAAATAGTGCATTCTGCATTACACTTCCGCACTCATTGAACTCTAACAGCCATCACACAATAAGTTTATTGGAAACTGTAGCTGTAAGTTCACTGAAATTATATTTGAATCTCATCTGTTGCTGAGGTTTATAATAAGTGACAGTGCTAAGACTGAATACAATTTTGCTCTGACCTAACATCCGGCACCACAGTACTCCAGCAATAGATAACACTTCCAGCAGTCAGAGACAGAACGTATCCAAGGTGTCAGTTGGACATTTATGTATTTCACCAAACAGACAACTTTTTCTTAGAAAATCTCAGAGTAGCTAATTTACTCACTGAGAGGGTCATTTCCTGGGTCTGGTGGCTTTGTGGCATCAGCTCAGGATGCAGAAAGTGAGCTTGCATTTTCTTCATACAGGGTAAATGTCCACTGTGGATTCCAACAACTTCAGGAGTTTAAATATCTCCTTGGAAAAGGATATTGCTTTTTCTGAAACACAGGTCCTTCTATTACTCCTTTTTACAAGAAACTTCTATGCTGAACTGTTCATCTTCCTCTTGAAAACAACTCAGGTCTTCCTATGCAGATACATGCTGTACCGTATCATCCTCACATCTTTTTAAATCAACCTCCTGATCAGACATCAATGTATTTCATAGAATCATAGAAAACCCCAACTTGAAGGGACTCATGAGGGTCATCAAGTCCAACCCCTCACTCCAATAGGAGCACTCAAAATCCAAACCCTATGTCTGATAGCATTGTGCAGACACTCCATGAACTCCAGCAGTTCAGAGTCATGCCCCCTGCCCTGGGCAGCCTGCCTCATGCCCAGCACCCTCTGGGGCAGTCTTCCCCTGACCTCCAGCTGTCCCTCCCCTGATATAGCTCCATGCCATTCCCTCAGACTCTGTCACTGACATAGAAAGCAGAGCCCATCACTGCCCCTCTGCTCCCTGAGAGGAGCTGTAGGTCACAATGAGGCTTCCCATCAGCCCCCCTCTGCACTGGGCTGAGCAAACCCAGAAATCCTCCAGAAGTCATGGAAACCCTTTAATACAGACTTTCCACACTAAAATATTTCAGACCAGTCTCAGCTTCCAAGACAATAGCAGCAACTATGGTTCATTTTCTATCTGCCATGAAAGGTCATGGAAATTATGTCTTGTGCAATTACGAAACCAAGCTGATGTATGTAAAGCATTGTTTTTGTCCTGGAATAAATAATTTATTATAGGCACTGTGACATATACTACCCCCACTACAACAAAGCTGTGGTGATTGAGAGGAAAATCAGTTCACATCTCTAGATATCCTTATGCTGAAACAGAGGACAGAGGATACAGGAAAAAAAAAAGAAAAAACAGCAGTCAATTTTTCTTGCTATGTGCATTTTGCACTGCCTTTTAAACTTCAAATACTTCTAAGAAATCTTTTTTCAATTTAGTTTTCTTTGACCATTTTTCTGCCCATTCTTTATTCGCTTTCTCAAAGCATTTTTTTCTCTACAACCCTCACTGTCAATACCATTCACCAGAGCACAAGGTATGACAGAACAGTTATTGGAAAAAAAACTATTAATGCACACAGTTGCCTCAAGAGCCTTATGTACTTAAGGCTAGGAATTACCCTGCTTTGAAGGGCAAGAGCTACATCACCAAATGGTGAATGTCATATCACATAGCCTAGAGTTGTAGTCTATGCCAATTTGTAGTGGTATGGGCATTTAATTCTCTTAGCTCTGAAGGAAAACCCAGCCTGCAGTCAGCATTATGTTCATATGGCAGACATTTGGTCTATCTAATCAAAAGACTCCTTTTTTTGGCAGCTCAGTGAAGGAATAATGCAGTATACTCCAGAAAAAAGAAATGCAACAGTTCTATACAACATCAAATCAATCATGATTTTGTCTCACATAACACTTGTTCATAAACAGGAAAAAATGAATTCATTCAATTAACGTGCAACTCCTTGCAAACAGAAATAAAAAGGAGCTGGCAATCTTCAGATTTGAATATTTTTATGTTCATTGTTCAGTGCATCGTTACAAAACATAACACATAGTTGGAAATATCTTTTCCTAAGTTTCAAGGAGTACCTTTCATTTATAACTGATGGTATCTGGACATTTATCCATTGACCACTACTCTCTAGGAAGAATCGTGCAACTAGTTCTTCCATCGAACAGTCTACCAATCAAAACCATATTTCCTCTGAATGTCAAAGTCATTAACACCTTTCAAACAAAGATGGAACATAAGTCTTTCCTGATGACAAGCCTTAGGAAAACTTAAATATGGTGATCATTATCTTTGACTGTGGTAAGACACTCCAACTTTTTGTCATTGATTTGTATTTTGGTCTCTCCAGAAGAATCATGTTATAAGGATGTCCTGGATAATCTGTGAAATCAATATTATTATTCAGTTGCACCTCACCTTAAGAAATGTTAACTCCTGAACATATATTTTTAATCTCATGGAACAGGAAAATTTCCATAATTTGATCTAACTAATCTGGCTTTAGTTTCAGTTATTTGAGTTTTTTTTCTTGTTTTTAAAATTTTCCATCCTTCTTTCTTCTCTATCACCTTTGTTAGCATTTAGGAATTAAACTCAATTATTTCTCCTTTATAACTACATTACAAGTATTGTATTCCATACTGGATAATATGTATTTCTACATTTTAGAATTATAGCCACTTAATTTCACACCTCTACATGAGCCAGCTCTTGCTATGTCTTCTCATGTAAAATTCTCTATAACTAACGCTACTGAAAACAGCCTAGGTGGGCTTACTTCCACAGCATGACAAAAAAATATAAAATACATAGCTTTTTACTGGAGTTTTTCCAGACCACTGAAAACAGTGTGTTCTTCTCAGCAGTATCCAAGAAAAGTGAAGAATTTTCACCACTGGAGTCCAACTGAGGAAAACTCTAAGTCAAACACAGCACAACTGAAGAATGAACTAGAAGATTTGAACTGTCCTGGAAACTAGGGGAGCAATTCCCACCCTGTTATAATTTCTGGTCAGTCTGGCCCCAGAGCTCTATATCTGATATTACAACCACTCTAGGGTTGTTAATGATTTGAGCTATAAATATTATTACTGTAAAAATCTAGTGTATTATGTTACATGCAGAAATAAATTAAGCACTGATTTACATTTTTTTATTATTTATTATTTCTGTGTCTGAAGTTGTTTTGTTTTTTTTTCCACAGCTGACATAGAATAAAAAATGCTTTTTCTTGGAGATTTTGTCTTTGCATTTTAACTCCACGTGTTCCAAGTATTTCTTAAAAGTTAATCACAGTTGTATCAGCCTCTAAAAGACCGCAGTACGGAAGTCTGTGCAACAATTCTGATGGAAAGCAAGTGTGAAAATGAACTTCAGACAAAAACTGTGGATGCAGTGGGTGACTACTATAGAATGCAACAAGAAAAAGCTTAGCTTTGGATATGGAACAGAAGACCCTCTAAGACTGCCCATCCAAGGTTCTCTAGTACTGAACATTTTTGCTGGTTTTGAGTACTTAACACCATTGAAGATGGAGACTCAGCAGACTTTTTCAGTTCCATACATAGTTAGATGTGTCACCAACATTTTAGGAACCATATTTCACATTTTAACCAGAAGCTGCATACTGCTTTTCATCAAATAAGTTACTAAAAATTCCAGGTTTTGAGCGATGACCGGATGTTATGAGTACAATATCCTCTATCTGCATTTATACATGTAACAAACACATCGTGGGACTTGATCAAAATCCTGACTTCATAACTGGGACTCTCAGCAGTAGCTTTGTACGCTGTGATGAAGCACAGAAAAAACAGGAGGGCTCTGTCTTCCCACAGGGAAGCCAGGAGCCACTGTGTCTCAGTAAAAACAAAAAAAAAAACAAAAAAAAAAAAACACCAGTGCCACCAGTGTGAAGGGAATAAATCTATAACTGCAGTCTGCTTCTTTCTTTCAGAAAAGAGTCTGGAGAAAAATATTCATTATTTAAAATAAATAAAAAGAAGACTGATAATAAACGAAGCGTCACATTCCAAAGCTTAACCTATTAACTGGAAGAAGCTAGGTTTGTCACACTGTGACATTTTGCATGTATTTTCAATCCATCTGGTACTGTCCAGTATTGAAAACAGGATATTGGCCTAAATGGGCAATTAATCTAATCTTCTACAGCAATTCCTATATGTTTCTTTTCTCTAAACATAAGCCAATACACAACTATAAACAGTGTTGGAAACATCTGAATTTGATGTACTGGAGGTCACCAAAGAGCACATAACTCTCTCTTCCTTCCTCTCCATTCCACACAGCACTCAGTGTATATAGTTTTCCCATAATTCCTATTTCATAAATAACTCAGTTTTTAGATACCTTTTACTTGCTTAAGAAACGATCAAATACTCACTTGAGCCTTGAAATTACATTGGCCTTTTCAATGGTTTAAATCAGCATGGTAAATAATCTTGATCTCACAAGCAAGACACCTGTGTTGAAATAGTAAAGCAGTTCATCTTCAACAGAGCAGCAGACGGTAGCTCTGAAAACAGAGTTCTAAATTATGACAATCATCCTAAAATATTTAACACTATTTCTTTGGAGATTTCTGTAGAAATCAATAGAAAAGATCTGTCTTCCGCTCACAAAATAAATGCAAATTCTTACAAAGCTGAATAACCACACTATGCCTCCAGACATATCTTTGGTTCTTTCTTGCTATGCACTCCTGTGAGACCACTGTGTTCTCTTCTCCTCAGACAGTTTTTTACATGTCGGCTTTTTCCAGTCTCTTTTGACACTCATCAGCTCTTTTTTAGGCATCAGCTCTTTTCCCTTTCCCATCTAACAATTGCATTCATGGCTGAGAATCACATGGTTTTTTATACCAAGTATTTATGTTTTGGTGCATTACACAAATCAACTCACAGTTTACAATGTTCATGTTGTTCTGTGGTTTAAAAAAAAAAAACTAAATAAGGTAAAAAAAAATAATAGTTACCCTTGTGCACTGTCCAGTTAAACCGAGAAGCTATTAAAAGTCTGTTCTTTAAAAGGATTAAGTTCACTTACTGTTGACATGCTCCACATGTTGTTGCTCTCTTCACATTGAACACATGCCCAAGGTGGCAGCACTCTTGATCCTCAGACATGCAATACACACATTTGTGTGCCAAATTAACCTTTGGTTTGAAAACTGCCTTCAGAACACAACATGACACAAATAAGCAAAACTGATTTGGGTTCATGTTGACCTTCACTAGCCAGAGTTATCTATTTAACAACTTTAGGATTGCCTTGGAACAACTATATAGGTGCAATTATCAGCACAATCACTTCATTCCAGCTATGACTTCCAACAAGTAATACAAAATGTAGTTTCAGAACAAAAAAATGGAAGGGAAAAAGGGATTTTCCTCATTCCAAATTCAGAAATTATTTTGAGTCAAAGTCACAATCAAATTACTGTGGTGAACCTTCAGCTTTTTCAGCAGCTGAAACTAAGACACTAGTTCATAGCTGTGAAGAGGTCAAATATTTTTAAGAGAAAGGAAAAAAGTTATCTTATATGCAATATTTAATTCGCATTTAACTCTTCTTCACATTATTTCATTATGTAGCTTACCCCAGCTAGAGAGTCTAACAAAGTGCAACTCAGCATATTAAAGTTCAGATTTCTACTGAAATAAGAAAATTCCTGAGCCTTCCTTCATCACCAATGCTTCCTATCTTTCTCACTTTTGTGAGAACTTCCAACTCTTATTTCTTGTTTTGTCAAACTTTTTATTACATCACATTGTAATACAATATGTACTACTTTAGTGTGTAACTTCGAAACCATCTTGACTGTGCTCAGCCAAAACATATACATCAGATACGGTCTTCAAAAGGAAGAAGTGCAAATCCTGTTTTTGTTACAATTAAACTGACAAACTAACAGCAATCCATAAGACACTACCAGAGGAATTAAAGACTCATGAGGTTTTAAGATCATTTGTATTTAGATAAATATTTTTTCTTAATCCGTATATTCTGTACAGGTTTCATCTTTAAAGTAATAAACGAGCAGGTTCAGTCAATCACATACTACTGCGGCAAAAAAATCAAACAGAAGAGTTGCCATCCTGTTAATAGGGAAAACGCACCAAGAGGAAAGGTCAGAACCTAACAGAAGAAGAAGGGAACTGAGAGCTTGAAGAAAAACTTAGAAAGGTGTGTTAGGAAACAGCTACTCCTCTTCTGAGACTGCACAATGGGGTCATTTGCATTGGCTCAAGTGGCCATTAAGAAAAACAGTCTTGAAGCTCTGAATAGATGATTAATTTCAGTAAGCTAGACTCTCTCAGAAAACTCCAGACGTGCAATTTTGATTATACAGTGCTCATCAGGAGTTCAGGTTAACATTTCTCAGTCACTCAATTGTAAGAAAATTATGTGGTTCTTGTTAAAGCAATTCTCATTCAAGTGAATATCTGACAGTTAGGAAAGCTTGGGCATAATTAATTAGTTAATACCAAGAAGAGTAAAATATCTTAGTTTTTAGCCTGTCCCAGTGCTGCCACTATCTATGGATACACTATTTCCCCTGCAGATATTTAGGGAAACAATAAAAGGTATAAGGCACCTACAGATGGTACTTGCTGTTGTTCTCAGGTGCTAGGAACAAATACTTCAGAAATTATTGCTATTAGACCTTTAAAAAAGAATTGTATTGACAAAAAAATCTTGAAAAGAGCTGCACCAGAAGAAGCTGGAGTTGGAAATGTTATTATCAGATAATCTTCAGTCAAAACAAGGATTGCTTCCTCTGCCTCACATGGTCTCCTTTCATTAATCGAAATCAATTTATCACGTGAGAGATGTGGAAACGCAATTAGTCACGTAAAAATTAAGTGCTCTGAAAATATGTGCGTTTCACTGTGAAGAATAGATGGTACTTCAAAATGCTAGTGCAGCAATAAGCTCTTGTTTGTCAGCATAATATTTCCTTACATAATTACAGAAATGTGCGTATGCCGACCACTCTTCTTTGCTCCGTTAGGGAAACTAACTGCCAGCATTAAGAATAGCATGACAAAAGATCCATTTTCAAGTATGAAACAAGCAAGAATTCCAGTCACTGAACTACTTGTACTTCCTTTATTTCTGACATATTTCATCTATGCCCTTTAACCAAGCCCAGGTCTTTTCCCAAGACTTCCAGGAAAAAAAAAATGCATTAAGGAAAAAGGATCACTGATTCAATTATCCTCATGTGTTTGCTGATATAAAAAAAAAGGAATTAGCTTAATTGCATCTAAAATAGTCAGACAAAGGTCTAGGAAAAAAAAAAAAAAAACATTCAACCACTAAAGCTGGAGACGCATTAGAATACAGCTGCATGACCTCTCTGGGCAATCTCCTATCCTGTCCCTGAAGATTTTTAACAGCTATGGAGGAGATCCAACCTGTGTCAGCACAGAGCATTGGACTCTGCTTCCTCTTGAAGCCCTTTCCAAACTGACATATCCATTATTTTCTGTTTATATGCACCCTGACTCCATGAGTACACTGCTGTACAGTTGCACTCTGGCACAGCTGAAGCTGACAGGGTTTATCATAAGTACAGGGCACTATCAAAATACTAATAGCTGCAGAACAAGAGCTTTTCTTCAGCAGTCCATGGTTACTTTAAGACTTAAGGTCCCTACATGCTTCAGTTTCCTTGAAGATATTTAAGCATCTCTCAAGTTAACTCAGTACAGCTTGCTTTGTCTCAAGTGCAAATAAATACCCAGTAATACCAAATTCATTTCCCATCCACGAGGAATATAATTGCCAGGAAGAATTAGTATAGGTTATGTGTTACCTGTCATTTAAACAGGAAATAAAATACCCAACAAGAAATATTTAAGAGCAAGCCAAATAAACCAAACACTTAGCATAATCTACCCTTATAAGAGAGTCAAAACTAGGTATCATGCTGATTATTTTTTCATCCTTTCAAAAATCATTGTACCTTTTCACAGCAAGATTTGTCCCAGTTTGAAGATAATACATGAAAACAGATAAATTGCACTTGCTAGAGAAGTAATCACTTTCTTAGCTATTTTCAGGGACTCCACAGATTGATGTCAGTATCCATTTGCCTGTTATTTTTAACTGCAGTCATAAACCCAGCTGATGGCCTCAGGGAGGTTTCTATAGCTGCCCCACCAAATAGTATTTCTGGTCAGTATAGCATGACTACTCTCTTCAATACATACTCCCTAGTTTGCTCCATTACCCAAGAAGCCACATTTTTCCACTAGCCTAAGATAAAAGTCAGCTAGCAGTCATGAGATCTGATGGGAAAAATATCGTTTATGTAACTAGTCTTATGTTCAACAGTAAAATATACTTTTTCTTTACTGTGTACATTATATTTAAATGATTGGTGCAAGTAAATAAGAGAGGTCCCAAGGGACAATGAACCGGAAAACATTTAACAAGTTTCAGAAGCTCCAGGGAAGATACAGGGAGTATTCCCATCTGAAACAAAAGCATTTTAAACTTAGAAATTCCAAGTGCTCTTTTTTTTTAATCCCCTTTCTTAAGGTACATTCATTGAGTACAGAAGTGTGTACACAACGGGTGCTGGAGAGATTGGTAACACCACTCTGCTATCTCGCATTACTACCAAAACACTGTTCTGCACTGAGCTCCAAAAACAACTGTTCTGAAGTTGTTTTGGTTTACTCCATTGACAGCTAACATAAGCAGGATTTCACCCAACTGTCAGTCCTGTTTGTTTTAACTGTGTTAAAAGAGCAAGGCAAGATTTTACAGATGGGTTAGTTTTCACAGACTAAGCCATAACATCCATGGAACCATCTTTGTTAATTAAAGTGCATTACGAGGTAGTCCTTCCTTCACACTACAGCTCATGGTATTTCTTACACTTATAGCATACTATATGTTAAGCAAAATGATCTCCGATGTTTACCATGTGCTATACATTCACAAAAACGAGCACAGTTCCTGTTGGACCAGCATAGGGCTGCTTGGGCCATGCATCTGCACACAGAGGAATAAGCAGGATCACATGCTTTATTTTTTCCTGAATCATGCAAGAGGAAAACAGTCTTGTCAAAGCTTTATCCCTACACATACAGGTCCACACAGACTCATTAGCTCATATGGAGAACAGCTCAGGAACTTCCCCAGGGTGTCATTTTTTAGAAAAGGGAAAAGTATTTAATTCCTTCTTCTAAAGTGGTGCAAAATGCCCTGATCCTCATTCACGCATGGGACAAAACTCAGTTTCTGCATGATATTTAAATTTAATATGTTGCTTCTCAAGACCTAGGTTAGGCAAACAAAAAAACTTAGCTCTGCGAAAGGACTTCAGTGTTGCCTTGACTTCTTCTAATGCTTAAAGTCTTTTCTCACCCCTCCCCAGCTCTGAATATGTAATTTTTGTCCAGTATATCCCCTACTGTGTGATTCACATGCTGTTCTTAATTTGCCCCTCCACATTTGAGCAAACAAATTCACCCCTGTCCTGGGCAGATCCACATTCCCTCTTCTTTCTCTCCAAAGAAAAAACAAAAACAAAAACAATTTTCATTTGGCTTTTTCAAATAAAAACAAGCATCAGCTGTTTGTTCATTCTCCATCCTCAGCTCTGTCCCCAGCTCACCAGGGAACCAGCCCTCTGCATACTTACACAGCAGAAAACTCTTGACCCCAGGTTAGAATGTACTGTATGACTGTTCACGTTCAGTTGTTCAGTATTTCTACTTACTCTTAATTGTCGCTAAAAGGGATTTATTTATACCATCAGCTGTACATTGAAAGTTGCTCACTTATTACTTATATCCTGCATTGAGCTGTGTTCCCACAGCAGTATCTGGTGGCCTTTTGCTCACACACTCACTCACTGCAGATGGGATGAACATCAGCTCCAATCCCTCCAACTGTCTTCCCACCCCTTGCTGTAAACCAATGAGTTCTGATCAGAATACCTCAGGGCACTGTACAGTCCCTCAAAGTCACTTTTGTGTTGCTTCATCTAGCACTCTCTCTTAACAAGTATTTCAAATTGGATGATAGCACTAGAAGGTTTTACTCAAATGTAAGCAGTGCCCATTTTCCAGGCTTATTAAATCATAAAGCACTCGATTCACTTCCAAGGATTAGGTCCAAAATATCCTCTGGCTATATTGACCATTCAACAAATCGCATTATAAAAGTAGTGCTGCACTAAAGTAGCTCTAAAAGCCTGCCTTCCCTGGATTTTGCATGGTTATTATTACAATCAATACTGGGATGATTCAAATCCCTCGTTAACAATCTCCAAGCTGCCTCCTAGGTGCTCCTCTTATCTGTAGAAACATTTCACTGAATGTTTGTGAACTGCTGCAGGGATCCATAACAACAACTGGCCTTTTCATCATCAACTTCTGGCCACACCACTTCTTGTTTATTGGATACAGTATACATCCTTTGGGAAATCCATTCCCATCCTTAAGTGCTGATGCTAATAACAATTTTGTATTCCAAACCCCAAAATTCTAGACATTTCCAAGTTGGTTATCTACATACCATGCTCCTTAAAACATTTACTCATTAAAAAGTGAAGCTGCTGAAAACTAACAAGCCACCTTAACATTCTGTGTCAGGCATAAAAGGGGTTATAATGTGGGACAGAATTCCTTTTTAAAAACAAAGCAAGAAACTCACAAACCAGTACTGCATTTAATATTTCAGTTGGAACATTTTAGCTCTGAATATAGGATGCTTTTCCCTCCTCATCCCGCCCCCCCCCCCCCCCCCAAAAAAAAAAAGGATACTAAATGTATGTAGTTTGAGCTTTTTTTTTTTTTCCCGTTCCCTTATACTGATAAGTCAAATGCCAAATGGGAAGAAAAAACCTATTGTGTTTACACCCCTCCATCAGAGAAAGAAAATGCCTGCTTTCTCCTTCATTTGCAGAAAGGCTTCTTTTAACATGAGTTTCTAGAATCCAATACCGTGAAATGTATATTGTCATTTGAATTCATACATTGATGGAGACCTACAACACCACCTCCACTATATCACCTGAACTAAGTTTCATTATAGCCTGTCTACTACAAGGGTTAAATCAGTAAAATTCCAATGAAATTTCTACTCCATGCTCTCAATAGTGTGACAAATTGAAAGAAAAGGCAGGGGCACATAAAGGGTGCACTAATTTCAATCAGCTCTGTTCCAAGTGTGTGAATACCAGACAATGATTGGATCTCAAATTTCATCCTA
The DNA here is from genome assembly GCA_023055505.1 of Callipepla californica brunnescens. Taxonomy (NCBI): domain Eukaryota; kingdom Metazoa; phylum Chordata; class Aves; order Galliformes; family Odontophoridae; genus Callipepla; species Callipepla californica. Next base: position 44,298,472 of record JALIRH010000004.1, on the reverse strand, counting down.
TGTGCAAGTATTGCTTTGTTGTGAACATTTACATTAGCAGTTTAATCCCTTTAGGAAAAGAATACTAAAAATTGCTTTCAAAATGTTCCCTTCATTAGATCTGTTGCAATTTCTCTTGAAATAAAAGGCACAGTTTGAGTGAGTGAGAGCCTAGCAGATGAACTGTTAGAAACATTAGATAAGGACCTCTCAACCCCAAAAAGGAAAGAAATTGTACTGTACATTTCCCAACTGAATTGTTGCAACATTTTAACATCATTTTGGGGAATAGAATTTTAAATAAACGCTAGCAAATGTGTATCACATTCAAAGACTTAGAGAATATCAACCACAAAATAGAATTTAAAATGTGCAGGGAAGCCACAATCATATACAGCCACACATTTTTTCTAATCTTGCTTCTTTTTGGCCCTTCATGGTAGCTTATTTACAGTACTTGGCTGAGTTGGAGACAGGATGATGCCATTCAACCACAGGAAATCTCAGTTTTTTGCTTCAGCAAGTTACATTTTCAGAGAAAAGTTTGTAAGATTGTCTTAAGTCACTATTTCTTGCAGCTCACCAGTGTCCTGCATTAGAAACAGAGAAATGCAGCACTTTAACTGCTGTGTAAATAAAAAAAAAACAAAACACCCAGACAAGCAGTACATGCACTGGTACTGGCTGCCAGTTCAGTTTGTTTCTGTGACAGATGGGGCAGGGGACCCACAGGCCCACATCTCGGGAAAGGGGGAAACCATGACACATGTTCATGGGGACTTTGAAAGAAATTCTTGTGGAAAGTAAAAGCTGGTTCAGTAGCATTTGCTTTAGCTAAACTAGTTCATGCTTACTTCAGTCCTGGGACACGCACACAAGCAGTTTTTGTGACCTGATGCATGGTTGTGTCTACATTCTCAGTTTTCCCCAGATAACAAATAGAAAACTCCTAGCTTTTAGAGATGTATATAATTTTAGCCTTTGAGCAAATCACCTCAGATTGGTGTGTGTGTGTATATATGTATACACAATATACATGATCAATGTGATCAAGTTACTGTTCAATGAATTCACACTTCTCAGTGATAGAATACTTCATTTAAATATTCCAAACACACAGAGAAAAACATTTAAACTTCTTTTCTAAAAAGAGCTTTATCCATAAGCAGAAGTTACAGATTAGCCTCAAAAAAATTCTTAGCTTCTCTCTGCAGGTTTCTAGCATGTCAAATTAAGAATGGTAATACCAGATGAATGACATTGGTAAAGCACATTTTGATGATGACATTTGCTCACATTAACTACATCATTCAAGTTTCCAATAGTCTGTTTTTCCACTAATTAGTAAAATCAGAGTTTTTTTAATACATTAATAAAATAAATGGCTTTTCTGATTCACACAGAAGAGTTACAGAAAATAATGAATAAGACTAACATGGGTGACAGAACATAAAACTACAAAGATCTACAAATTGTTTGGTAATTGTGTCTTCAAAAATAGATACATCTTGCAGAAGCAACAGTAACATTAACTACAGACAACAGTTCTCACACTCCTCCAGGTTCACTGCAGTAATGATGTTTCAGAGATAGGCAAGTAGGAGTACACTTACATTTGTAACTGCTTCCATAATGGTGCCTCAATTAACTCCGCAAAAGTTGGAATAAATAGCCTGGTGGAAATGCCTAGCATTGTCCATCTGTTGTCTTGCTTGATAGCAAAAAAGGGCAATGTTATCTTTGCTCAGAACAGCCACCCATGACTTTAAATCTGAAAAGGTTAAAAACTTACGCTGACCTGTTTTATTGTTTGACATGCATAATGATACTGACAACAAAGACAGTAAGCAAGCCCTGGAGACTAAAAGTTTCTCATAAGCTCACTCTTCATCTACCCTCTGACATCAATTGCTCAGAAAGACAGCCAAGGAGAGAAAGTCCATTTGTTTGTGAAACTGACATGGAGAACAGAGACATATGATATTACTTTCTCCTTGGCAGCTGATTTTTTTTACATTTTACATTCAAGAAAAATGAACCTTCTATACTCAGTCCTAACCTGCAAAGATGAAATTGATGTGAGAATGACTAGAGTACATTCTTCAGGACCAACCTCACATTAAGAGGGGACTGCACAAAATAATATGCAGAAATCAAACTTAGCTTGAAAGAGCAGGAAATCTTCAAAACAACCAAATTTTGGGAAGCACATAGCACATCATTTGAATATTTTCTTCTGTTCTAGTGAAGCATGTGGTTAAAGTTAAGCATTTGGTTTGTTTCTTTTCTGAAGTACGAAGCAAAAAAGAGAAATAGTTATTTCCTTTTGATTTCATATGTGTGCTGACCATATAAGGAACAGCAGATCACACCTTCTCTACAACTGAGTCCATAGATACCATATACCTCTGAAAGAAATCTGAAGTAGGACTGTACCACTTTAAAATGCAATCCTAGGCTCTGCAGTATACCACTTACAGAACTATGTTGCTCCAACCAGCAAGAAACCAACTTTGCAAAAAGCTCTCACACAATTTCACAGGAAAGGAGTCATTATTGATAAACCACTTCATATAAATTGATCATATTCAGTATTGCGTTTTAGTGCCAGAAGTTCAACATCATCTCAAAACTGACTGGATCTGTGCTTACACAGACACCCAGTCAAACAATTAGGAGCCTAATCATTAAAGAGTTTAAGACAGAAAACAGATGTTCCAGCCAATTTTGTTAGAGCTGGGAGCCTCTGAAGAAAGACGTCTGGATTGTTTAGCTTGCTGCTTTCTGCAGTGCCAGAGATCACTTTTGTTACTGTGTTTTGAAGCGGTAATTTCTGAATGATGATGCTGGCAGAACTACAAACAAAGAATTACACTAATCCAATCTGGCTGTTACTAACACATCTAAGACTGCCTTCAGATTTTCACAGGTCAAGCAGGATTTAAACCATTATCCATTAATAAAACAGAAAGACACCATCCTAGGACTTTTTAAACTGCCTTTGCCTAAAAAGGTACAAGAGCCTACAGTGGTTACAGGACAAAATGCTAGAACCAGGAGCTCAATAAAGTTGTTTATGCTGATTGGACTGCCAACAGTCAAATTGCTTTAAGCAGATAAAGCTTTTACTCTAAGCATTTGCCAAGAAAATAGCCTTAACACAGAACTGCCTCTCCAGGGCTTTCCACATACGTATATGCTTAGTGTGACTGATAACCAACTGTTGAGGAACAAGAAGCATTCCTTTAGCTATGAATTACAATTTCACATGAGAATCAACTTTCTCCTCCCAGATTTGGGAGTAAAGACCAAGAGCTGATTCAAAGCTCTGGATCCAAAACACAGTCTCAGTCTTGTTACTCTCAATGGCATCTACAGGAACTACTCAAGGTTTTCTCAGCTTACTGGGTTTTTTTGGGTTTTTTTTTTTTGGTTAAAACTACCAAGACTCCTTTTGCAATTCAGAACACTTCAGAAAATGCAGTCAGAGTTTAACCCCAATGAAAAGCCCAGAATCCATTTAAACTTCTTACTTTTACATTGATAGGACCTAAATCCAAAGGGCGTTTAGTGATCAGAAGGGAAGAGCCCCTATTCTAACACCTTCTTGCAGAACTTAGTACCATCCACACAACCCACAAGAAAATAAAATAGTTTTGAATACTAGTATCCTGCTTCTTAACTGAATAGATGAGAGAGTGACTCAGATTCCACAGATAACTGTGACTGCCACTGTTCTGAGAGTCAGCCTAAATACTGAGGAAGGGAGCATCAGCCGTAACATAGAAAAAGCAAAGTTTGTAACTGTTTCTTTATGCTGAAGTTCCCCCAGAAGTTGAGGAACTTCATGAAGGTTGAACTGACTATTTTTTTCCTCTTTAAGTGAATAAAAAGATCAGAATTGCATGAAAAGTATTTTGACAGAAGTTACTCATTTAGCTCTCTCAAATTTCCTCATCTTTTTAGTGAACACAGGAAATAAGCATCCACGTTTCTTGCTTGTACTTTCTCTTGTTAGATGAAAACCTAATCAGCCACCAATAGAGCAGCTCTTTTAGACACAATTGAGCTCTAAGTCACAAGGAAATGAGCAAGGTTTTTCCTTTCTATGGAAACTTATGCTTCTTGCTCATTAAAACAATCACTCTACCACTGTAATTCTGCATACCAAGATGGTAAATTAACAGTGATATTAGCACACAGACAAATATCTCACTTCCAAGAATAGGTCTTAATTCTAACTGAAATTTCATTTTCAGTTACTTAACATTGATCACTCAATGCAAGAACTAAGCTGGTTTTTGTGGCTGCATTTCTCAATCTTTGAAATGTTCAGAATTCTGGATGCGGTATCATTCTGTGCATTGCAAAGATGGATTTTGCAGTGAATGTCTTTAACAGTAGTAAAGGGGAAGCAACAGGAACAGAAAAGCAGAATGTTGTCCCATTCGCATTAAAACCTTGGTGCTCTTGTCCAGTGGATATCAATGGTTGAGTACTAAATCAGAGACAGAAAATATCCATAGAAGGAAAGTATGAGAGCTATCTCAGAGCCCTTGATAAAGTCCTCAGATTTTATAATCCAGTGGAAACAGCAATTACTGCTAAGATCACATGTAAAACAGGGAGAACAATGGTTGAGATGCAAAGCCACAGGGAAGGCTTTCATAAACATCACTCCCTAATGGTCGTAATATCTTGCTGCATTTTACATGCCCCTTGACGAAGATCACTTGGTCTCTATCTGTGGACTGCAGCGAGGTAAGCCTGCATGTCTTCTGGCCTCCAGTCTATGTCTAGCCAAAAATAAGCTGGTAGTAGTAGAGGAAAAAGGCTTAATAGTACATCATCTTAGTAGAGACAGCCATACTCATTCACATCTGGCTCACATCTGCAAGAAGATTAAGCACATTGTCATCTGTTCTGCCACGTAGGTATACAGGCAGACCTTGCCAAAGGCAGATCTGTCCCTGCCTATTAATTACATTGTTAGCCAATTTAGGTCTCGGGATGCAATGAATTAAACAGGAAATCTGTGGCTTTAGCCATTTATGGTTTTGTACCCATATAGTGGCAAGGAAAATTATAAACCTTCAAAGGTACTTTAAAGAAACCTTTAGCAGTTTCTGACTTTCAGTCACTTGATTCCCCTGCACACACACACAAGCCAGCACAACTGTAAACCATGTAATTAGGAATTTATTAGAGATCCAGAAAGAGAGAGAAAAAGCAAGAAGCTAACTTCAGGATTCCCATTAGTTACAGCCACCTCAAACAAACTGGAAATAAGTAGTTATATAATAGCATAGCACTAAACTAGAATTCAGTGGGCAACTAAGAAAACCACCCAAAAGCCCTCTCCAGCAAAAGAGGCACAGTTCCCCCTAATCAACAGGAAATTCTCTTCCAAGCTCTGCAGCAGCTGGATCAAATCCTATCAGAGAAAGGAAATATACGTGATGTGTCTAGGACATGTGCAGTTACAATAAGCAGAAAGATTGATACTGCTTTTCACTAGACCAGAAAAGGTTGCTGTCAGATCCTACAGAAACACAGTGGTGTCTGACTTAAGCCAAGTCCCCCAAAACAAAGTTAATCATTTCTGCTGCAAAATTCACAAAAGATGATCTCCACCAAACGCTCCATGCAGCCAGGCCCCCAAATTCTGGATTAGCATCCAAATAAAATCTATTAAATATAGCTAAGGCATATAGATGTTTCAACTAGCATTAACATAAGATCGACAAGGAAAAATACAAAAACACCTGGGATCTTCAAGTATTAATACTAAGAAGGGGAAAAGATGAAAACAATGGAAAGTGAAGAAGAGCTGAGGTATATAAGGAAATATTTAAAGGCAGCAGTGTAAAAGAAGTTCCAGATGCATTTCTATAGTGTTGGTCTGCACATACTGGTCAGAAAGCACCTAATGCCCATGCTAAAAACAAGTAGCTTCCATTATTCCCCCCCTATTCCTCCATCACAGAAGTAAAATCTCATATGTGCTACAGTCTTACTGGGAGAGGCTAGGAAAAAGAAAATGAGGAGAAGAAAAAATGTAAAACCGTTGACAGAAACAAAACATCAAAGTTCTCCACTGCTCGTGCCAGAGAATTGGTGGCCCATGGATGCATCATATGTCTATCTGAGGTACAGACTGAGAATGGAATTCACATGTTCATGTTCAAATGCTTTCAGGCAGACTACCCAGATGTTTGTGCATAGTTGAATTTTAATAATATTCTCTGGGCAGAATGCGATGGACCCAACAATCCTGCCTTGATATGCAGAACATCTGCAGGAAAATGAAAGGCACAATCATAATTCAAGAAGCTAAAATTAACTCCTTGTGCAAGTTGCTTAACTAAAACTCAAATCATACTGATGAAAGAAAAGAGAAAGGTAACCCAGATTAAAACAACCAAAGAAAGGAGAAAATACATCCTTGCAGTTTTTCCAGTTTGGGTTGTGATTACAATGCTTTTCCACTGTCCTCATCAATAAATTTTCACAATTTTTTTTTTTTTTTTTTTTTTTGTCTGTATGTTACATGCTTATGCTTCTCTATGGTTGAAGAAACTTAATTATTTGGAAAACTTTAAACCACAGAAAACTCTCAAAATAAAATTAAAAAAAAAAAAAAAAAAGATGAAGTACGCAGACTGTGACCAAATGATTTCTGTCAGAAAACATTATTCCATATAAAGTTGTTGATTTTTGATGGTAGATTTGACACAGCCCACAATGACTTTCTTATTCATTTTCAGTCTTAGTGTGAAAGTTGGGTTTCTCCAGGAAACCAAAGCTCTAATTCAGTGTCAGTTCACACAAGAAAAGATAGAAAAATATTTGTTTGAAAAATATAAGGACAAATTTGTATCTCCATTTAAGTGATACAGAAATCTTTACCACAAGTGCTTGCTCAAGCAGATGATCAAGCTGTAGACTTTTAAGTTTCTTAAAAGACCATCAGAAATCATGTTGTTCGTTTAGCTGCTTTGAATAGTGAAACGAGCTGAATCCTTGCCTGATAATCCATGCACACTTGTGCAGTGCTGCACTCTGAAGAACTGTTGAAGAGACCCCATAAAAGGCCCCATGCTCGCTCGCTCTTTTTTTTTTTTTTTTTTTTTTAAACCTTCAGGTCTTCCTTAGGAGGAACACATACAACATGAGTATTTACTTGGCCAGATTCTAGGCATATTTGGGGCAGAAATCAGGTTCATACACAGAGTCACAAAGCAATTTACTTCAGGAGGCCAAACTTTAACTTATTCCAACATATCAGAGTGAACTTGAGCAAAGATCAGAGATGCTGTTCTACCAGCCTTTGGAAAAAAAGAATCCTCTACACGGCACTCACTCGCCATTAGCATTAAAACTATACTCTTCAACACAGGAGATATCTATTAAATGGCTTAGAAAAATCTTCTCTCAGTATGGAATTTTGCAAAGTAAATATGCTTAAGAGATCAGGCATTACCCACTTACTTCATCTTGTGTGTAAATCTGTCCTGGAAAGAAAGCCTCAACTTCACTTGAATCCATAATCTATATGCATTGTAGGCAACTTAGATTACTTAGAAAGGCCAAGTATGCTCATATACACCAGATACCACAGCAAAGGCATGTAGTCCAATAAACCCAAGAAAACACAACAGCATCAGCAAAACAGCAGCAAAAATGTTAAAATCCATTGACCACTGGCAGTTCCCTTGACTCTTAAAATAAATAAATTAATTAATTAATTAAAAGTTCTGTTTTAAATGGTGTCTCAGAAGCCTAGGAATCTGAAACAAAGCTCACTAGAAAATCCCCACTAGAATGGCATTGGAACTGCCAGGTCTTCAGGCCACACTACTGCCTCCTGCTGCATATCTTTAGAATCCAGAACACAAGCATCCTCTTCTGCCATCACAGTTCATCTAGTACAAGATCTTGTTCAAATCTGTTCTGCTTCTCCTCATGACCTGAAACTCATTTTCAATTCTCTCATCACACTGATGCCTCAGATTTCTGATTTTCAACTCATTGCTTCCTCTTCAGTCAAATCTATCTTCCCCAAACCGATTTTTATCACATTTCTTACATCTCCACCTCTGGCGGTTTTCCCCATACATTATAACTGTTCGTAAGTCCCTTACAAATTCCACCCTGCACTTCAGTTGACTATTCAGATACCAGCTTGTTTCTTTAAGATCTCCAAATATTAACTGTCTTGACTTTCTGAAGCAGAACTGGATAAGAATCAGTCCTCCCATGCCATAAATTTTCCTGAGCTTTAATTGCTTTTTTAATTCTTCTGCTGTTTCAGAACCAGATATAGCTAAGATCATTTGAAATTTTATTAAAAACAGAGACAGAGATGTCTAACTCAGTAGACAGTAAGTCTTCTAAAGGTATTCAGATGGAAAAAATCTCAACCTATCTAATTAACTGGAGATTTTTTAAAAACACATCTGAAGTTAATGTTGCTTATGTTATTCTCAGGACTTTACCTCTTTTCTCTCAAAAGAGATCTTAAGATGAAAAATCATTCCAGCAAAAGTACTTCATTCAGATGAATACATGGTAATCAATAGTTTTGGTTTCAGTGGAGAAAAAATCCTTGCTAAGAGAGCTCAGTTGCATCAACCTATACTTCTCTACAGCTCCTCTCCACAAAAGAAGTTGAATATTTCTTAGCTGAAGCTTACCCAAAGACATGTGTTAGGCATAACACCTTCACCTTGAATCTAGTCCTCCCCCAAGACACCCTTTACTCTGTCTGCATGCAGTGCTGTACGGAGCTAAGGATGTTTCAGTTTCTCAGCTTCTCCTACTGTGCTGCCAAAGAGGGAGGCTGAGGGGGCACAGAATCAGGACAGCTGATCTGACCAAAGGTATATTCCATACGTTACGGCATCATATGAATGATTGTGTGACACTTAACTATCTGCTGGGCTAAACCACAACACAAAGAGTCAGGGTAAGGTTTGAGAGTGGAGAGAGGCTGGAAAGAATGCAGGGTAAGAGTGCAAATTGAGTAGGTAGACAACACACATTGCTGGAATTACGCTAAAGGTTGCTGCATTTCCATAGTTCCTGTCTCATCTCTAGCCTGTTTCTTCTCCATGAAATTTTGCTTTTCCCCTGTTTTAATTACCTTCCTAACTGGATTAGTTTGTTCCTACGCAGGGGATACTTACAAAGCTTTATTATCCATGACTAGTTTTATTTATCTTCTACTGTACTGTTCCAACTCCTTAATATCCCTCCCAACCTTTAATAGACTGTTATCATTAAGTGGTTCCCTTTAAGATGGAGCCAGAAAGGTTTATTTACCAAAGTTTTTTTACTCTCAGAATAAGTATTACTGGCATAACATTTCTAAATCTATTATTTTGTATCAATCATCAAGAACAGAGGGATTTCCAATATTCAGTTAAGAAACAGGCTAACAGACTATGAAAGCCTTTATAAAAACACTGACGATATTATCATATTACAAAAAAAAAAAAAAAAGAAAAAGAAAAAGCTGCTGACAAAGGAAATAATACTTATTTCTAAAGCTGCTTTCCAAAACCACTGTTAGAGATAGAAGGATAAGCTGTTGTAATCCTAGGTCTGGAAGCAGCAATACCAAAGCTTTCAAACTGCTGTAGGCAGTAACCAGGAGACCTTTTCCCCCTCCCCCTTTCCTCAGCTTTAAACTTCTTTCCAGTCCACTGAAGTGGGAAATGCAAGCAGTGATACTGTGGCCACTTTCTGCCACCAAACAGATGGTGACTGCTGGAAGCCAGCAGCACAGCTCCCAGTCACTGAAACTTTATTGGGAGCGCCCACCAGTGTGAATAAATGTCTTTAGACGGACTAATTAAAAGGACTCTCTTCATTAGTTAGGACCATCTGTTAGGCCACAGACCTGGTGGAATTGCATACAGGTGGACATTCCTAGGTGGAAATCAGCAGAAGAGCAACTCATGGCTTGTAAAGCTACTGTGATCCAGTAACAGACTAATGAGGTTTCATGCAGCATGTTCCTTCAGTCTGTATCCACAAAGATTTTTACTCCTCTCTCTCAGCCAGATAGGTATCGTCTAGCTCACCAGGCTCAAAAGCAGCTCTACTCTCCTGGCCAAATGTTCCAGGTATCTCTGGATGCATCACAAGGGGCTGTTATCCTCTCAATTCTCTTGGTGTTTCCATGCAGAAGCAAAAGGAAGAGAAAACAGTTGTCAAAGATGACAAAAGATTGGGTAGTGAAAGCTCACCAACCTAATAAATGTGTCACAAGCCTAAAAGCCCAGACAGATAACTAGAGAAACACTTGTTTATAAAACCTGCTCCTCAAAACACCAACTTTTGATCTCTGCATCTAGACTTCAAGTCTTCATACATGGTCTGACAATCATATTCATTAGTAACAGAACTCCTGAAACCCCAACATCTTCTGACTGCTCATGTCATGAACTTTAAAAAACTAAAATGAGAACGGAGCACCAAACTTTCTTTTAAACCGCATTTACTTCTGTGTAAGGGTTAAAAACCCCAATCCAAACACATTAATACAAGTACTAGTCATTACAATTCTCCACCACTATCCTAAATGCTACCAACTCTTCCATGAGTGACAGCTGGAAAAAGGAGACTTCATTGCTAGGAGAAGATTAAAGGTCAGGGAGGAAGCATTTTCAAGAAAAAGTTGTTTCAGGCCTTAGTATACATAAAAGGTCATTTATTTTTTTCCTGTTATACATCACCTTTAGACAGTCACAGAGTTAAGGCAACACAGACATCCAGGAAGCTGGCTAGCCAACATACAAAGAGCTTTAAAAAGAGCATAAAGGCCAATATGTTCCTATTTACAATATTTTGTGACCCTAACCTAATCATCATGTTTTATTTTCTAATTTTATAGCTCTGCTCTTTCAAGAGAGCCAGCTGCCAACATTTCATCTCCACTGGCCGAAGGAGCAGCCAAGTGTCTGCTTCACAGCCAACGTCAGTTACTGAGCCATAAGCAGCTAATATGAGATTGTGAATGCACAAAGTAGCAGCTGATGCCCTTCTGCTGGAAAATTAGACTCAAGTTTTAGGCACCTAAGGATTCTCTCTTGACCACAAATATTTCTGGGGACCCAATTTAATATTATTTGATCGAACTTGGATTTAAATTAGTGCAGCCAGTAGAACGACACAGATTTATGCCAGCTGAGGAAAGAACTATATTTTAAATATTACATTCTTGTGTTTTTGTTCAGGAATAAACAGGCAGAAGCTCAAGACTAAAGAAATTAAAATGCCATTGTGCAATTTCAGGGCCAAATAGAAGCATGTATGCTGAAATCAGAAGACATCGATTAAAAAAAACTTGACAGAAAAAACCAATTTTTTCTAGTGTGGGAGACTACGTGCTTCAGAGTAAGCAAGAGTCACTGCTTATATCTAATGCTGATCAAAAGCTGTAAGATGGCCTGTGCATCTCCACCACTGTGTAAACAGCAGCCACGACCCTCAGATTCCTTCAGATGATATCTCTTCAAGCAGACAAACCATTCGTAGTCAAGCTGTAGAAAATAGTAGTAGTGCATTCCCATTGCTTGAGAATGGCATATTGTTCCAGAGAAGCATGGTTTCTTCACAGGACTTTCAGTTGTAAGAGAACTTTCCAGTCATTGCTAACACTGTCTCTGCAAGCCGAGCTGATGCACAGAGAGGACACCAACAAGTTAATCTTGCTCAAGTCCATCTTAATTTAATTCATAGGAAAGAGCCATATTAATGCCCCCTAGAAGACACGAACTTGAACATGCTCTGAACAGACATGCATTTGGATGGGGATTCTTCTCAAAGAGATACACTGAGTTGAATGCTCATCAAAGAGTGTCTGGCTATGACTTAATGCAGCCAGGAATTTTTCCTGGGGAGCAGAGGCTTTGAAAGATCTTGTTAAAGATCATGCTCATTGATTGCCTTCTAAGGCTGGATTGCACCCAAATTCACCAAACTCACTCAGACCTTCATCTAAGAATTTGCACTGCACTTCATTTGGCCTTTACTGACATTTTGCAGAAGACCAAGCAATACTCACTCAAAATCATTCCAAAGCATTATTTTTACACACAAAAATGCAAATAAAAAGCAGGCATCCCAGATTCAAACAGGTTTTTTAGTATTCATCTCCTCTACAGATACAACTGAAATGGAGCCTGATACATAAGCAACACATACTTCCTAAATGGCAACAGTGAATTAGTAAATGACATCAAACTTTCACTAGACCATGAAGTAAACTTCAGAGAGCAATTAAAAATGCATGTAAAGCATGAAGATGTTTCAGCTAGCAAAGGTATCATCAATTGTTTTAATAACATTCTTATGGCACGTAAACAGACGGGCTCATCACACACCTATAATTCTATGTAAGCATATTTATGGGGAAGGTGTGAGCAATACTGTAGTTTAACCTTGAAGAGATTTTCTCCCCCTGTGCCCATCATATTCAGGTGCACCTTATAAATTTCCTTCTGACAAATACAGAATTCCTGTTTACTTTGATTACACAGGATACTATAAAATACTTTAAACTCTCCAATCATACCTCAATAAGTAAATACTCATGATCTTAACTCTAACCAGTGCATTGCCTGTGGATGATACTGCTTAAGGTATATAGTTCAGCATTCTAACCAGGTAGCAGCTCCATATTGGAAATCTAGGAAAATGAAGAGAATCCTACCTCAAGACCTTCAAGTAGTGCTGAGCCTCAAGAAGTGTCAGAAAAGATACAATTGAGCTTTTGCAAAGATTCTAAGTGTGCATACAAAACAGATTAAAGTATATTACATTTGTACAGGAGAAAAAAAAAAAGGATAACAAATTTAGAATAAAAGTTGAATAGGAATATTAAAGCAAATAGTCTTAAATATGTGGCTCTGGGCAGCCAGGTACAGTGGTTGGTGAGGGTAGCAGGAGGGTTGAAACTTTATCTTTGAGGTCCTTTTCAATCCAGGCCATTCTACGATTCTATGATACATATAACCTCACAACTTGTCATTCCAAATCAAAAGTAGTACTGGTAGTAGAGAAGGAATGACTCATATATGGGCTAGTGTTTACTATAATAGCATTCTGAAACCACTGGCAATAGCAGAAGCACAAGGAAACAAGCAAGATCATTCAGTTAAATATGCCATTACAATGCAAGCACAGTTGTTTTAATACACACAGGCCAGTAGAAGATTGGTGCTCATCACTTAATGGCATATGATTATGTTTGTATCAGAAGCAGATACAGACAGGCAATGCAGATGCCCACAGATGCTACACAAGCAATGAAAAGCTATATTCAAGGGAAAACTGGAAAAACTTTGCCCTCTTGCAGATGATGTGCCTGGATAAAGGCAGACTGGTATTTTCCCTTGTCACATATCAGTGGATAAAGAGATAGTATAAAATCTTTCATTTCTTGATTACATGCAGCCATAAATGCCAGCTTGTTTTAATTAAAAGGCTGGAACATCAGCATTTAACAGGGATTAAAGACATTGTTCAGAGAACTTCCCTTTCCCCTCCTGTGGTATGCCACTTGGTATTACATTTCCCCACACCAACATTTGAAAACTCTTTTTTCTCAGCAGTGCTGTGTGGGATTCCCAGCACATTTCACGAATTCCACAAAATACTGTGGAGATGATTCAATGTTCATCTCAGCTACCCAGGTATGGGTTTGAACACACTTCATTTACTTCCTCTGTGCTACAGTCAGTCTGAGAAATTCTAAAATTATTCTTCTAAAGCAGAATAGAAGTTAACTACCTAATGTCTTAAGAAGGCTGCTGCTAGTCTCCAGCCTGGCTGTATTTGCTGTGCATTATGTAGCGAACACCACTAATCATCATTTCATACTGTAATGGTTCACATAACTTCAGCCTGTTTCCAAGATCTAGTCTACCATTCACATTTACCTCTACCTTATATTTTACATACTTTTTTTAACCTCACCTCTTCAAATCAGTGCTAATAAATTTAGAGATATTAACTTATGTCATAATTTTGTGCTCACGCTATTTTAAAGAAACTTTGATGTAAATAACTAGAGCAGGCAAAGACAACAAGAAATAGCTAATTATTTTAGCGCTTTAAAAAAGAAAAATAAAATTAACTTAAGGCTGCAAGTCAGGTCCCCTGCAGCTGATACATCCACCTTTACACAGACAAAATCCCTCAGTCAGATTTCCATCAAAATGCAGTTTGCACAGTCATCATTGTTCAGATGAATCTGGAGATTTAAGCAATTAGGTCGAACCACCTTACTAAAAAGGTGACCCAAGAATCACAGAGGCTAATGCGAAAGAAGGAGGGCTTTACCTACAAGTATGGCTAAAGCATCCAATATTAATATTGGAGATGAAAGCTCAAGTAGCCCATATAGCCATTTTTGTTGTAACGAAACAACATATTTCACCCAATACTCTCAGGATGCAATTAGAAATCAAATCCTAAAGTTTAACTCTCACTCTTTCCTTTATTTAAGGCAGCTTACCTACCCAGATGCATATAGCTAGTATAATACCGAGTGACAAAAATAGCCAAACCTGATTGCCAGCAATTAAATGAATGAACAGCCTTGCTTTCTTCCATGACCTCAATTCACACATGGCTGAGACTTAACCATAAATGATTTCAGGGACCTCTAAGCCCTCAACATCAGGGCTGGTAGCAATGAGTTCCAAAAATTAACAAGAGCAAAGTAAATAAGTTACCTACTTCACATAGTCAGTCCTGCTTACATGTTTCAAAATGCATGTATATACACATGCAGAAATACACTGGCACAGTACCAGTTGTAAGCTTCAAATTAGGGATCTTACTGCAAAGAAAGTAGAGTAACCATGATGTTGTAGTAAATAAGAACATATGTGAAATTCCCCCAGCATGTCAGGTGTAATGGCACCTTAAAACATTACATCTTATGCCAAATGCATTGCTAAAGAGTGCACATTTTCTTCCTCTGGTTCATGAGACACAATCACTTCCCTGCAGAGCCCGGGGAGCCGTTGCAGTTACGCTCACTGACACCTGCTGCATTCTTCTCCCTGTGTGGCAGAAGTCATCAGCTGCTGCTTAGAATAGCTCAGAAGTCCTTTTGCACAAATCTGGTAGAATGAGCTGACCCCAATACATGGCAGGATATAACCTTACCTTATAAGACACATATCATCCAACTCTTTTTTTAACTGCATTCTTTCCCACTCCACAGCAGACCAAAGATTTATTATATATTTCTATCACTGTACTAAATTGAAATGCTTTATATTTTACTGCAGGTTTTCAAATAGAAAGATAGGAACAAAAATTTTAAGTTTTATGTATTTAAATAATGTTAAAACATAAATGCCAGCAAGAGCTGCAGCAAATTGTGAGGTAAAAATTGCTGCTTTATTTCTTCTGCAGCTCACACCAGCACTCTTTCCTGTTCTTCCCTCTAAATTAGACACATGGTTATTTAAATGCATTTACTTAATTTCATTTAGCTATGCACTGGCTCCTTCCTCCGCAAAGCAGATTAAAAAAATCAGGCAGATAGTGATCAAATGTTTTAATAGATCACCAGTTGCAAGGACGTGGCTATTTTACCCTTCCTTCTCTCCAATCCTGAAGTAACTTGAAGCTCACTAAGCTGCAGAGGGAACTGAGACTCACCAGTTGGTTCTGACCCCATAATTCGGGCAGCAGGGTAGAAACCAGCCCTGACTTCTACATTTCTGACCTTTGCTTTCTGACAGGGAAAGCCAATCTGAAGAAATACATCAATAAATTTCCTCAGAAGGAGAGGAAGAGTCTGATCTTCCCCTTCTCATACAGTATATTGGAGATGAGACTATCATGTTTCTATTCAACAACAAAAAAATGTTTATTTCACTTGAAATAGGTAGCAGGAGTTTAATATTATACTCTTTAATTAAAAGGAATTTTCTGGTACAACGTGCAACCAGTTTTAATAATCTCTGATCTGATCACTTGAAAATCTCAAACAATAATTACAAGTTTAGGACAGATCCTCAAGCTGGTATAAACTGAAGAAATTCTTCTTACAGATTTATGCAAGGTTGAGGTTCTGGAGTTTCAGCGGAAGGTATTGCTGGTTATGATTCATTAGAATATGATTTCTGTAGAATAGTAAATACTTGTTTAAATAATAGAGCTCAAATTGTACGGTGTCATTCTTCTAGGTATACTAAGCCAATCAATTTGCATCAGCAAGTGTGTGGTTTAGTGTTACATACCAGAGATTCTAGCGCAAGAAATGATGTATGGATGGGCCAGACCTATAAGTAGGAGTAGAACCAGCAATTTCAGGGCACCCCCCTATCAATTTAGATGAGATGATCATTCAGTTCAAGAATCTGACCTTTTCCTCTTTTCCTCTGTGCAAATTCCCATGCTAAGATGGGCTTTCAGAGGTTAATTTAAGAAAATTATTTAGGCATTTTTGCTGGCAGTACACTGGATGAATAACATTAAAGCTTTACTTCTCACAGGGCCATCGTGCAAAAAAAACATTGCCCATTTTCCCTTTACCTTTTCCTACTTATATTTCCTTGGGCAAAGTTTTCTTACTTGCTGAAATGAAAACCTCATCTCAGAGAAGATTTTCAGAGGTGGAAATAAAATAAATTCAGAAATCACCTCAAGTTTCATACATGTTATTGCAGCATGCAGAATTGAACTCACTGTCTTTATGTCTACACATTCATTTTGTCAAGAGAGACTCAAGCCATGAGAGTAAGGTTGCATGCAATTCATTTTCTTGCCATCTAGCTTCCTCCACATGAAGACTTAAAAGTTAATTGGTGTGTTTCATAGGCACCATATCCCACAGAGGTGCCAGAAACCTTGTTAACACCTACTCTCAAACAGTTAAATGGACAATAATTTACAGTAGGTAGAATCCCACTAATCCTAGCTCTGACTGGTTAAAACCAAGGCTCGTATCACCATTAAAATTCTTTAGACACAACTCAATTATTACCATTATAAAATAAGACCTTGATGTTATTTTCATATGAAATGCTAAAATGAAACAGAAGTCAAATCCTTTAATTTGCCTACAAATCAAATTCAAATCCAGGTATAATTGGATTTAATGCAGACTGAATCTCACTGCTTTACTTCAACATGACCAAACTCAGCTGAATTAGTCTGCTACAAAATAGTTGTATAGTCTAAAAAGGTAGAAATTATTCAAGAAAAGACTGGTAGGTACCAAACAAGTACTGGAAAGAGATACAACCTGGATGATCAATATCTCTGCAAGCCTGAAGCAAAAGCAGTCTAAGTACTTCACAGCCAGTGTTCTCACCTTGGTAACAAGATCAAAAAGATTAAATCCAAGGGGTGTAATTTTCTCCTCCCTTGTCACTTCCCAAAAATGTTAAGTACAGGTTCTTTTCCAGCAATCCCCATACAAAAGAATAAAATGAACAGCAGTGTAGTTCAGTCTATTAAATGTCACCCCAAAAATAGGTAATCACCATATGCACATTAAACTGATATACTCCTTTTGTTACAAGGTTCCCTTTTACTGCCTAAGTATATTACCAGATCTTAATTGATGTGCTGATGAAGACTCCTGGAGTTGCAGTTAAGACATGCAAAACTTCATCTGGCAGATAGTTCTTAACAGTGCTGACAAAAAAAAAAAACTTCAAAAAAACCAAGTACATGAGCATGGTATGTGTGATAGATCTGGAATTATACAGAATATTTCTCCTGAAAACTCTAGACTAATAGTACACAATCTGATTTAACTTCATCCTAACGAAATACTTAACAGGTACTCTTCTTTCTCCATCAGCTTCTCTTCCTTCATCAGCTCTTTCATAAAATACGGGAAATAGGAGAGAAATCCTTATGGAGTTGACAGGGATCTTAAGAGTGGCAGTACATCAAGGGCAACCATGAGAAAACTTTAAATTAGATATCAAAAGAGAAAATGGAAAGCTCTCCAGACAGGCCAAAGCAGGAAGCCATCTCACAGAGATGTCTAGTTTTATTCTTTTATGAATTGACAAACCTCGTGTTTCTTATAGATTATTTAACAACATAGGAGGCATATACACATAAACATACACTGGTGTTGATGGGATGAATAAATCCTGGTGCAACTGAGTGAACCTACATTAACTTCCCAACATCTACACCGTTCCAAATATAAAGAAAACAAAATTTACCACAAAAAAAAAAAAAAAAAAAAAAAAAAAAAAAACTAGGGGAATAGGAAAATTTGAGAGGAAAGGAGAATTCTACAGAAGAAAGCAGACATCTGAAAAGCCACATCTGCATGCATGTGCTCTGAATTTACAGTCATATTATACTACTAATCAGGTCACATTATTTTCAACACATGAGGACAGAACCTTTAAAACAAAACAAGGTTTTCAGTATCCTTTCACTGGCTCCCCACTTTCTTTTACAATCAATATTAAAAGCTATTGCTTGTAAAATTATTCTCCCAAGCCCAAAGCTTTCTGCTTAGCTACAAATTTTATGTGCCTGTCACTCACCCTATGTAAATAATGTCCACCCCAATCCAAAAACTGGGGAAGACTGGAGAAAAACAGAGAAGGAGTCACATCACAAAGCTATAGACCTTCAAATACTTTCAACACAGAACTAAGCTTTCACATCTATTTCAGTTTGACAGTTATTTTATTCATCTGAGTCAAAAGACAGATGCCACCTAGACTCTCAGTAGACCTAGTCCAATTGGCACTGCTAAGCTCACATAAGCTTGATGCACAAAGCTACGAAATCTAACATGAGTTACAGAGTTCTTGCCACACAGATCTGCTTTCTGCTAGAGCAGCAGGAAAATATAGGGAACCAATCTGCTCAATTTGAATTTTTTTTTCCAGCTCCTCAAAGAGTTCAACTCAGCCATTCATTTGCTGGGACAGTTGCTGCCATCATGCTAAACTGACACAGAACTATGAACAAAGATCACTGGTTTACAGCAGAAAGATTCAAAAGAAGCAAGCAGCACAACATAACTACTGCACAAAGAGGTTTATGGGGAGATCTGTCTGATCTTATCTCTTGCCTTTCTCCAAAGCCAGAGGTGGGCTCCTGGGCACACAGTTCTGCATTATACCTGGAAGTCAGATCCAGACAAACATCTCACAAGAGCCACTTCCATACAGTTTAATTTTTTACAGATGCTCTCAAGGATCTACCCACAGCTCAGCTGACTTACCAGAGAAGATACCTTTCTAGATTCTGCATGAGTGGCTTGGCAGCAGCAATAAAAATGGTCACAACTGCCACTGTTCAGCATGCACATTTTCCTGTTTGCAGGAGTTAGCGCAGATAGAAAACAATTCATTTCTCCAAGATGCAGGCAAGGAAACTCATCCCCTTCAAATAAGAATACTAGCAAGAGAGCTTCTCACACTTTGGTGCTTTAGGACTGAAAGTTTTCCTTGCATCAGGATATTAGCCATCACATTTTAAAGGTGACATTTATTTCATTTCTTTAGCAGCAACATTGAAATCTTTTAACACTAGCATCATCAACTGAGTCAGGAATTAATAAGGAATTAATAAGGACCATTTCCAATATACTTATATCCATCTCCCTTCACACAGACAGATCTTCGGGTACATGAACAATTCTACCATGAATTGGTAGAAGCTTTAAAAGCTTCCTAGTTATTTTACTCCAAGAGAAAGAAATAGTTAAAGATTTTTTAAAGCCAAGAGGCTGACTTTTTTTTTTTTTTTTAAACTGTATGAAATGAATTCAATTGAACACAGCAACCCAGTGGAATCCCTAGATTTCTTTAAATGAGCCCCTACAGCAGATAATCTCCTCTTAATCAGTTTGACACTCTGATAAATCAGCTCCTATTTCCTAAGCATAGGGAGAAAAAGAGCAACTGAATCAATGCTCGTTTGAAACTGAATATGTTGATAGAAGCTATTTGTACATGTAAATGCCCGAAAGCCTCTAATTTACAAACACAGGCAATTCATTTCTATTTTAAGTCCATGTTCATCTAATCATAGCATATTTTGAGGGATTTTATGTTAGCCCACATACATATCATTCCGCTTGTCTGCGCTACAAAATTCACTCGAGTATACAAAACAAACTTGTTGGGCTGAGTAATAGTAGTAATCCATCTAATCATAGTCAATTCAGCTGCTGGTTGCTTATGGGCATCTTTTACACATTAATTTCAAGACTGAATAAGCAACATCAGAGCAGCTATTAAACAAAAGCCTGTTCATAAAGCTATCAGCACTGAGCCTAATTTTCAGAGGCTTGTGATCTGGGAGAATGCTCTTAAAGTAAGCTTACCAGCTTTAACCTTTCCATCTGTCACTAGACAAACCACGCAAGTCAAGTCAGAGTATTGATTTATTACTAAATAACACTTCTGATCAGTAATTTGGTCATTTAGAAAGAAGACAATTCAACAACAACAAAAAAAAATACATTAAACACTTTGCTTATTCCCAGCCTCAACTGGTCTTTTTTTATCAGTGATTCAAAGTTACCCCAGTGTTGGGCATTATGGGATGCTCAAGTGGCACAAGCAATGTTTATGAAATATTTGTTAAATATTTTTGAGAAGGGATACCACAGCTAGTCTAATGTTGAAGACATTCAAGCCTCCCCCCTTGTTTCCAGCTCCCTCAGCTGGCAGGCATCAGTGGTGACCAGCACCAAGCAGTTCATAATCTACTCACACACAGGTCAACACTGCAGCTGCTTTTGTTTAAACCTGATGATTTATGCCACCTTACACTGTCACAACAGAGAAATAAGGTAGTCCAATAGCTTGTGGCTTCAAGGATGCATATAAAATTAAGGGTCACATTTAACAAACTGAGTGGACATTCCCACCTAGAACAAGCACTCTCTGGTCTGGGTGCCAGACCAGCTTCAATTCACGGAACTGTAGACAGAATCTGGTCACATGGACCATGATTCAGAGATGCCTAGGGATGACACCTCCATCTCACTCCTCAGCATGCTGCACAAGCAGCTCTGACTACTGCAGCAACTTGTTCATCACAGGGGAACAAATATTTCCTGCATTGGCCATAGGCAAAGGTATCAAGCAAGATCAGTTAATTCCACCAAGACAACACCACAACAATAAACTCAACACTAAAGGTATCGGAAATCAAGGAGAATGAAGATCCTTCTGCCTGTTCAACACTACACAGAGGGAACATCAACAATAAATCAGAAGGGCATTCTGTGCAGGTATAGTTGAGCATAAGAAGAGATAAGAAGCACTGGTACTCATTGAGAATGAAAACTACATGAAAATCAAAACCAGTTCCTCCTGAGAAGTTATGGATTTTCGCTTTTTAGTCTGAGATATGGAATGCAGAGGAAAACTCCAAGGATGAAAAATGGGTATATAACAATATATAGGGATGGCTTTTCTAATGTGTGCCTGGAATGCCTTCTGCAAAATGCCATTCAAGGATCCAACCTTTTTTATAACTGAACTTTAGAGATAGGTTATATATTCCCTGGAGGCCCCCAGTACAATCACAGCAGGCAGATCATGGAATGCATGGATCAAAGGAAGTCCACTGATGATATAATAAAAAAAAAAAAAAAATCATGCAAGGATTAGGTTTTTTTTCCTAAAATTAAGCTTTTGACATGAAAGGCAGGTATGCATGGTGAAGTCACTAGTTCAGGTCTAGTATCATTCACAGAACCTAAGTTCACAACTAAAATTTGGAAACTGTAATTTTAGGCTTTACATTTCTGTCTCCTTCTGTCATGAAAAACATACTAAGATCCATAGCTTGATTTACAAGAACACCTTTCTTTAGCAAGTGCTTGTTTGCATAAGACTAAAGGCATTTAAAGTCTCTTTATCCAGTTAATAGAAAATCAACTTAGTTATTAATATAGCTTTTGAGTTGTTGATTTAGGAAAAAGAAAGGTCTTCAACAATTAGCTCTGCTATTCAGTCCATTTGAAGGCTTGCTACACACAATAAGACACCTATAAAAGTATTCTTGATCAAAGATACCATTAATACATCATTATTTGGGATACGGCATCCAGATTTCTTAATTAGGTTTACTAATCACCATAAATCTCCTAATGTTCCAGTTAGATGTTTTTATTGTACAAGGTATTGCAGTAGTAAACAGACTGAGAAGCTAAGTATCTTGCCCTCAGATCCCTTAAATAGCCTTAGGCACATTCAGAGCACCCTTTATATTAATGAAGTCTGCTTTATAGTTAAGTCACCAGATTGGTACTTGAGAGATCTGAATTCATTCCTTTCCCATACATGTTTTGTGTTGTGGCTGGCATGCTTCCAAATAGCTACAGGTCCATCCCTTAGTAGGTGAAACTAGTGACAGGAGCAAGAGTGGGGAGTTTCTAGATAGGACAGAGTGTCAAAATAACCCAGCCACATAAAGCACAAATAACCTCACACGGTAATGTCTTCTGTATCAAGGAAGATGAAAAGTAACACTTCTAGTCTTAGGCAAGATGAGCTAAAGGTTAACCCAAGCAACCCCAACTGAGGGTGCATTGCAAACAAGGCAGCTAATTCCACCTTCCCACCAAACTATAAATGCAATCTCATCAAGGCAGTCATGAAGCCCCAAGGACGTGGTCAAGTTAATGCTAGTGCACTGTACTTTCACATCACACCTTACTCTTTTTGTCTATCAGTGCTGTACAGGCTACTCTGTGATAAGTGCAGCTGCGCAGATTTTATGGAATCTGAGGCATCTGGACACAGACTGAAGACTTTGGGTTTAATAACAGCAATTTTTTCTCCAAAAAATATTGCTGTGAGTCACAAGATCACCAACATGCGCAACTGAGACTCAGTCCATTGCTGATGAGGTCTGCAGACTGAAAAAAGCTAACAGATTTGAGCTTGTTGAAACCTTTCAAAGCATTTTTGAATGCCTATAATACGACAGTCCAAGGTGATGTAATAGCATTGAAAAGTTCTGAAGCATCTTTATAGCCTGCAACCTCTTGCTATCCCAGGTGTATAGGAATTCTCCATAAAAAGCCATCAAAAACTGCATTTTCTACAAGTTTTATGTATATATAAAAACACATGTACACTTCTTTAAAGAGTCTGGAAGATGAAAGACTTTAAAAACTTGGCAGATGTGTTCTTGAAACAAAATGATATTTTCTAGTCAGAAAATTCTAATCCTCTTGTTCATGCTGAATGAGAAGGCACCTAAAAGTCCACCTGATTTATACAGGACTGCTCCCAGTATCAGGCCTGCTCAGATGAGAACTTAGCATAGAAGCTCTGTGTGCAAAGCCTTATGAAAATTTGAACCAAACTCTTCAGTTTGCTCAAATCCTTTGTATTTCATTGAAGATAGTTACTACATAGCCAGTTTGTGTCAGATAAAAGGTTGGTCCAAAGAACCATGTTTTCCTCTCAGAGTGAGAAATTAATCTGAATTTAGTAGGCCTAGTCTAGGCCTTTCAAGAAATGTTCTCCAGGATCACGTATATGAACCATGACTTGACCCTTCAAGTTCCTCCTGATAATATCAACATAAAAGCATCACAACATGTGATCCAGTTACCAAATAGTGACTCCCTATTTCTTTTTTTTTCCCCCCAAGCTTTCATAATCAGATATGCTCAGACTCAATCTCATATTTATTATTTTTTTTACATGATAAAGCATGGGCATTGATAAGAAATACACCAGCAGGTTATTATTTAAATGTGGCAAGTGCCACAGGACATGTAAAAATGCACATAATAACATGCACCAAACTATGTTGCACAGAGCCTGCATGTGTACACCATTGTACAGAAAATGCTGTGCAATAACTTACTGCTTAAAGCCACCCCATGTGTTGAGAACACCCCTACATATTGCAAATACTGCTGTTGCTTCATAGAATATCCTAAGCCAGAAGGATTTAATGATTCTTGTGAGTTCTAACTCCTTGCTATCCTAGTATGACAACAGCAGACTTCAAACATCTTGCACCTGGAGTGAGTATTTGAAGCAATGAATTTGCCTCTCTTGACAGGTCAGAGTGCTTCATATACTTTTCTGGCAGCTTCAAACAATTGAAACCACTAGCTTCTAAACTCTGGCTGCCAGCATAGTCATGGTAGATGTGCTCCCAGAGAAACAATGGTGTGATAGCAACTTTCACTAACTTCCTTCATTCTCGTGCTTCAGATTTATTCAGTAACTTGCTTAATAAGAGCACTATTAGGTCAATAAGACCTAATACTCAGTGTTTATTTAACTCTTTCTTGGATATGTTCATAGGGCCACTGCCATATAATTCATATCATGCATTTGCTTCAACATTTTCATTCCATCAGTTGTCAAATGCTCACAACACGAGATCTCTTCTCTTCTCTACAAGGAAGAAAAGCTTAAGATCAACAGAAATGACCACCTGGATCTGACTTAAAAAAAAAAAAAAAAAAAATACAGAGAAGATTTGATTTTTGAAGCATTCCTCTATAGCCAATATGTTCTTCAATAGCTCTCCCAGTATCAGCGAGCCTGCTCATCTTAGGGGAATTACATTTGATAGCATATTTAGTTCACAGGACCAGCACAGCTACATTAAACAGAGGCTGCTAATAAAACATTACATCTCTCTCCCCCCAGCACTCCATTTGCCATGATGTAAAAGGCAGACACCCCATAGAGAAATTAATCAGGAAGAAGGAGAATGAATCTAAGGAGTGAAAATTAAAGACCCCATGACATCTACATCCTTATACTACATCCAGATGAAATGGGGTCCCAAAACTCAAGGACGTATTAAGATCCTTCTGAGAGATGGAAGTGGTTATAGAATCCAGAATATTAACATTATCAATATAAATTACAGTTTTAAATTGAAAGATTTCTCTTCGCTCATCACTGAAACTCAAGAGAATGCAGTGTGTGTTTTTTGTTGTTGTTTTTGTTTTTTTAAAAGGAAAGCACACACATTTTCCTCTACAAAGGGATGAAATAAACAAAGCTTAAAAAGAAATCTGGTAGAGTTCATGTCAGTCTGACAGCAGTAAAACCATGCTGTTTTATCTCCACTGAGGTTGCACTTAAAGTATTTACGTAGAGCAAAATCTGGAAGAGGTGCCCATGTTCAAACAGAGCAACATTGCTGAGTTTGGCCAATTCCCAATAATTTCTGTGTCAAAGTTTTCCATAGCATCAGAACTGTGCTATATCAAGGTCAGGTTCAGGTCTTTTACCTCAATTGGGCATAATAAATTTGGAAGTAGCATTTCACACATCCTTTATCCGACTTCTGTTTTCAGGAAACTTGTTATTCTTGGCCAAAAAAAAAATAATAAAAACCAACAGCCCCTTGATATCATCCAAGAAGACAAATGGAGAATTCCTAAAGGACTGAACAGTTTTAAAGCATAAGACATTTTTAACCTAGTATTTTGTTTGGCTAACAGAAGAGCAACTGTAAGATTCAATTTCAGTTAGCTGAAATCATGTTCAGCTTTAGGTTTTTGTTTGTTTGTTTTTTAAAAAACAGGAAAAAAACATGCTTAAAACATTCTCCAGATCACAAAAGTAAGAGAAGCTGAACAGCAAAAAAAAAATAAATCAGTACCTCCAGCTGTAGGACCTGCTTGTCAGAAACTTCCTTGTGTTTAAGAACTAATACACAAGGTGTTATTTTCCATTTATGAGCTGCTAAAAGAATGGTTCACAAAGCTTTTGAGCCAACACACCTGAATTCCTCAAAGCTTCAAGTGGTTTACTCCACATATTCTTCATTGTCCTTTCTACTGAAAGCACTCAAAAGCAAAATCTATTTCTCATGCATACAGCAGTCTAGAAAATTCTAAACTAACAGAAGCCTGCAGCTACTCATCGTGGGTTTCTGACTTAGTAACCATTCACACATACAGAATCTGATGCAGCAAAACAAGAACCAATGAGCAAGAAGTAAACAAGGGTTAACTGTTTATCAAGGAGAAGACTGGGACATAGAAGGAAGAAAAAGGAAGAGCAGACCACATCACAGCACTATGGCCATGCTTTCCTGGTACATGGTTATCATAAGTGATAAAATTTATCACGGGTTCTGACTCTTAGTGCCTCCCTGCGATCACATCTTTGACAGCAAGATACCTCATGTCAGCAAAGCAGCAACAGCAAGGTTCTATCCTAGTTATGTGACAGGAATGAACAAGTACAAAGGGAGCAGTCAAGTAAAGTCACTTAATAAAGTTACTTACAGCACACCTTTCCCAGAGTTAAGAAATATCCCAAATATAGCCTATAAACTTTATGGCACTGTGTTTGTATGTAACAGGAGCAAAAGGGGTGAGAACATTTGTTACAAGTGTTCCTTACAGATGAAGTCAAGATAGCTATCTATCCCTAAGCATTCTTTGGAGGATGTTTTATTTGCCTGGTAAAACAATTAGGTAGAATAGATCTTAGTACTTATCAGCACTACATATGCAAACACTCTGCAAAATATTAACTAAGTGAAATAGAGTGAGTTGGAATTACCATGTGTTTCTAACTGGGTAACACCAGATTTCTGCAAGTTCATGCTATTTCCTTTGGTTATTTTCCACTCCAGCCTTATGGAACAGGCATTATTTCATCATGTATGTTGAGTTCCGTATCTTCCCTTCTTATGATACAAGTACAGAAACATTAAAATGAGGGCACTATCTCACAGCTTTTAAGAAATAGGTCTAGCCCTGTAGGCACTTGTTGAATAGAAATATATAGATTTTTTCTCCTTTTGGCACATCCACTGTTCTCTAATACAGCAAAAAAATTATAACTAAGGCAACAACTTAGCTGCACAATAACTTTGATTGTGTATTTTAGACTGAATTCAAGTATAATTTCACACAGACAGGGGTTAGCTGTCTACCCAGGGTTGAGGCCTGGGCAAAGCAATGGGCTTTCAAAGAAGCTGTAAGGAAGAATTGCTTCAACTTTCAACAACAACAAGTGAAACAAGGTATTTTAATAAATACACAAAGCAAAGCAACTTCGCTTCAACCACAGTTTTCCACATGAGCACATAATAAAACTATTTATTTAATCCACATCAGTTTTCCCTATGAACATGCTAGCATCCATTTGTAAAGATACCAGTGAATCCCAACCCAAGGTAGGCTCAACAGAACTCAGGTTTGCTAGTTTGACAGTGATAAAATGAGCATCTTTTTCTCAAAAGCACGTATTAGTCCTGAAAGTAATATTTTCCACATTTTATTCAAGGTATTTGTTCAGGTCCAGGCAACATTACACTGGTAGCCCTGGTATATTGAGTGCTCTACAACAGCCAGAACTAGGAGCCAAGCCCACTACCTATTTGTCTCACTCCCTTCCACAGTTCAGATTTCCCTCTGTTAGTCCTCCTGCATAATTCTGACATTAATAGCTTGCTTCAGCGTTTGCAAAATATACTTAGCAAAAGGCACTGGGTTCAGATACTAATGATTTCTCTTCACAGCATGATGAGCATCTCGGAAACCCAAGTATTTTGGTATGGCACGTAAGGATGAGAAAATGCTTTTTGCACTGTGATGAGAGCAGGATAATTCCAGTAGGAGTAAACACATCAGCACTTTGTGCTCCCCTTAGCACAGTGCGGGCTTTGAAGCACAGACAAATGAGAACAGGTGTATTTTGTAAACATGTCTCTACACCATAGTGATTTAAGTCTCATCAACATCCTAAAAAAAGAGCAAAAAACTTTTCTCCTCTTCTCAGAGAAATTAGGTTGATCAATTAGGCCTGTTACAGAAAATCTTGAATCAGTCTGATTAGCTGCAGCCATGTAAATTCAGAAAAAGATACCTCACTTTGCAAAGCTATGATTAAAGGCTACAGCCACAAAAAAAATAAATACGATTAGGCACACTTAACACAGTGTCTGCTGTTTGCCAGCCCTTCTCCCATAGGGGATGGCCAGAGCAATTTGCAACTTCAAAAAATAATTACTACAAGGCCTCCAAAAATGAAACTTGGCTGCCTTCTAGAGACAAAGCTACATGCAAGCCAAGGCCACTTCAGATATTCTCCTCCTCTGATCATCTGGGCAAAGAAAAATACCCAATCCACTTATAAAGGGGAGCAGGTCAAAATAACGCACTTATGTTCTCCAAAGTCACCCCTACAGCCAGCTGTAGGGTGAGACACGCAGAAAAACAGAGCAGGAAAAGGAGCAAACAAAACCCATGTCTTACCTTGTAATGCTGCAGCCAGCACAAGCAACAAGAGATCTGCAACTCAGAGCCACAAAATAGCTCATTATCTACCCCAGAAGGGGCTGTGTGCCCAACACTGCCTTTTATCAAGTCCCTAACAGGTGTAAAATTAGCACTCGTTATTAAAGACAATGGAGTTACATGGGTTACCAGCAGCTGAAGAAATGTGCTTGAATTGTTTCCACCTCCAGTTAATCTGCTACCATTCAATACAGCGCATGAAGCCTGTAAATTAGGAAAGTGCTCTTTGAAACACAGTGGTAAGTTAAACCCTTTCCAAACACAGGTGCCCTCAAATTGAAAGCCTAAGGACCAAATCCTGCTCTCATCAATACTGGTTTAATTTCAGGCAAACCAAATTTACTTCTGTATACTCCCTCCCAGTCTGCTCCAGTGTATTCTGTAAGAGATCCTCGTGTGCAAATTCCAAGACAGAGCAATTTTCAGCCTATCTAACCCCACTGAGCACAGAGCATCCTCCCTCCTTGGCTGCTTACAATTCATTCCTGGAAACAGAGAAAGGAGTTATTCACTGAGAGAGGCAGAACCCATCTCAGCTGTGTCTCATTACAGGAGATGGCTTCAGGTTCAGGATGAGAAGTCCCTGAACCACTCAGGAAGGGGCAGCTTCACTGCATGTTTTTCTTTTTTAATAGCAAGCTCAGCTTCGAAAGCAAGCTATTCGGATTCGTGCAGCACACAGGAACTCCTCTGGCTGCCAACCTGTTTTTATTCAATTGTGATCTACATCACATCACTCCCCCTTCTTCCCAGTAACTTGGAAGAGCCTTGGCCAACATCAAACACATCTGACAAAGGGCAGAAATATCAGTGATAATTACATTCCCACGGGGTTTTGTGCAAACTGGCTGCACAGCCGAGGAGGAGGAAATTAACTCTTTCACCAAGGGAGGGGCAGACATGAGGCGGGCATCATGCGGACCTCAAGCAGCCAGACTGCTCTGCATGAGCTTCAGCACATGCTGCCTTTTGTCTGCTGGGGCTGTCACAGGAGCCTGACTTCAGTGGGAGGGGATGGAGGGAAGTGATTGCGAGTTCATAAAACCACGCTTTGTTTCTGCTGCCAGATCCTGTGTGCATGCTGAAGCTCAGACCGTGGGGCAGCACTCCCTTTTTATTAATACATTCTATTACTGATGTGTGTGGGAAAGGTCTGAGGGAGTGCAGTAAGCTCAGAGATAGTCACTTGTAGCCGCGGGTTCTCTCCTGTTAGAGCTGCTCTGCAATTTTCCTATCATCATTTTATGATGTAGTCAGAACATGTCTGAAACACCCAATATAAAAGCAAACTGTTGCTGCGCTTCTATTGAAAGGCCCCTAGACAAGTTCAAGTTTGGACAACCCTTTTGCTTAGACACGAAAACATGTTACTGCTGTCCTTGGTTCATTGCATATCTTAGAAAAGGCAAAAATCAACAGAGTAATTTGTTACGCAGAGCTCTGGTTGGGCCACTGGGTGAGCTGAGTCACTAGCACTGCTGGGGCTGTCAACTGTGGTGGCTGCAGCCCAAGGCAGAACCCTTCCCCTGTGCTTCTGTGGCCTTGTCACTCCTCATGCCCCGCATAATCTGCTTTTATTTCATGGCTCTTGCATCCCTCTGGGCAATGGGAGTGACCGCAATCTGACGTAGGTTAATGCCAACAAAACTCCCATCTTGACGTTGCTAGGGAAAGGCTCTGCCCCAGAGAGCAGTGGGCAAGCAGTGAACAAGCTGCCCAGGGCAGTGGGCAAGGCCCCAGAGCTGGAGCTCAGGGAGCACTGGGACACTGCTCTCATACATAAGGTTTGGATTTTGGGTGTTGCTGTGTGATGGGCTCAGTGTTCCTTGTGGGTCCTTTCCAGCTTGGGATATTCTGTGATTCTAGATCCCAGTGTACCAGGGTGCTGTGAGCTGGCAAAACACATCAGTAATTCACTCTGATACAATGATAGCACAACAAAGGGAAGCCTTACGCAACACATTTGTAAACACACAGCCACGCTTTGCTGAAGTATTGCCACATCTTAAATACA
Source organism: Callipepla californica brunnescens (assembly GCA_023055505.1). Classification (NCBI taxonomy): domain Eukaryota; kingdom Metazoa; phylum Chordata; class Aves; order Galliformes; family Odontophoridae; genus Callipepla; species Callipepla californica. The sequence goes on along the minus strand of JALIRH010000004.1, from coordinate 44,268,200 downwards.
AATAGCAGAACAACTGTCTGTGCAGCTTGTTGGCTGTGGGAGATTATGGCAAGATCAGCCCTTGCAAAGTGTGGGGAGCTCTGTGCAAACAGCAGCTCAACTGGAGCCACTTGCTGTGCATGCAGCAACTTGTGTGGGCCCCAGAGCACCAGCAGAACCCAACTTGTTCTCAGCTACCATCAGCTAGAAAATCATGGTCTGTCTGCATGAGGGGCAGAGAAAGGCCTTTCCCAGAGAAGGGCAGGCATTCACATTTCCAGAGGCTCCCAGGCAGTTTGCACATGGTGCTGTCAGGCTGCAGTGCTCACTTCCAACCTTATTATTAACACTGCTAATGGGGAAAAGGCCTCAGAGGGCAAGGGCTGCACAGCTGCATGCCTGGTGCACTCCGAGCAGAAATTCCTGGATACATTCCCAACATATATAGACCTATCTATTATATTAACTGATCTTATAGCATCACTGCCTCAATGTCTCACCCGTACCATGAGAACTATGGATGAGAGGGGCGAGATTTTATGAAGCTTTCAGGTCTGTGTTTACAGTTCATACACCTGAAAGCAGATCTTTAAGTCTCTCCAAGAAACCAGTCAGTGCATCACCAGTGTATCTGGAAGTATATCTCAACAAAGATGCAGCCCTTGGCTACCTGATCTGGTGGGTAGCAACCAACCCATTGCTGGGGGCTGGGCTGGCTGATATTTAGGGTCCCTTCCAACCCAAGTCGTTCCATGATTCTGTGATTCTGTGAGTCTATGAATAGCTTTCCCAGCTTTTGATGTGAAAGAGAACTTCTCTAAGTTGTGTCATTGAATTTCAATGCTTCCATGCTGCTTCAGCACTTGGTTTGTGTTGGATTGGCTGTCTAGCAAGGAGAATCCGATCAAGGAGCTTTGACCTTCACACTGGAGGAGGGAATTTTCCAAGGACACGAAAGCCCTGAAGAGGGCTGCAGGGCATCCTGAGAATATCACAGATCTCACTGTACTGATGCACTGAGTTTTGTTTTATTCCAAAGAATGGATTAATAAAGTGACATCATAAGCTCTGAACATGTAAACCAAGGAAAGGAGATGGTTTCAGCATTTCATTCAGCAGCCTGCTGGGCATTCTATAAAGAAATCCCACAGAAATGAGGAGATAAGCTCTTCAGAGTATGATATGTAGTACAAACATATTATTTTAGTAGTTGCCTAAAATATAATCTTGATAACAGTGCAGGGTTCTATCTTTTTAACTTGTATTTAGTGATGATTATGGCTTCATGACCACACTCAGCAGTGCAATCCAAACATGATGCAAAATGGCACAGTTCTCACATGTTGTTCAAATACCAGCACAGCTTGGTGGGCTTCAAGCAGAAGAAGCCCTGAACTGAAAGATAGGAAAATGACAAATAAATGTGGCTGCTTGCTCTCAGCACCACTGGTCCAAGCCCAAACATAACCTCACAGTAGAGCGTTCAGGTCCTAGAGGTGAATGTCATTCCCAGTAGTGGGCATTTCTCCTATTCCAGCGCCTGCCCAGAATACACAGCTTTGGCAAAGAATTGCACAATGTAGGCTCTGGCACTTCCTTTATTTATAGATGTGTTTCATATATTATTACACTTTCCTCCTTCTCTTTCTCTCCCCAAAAGATGAAGCGAAAAGCTGGAGGGAAAGCTTTGCTTTCTCTCCTTTCCTGTCATAAAAGCAAACACTCCTTCGCTGTGAAAACTGAGCAGCCTGTAAATGGGATCCCATTGGAGCTTGTCAGCCAGGCTTCAGCAGCTATGTCTAAAAGCTTTGCTCAGGACCCTGCAAAGGACAAAGTAAGAGACAAATTTTAAGAACTATTATATAGTCCTTTTGGAGGGGAGCACAGCAGTTCACTTCATCCTTCCCCTTCATACCCTATTGAGGCTAAAAAATGGTGTTTGTACAGCACTTAGCCCCATGAGATCAAAGCCTTTAGGTACAAATGTAACTCATTTAAATGGTAATGTGCAATGAAATGAGTGGCATCCTTCAAAACCAGGGGCATTTGTAGGTATATCTGTGCTGGGTGCTTACAAATGGAGCATCATTGTGACAGGCTCAGGGAGAGGTCTGGGTGAGCCTGTATTTAAAATCAGGTTTTCCAGTCATGGGCCAAACCCTGAAACACCCACATATTGCTCTGTGCCCTCGAGCACCACATGCACCTCCCAGAGAGCAGCATTAGGGCTCTGCAGGTTTTTCCTAGACAAGGTCAGATTAATTAAAACGAGCTTTAAATACAGTCACATGAGCTGTGTCAAGCACTCTGCAGCCCTGATTATGTCCCTGGTACTCTGAAGGGCAGCATGGAAAGCAATCTGGTGACTTCAGGCAGCAGACCGAGATAACAAGAAGGCTGAGCCTATTTTGTCACTATCCTGGGTCTGAGGGCTTTTCTCTCTCCGCCCATGCAACACACTGGCTGTGATGCCAGGAGTTAACCAATGACCTGGTACTTCCTTGCTGAAGTCAGCAGCAAAGCTTCATTTAGTTTCAGTATCAGACAGGCTCATGCTTCCAAAAGTCAGAGCATGCTTCTTCAGCCTTCCAGGGTGACCGGGAGAGAGGTGTGAGCTGCTGCATTACTATGCCACACTTGAAAGGAAGCTCAAAAGGAAATGTTTACATTGAAGGAGTAAAAAGAAGCAACAAATTCTGCAGAATTGGGCTGCACTGGCTCTTGCCAGGACCTGGCCCATCCATTTGAAAGACAGTTCAACCAAGCAAAACATGTCTTACAAAGAGCTCACCAAGATTTTAATAAGGTCATAATCTCTATAACACATATTAACAGAAACATACAGCAAGTGAATTATAGAATCATAGAATCATTAAGGTTGAAGAAGATCTCTAAGTTCACCCAGTTCAACTCCAGCCTAATCCCACCATGCCCGATAACTACGGCCCTCAGTGCCACATCTCTGCGGCTCTTGAACACCTCCAGGGACAGTGACTCCACCACCTCCCTGCACAGCCTGTGCCAATGCATTACTACTATTTCCAAGAAGAAATTTGAACCTCCCAAGCGCAACTTGAGGCCACTCCATCTCATCCTATTATGGAACTGCATGTGTGCTGATGCACTGGAGAGAAGCAGAATTGTTGCATGTATTCGCTGAATGGATTTCTTCATAGTCCATCTTCTGCTGAGGTATAGCCAAGGGAGTGTTGCCCTTTCCTCCCATTCAGAAGCCGTGGGAATAACCTTTCTCAAACTGAAGGCAATAGTCAGAAGCAAAAGGAATAAAAGTGGCAAAACCAGGCCACTGAAGGTGTCTGTCACCTGCAGTCCCTGTGTGGATTTGAATGACTCTCATCCTTTTCCCACCGCATTCCTGCAGCCCCTTCAGCTTTTGGGAAGAGTCTTAGGAAGGGAAACAGAGTGAAATAATGATCTCCTACGTAAGATGCTGTAAGGCTACTGCGGTGCTAAGTACACCCAATCCTCAGGCAGTTCCCCTGCAGCTCTGATAATAAATCTCTCTGAACACCTACACTGTCAAGAGTTATGTCTTACTCTCTGCATTTCACAAACAGATTTCTGCAAGTCAAATTCTTCATGAAGGCATGAGACACACAGGAGCAGCCTGGGAGGCAATTTTTGCTTTCCAATTTGCACTCATGATACCACTGCACAGCAACAGAATTATTCTGTCCTTTCTCCCAAATACCACTGATAAATGAAACACTCCGAGCAGGACCTACATAGCTAAACTGAGCCACTGCTAAGGCAATTTACACCATCTGAAGCCCTGGAGCAAAAAATCCAAGTCAATGGGACATAAGCCAAAATTGGAGTGTTTTGCTGGATACAAACCAGATTTACTTGTTTGCTTAAGCAGGTGCCTAAGTGCTCTAGTGAACCAGGGCCCAAATGCACCACCATTTTTTATTAGTGTCCATTTCTGCTAGCCTGGACAGCTGATACAGAGGTCATCTTAGATCCAACATTTTTTCCTTAAACCCTGCTTATAGCCTTACTATAGAACAGCTGCCTGCGGAGTTATGTTCCACACGTAACTTTAAAAATAAAATGCAAGTGACTGGAAAACGTGGGTTTATAACTAGAAACAAAATACACGAGTATCCTGAAATAGAAATAAATGAAGCACTTACTGCATGCTGAGTGAAGAACAAATAATCTCATATTTCTGTTGCATTGTCTACTGCTACTGATGTTTCAATACTGCAATTAGGGTGTCCTAGAAAAGCCTTAGCTTAGACCAGAAGCACTATTTGGAAAAAAGGTTTAATATATACATTGAATTAGGTTTTGCCTACACAGCATTTGATCTCTCTGTAGGGAATCTGTGTTTGTGATAAACACATTTACAAAGACGCGTTGGTATGGCATACACTTCTTAGTACGTGGTCAGCAACAGAAAAGCTTGGGGGAATGACCACCACCTCATCCATCTAGCTTGCAAACTATCACAAGCAAGTTGAAATCTCACTTCCCAGAAGTAGTTTTAGTTTACTGGCCCACAGCCATGGGAGAATACAAAAGTAAGCTTGGAGGCCATCTCCAGAATCCAAGGTTCGCTTCACCATCCTGAGACATCAGTTACCAGACAGAGTGTGGCTTTCTCACTTCATTTCTGAGGCTTTACTGGGAGTCACCATTACACTGATTTAAAAATACAGCAGCTGTCTCTATATTCTGGGGGGCTGGGGGTATCCCATTGCCAGGAAATAAGGTAGACTGGGCCATGGGGGGAATGGGAAAAGGTTCACTGTGGAAGGAGAAGCTGAGGAATGTTATGGGAAGATCTGCAACCAAAAGCAAAAGCACTCAGATGTGACTGAGGTTTGCCAAGAGTAACTCATAGAGATCTCCAGCACCATTGGGATTCTATGGTTTTATTTGATACTGTAATAAAATCAACAAGTCTGTTCCGTTAAGCTCTCTTTAATGGTTCTCTTAGACCATTAAATCTCAAAATAAACGTGATGAAATAAAGCACCCAACTTCTTTTTGCAACTCTCATTTGTAATTAAGCCTTTCACAATTAAGCCTTTTGCAAAATAATTATAAAGAATGCATACATCTGTATGAATTGTAACTGGACAGGACTGCAAAAGTAGCCAGAAAGAAGGGAGTATAACAGGATCTGAGGACTTTGGTTCAAAAGACACCTCACTATCCACAGCTAGCAGAAAAGAACACAATTTGCATAAGTAAATGTCTGCTATTTCACCCATCGATGCCTCACCTTATTTTACATTTCAGCCTTGTTTTGTGCCACCATCCAGAGGTTAAATGCATCTGATATGCATGCAACTGCCATGTTGACATAGAAATAAGCAGCTCTGAAATATCTCTCACTATGTTGAGGAAAACATAACTATAGTTAGAAATTAAGGGGGGGAAAAAGTATCAAAAATCTGCAAGACTGAGGGCAAATGCTGTATGGAAGAATATGAAATAATGTTTATGTAAATCAGGGTGGATGATTAGTGGCTTGGTTTTTATTTCAGAGGATTACAACACTGCCGGAGCTGGAGAGAAACAACAAAGACCACTCAGAGAATGATGTGGCTGGTAAATAAGGAAACTCTTGTAGTCACTCATTGGGGACTTACAGGCTACCCTGAAAACATGTGAGCCCAGCCCTGCTGTGCCTACTGCTCAGAGATGATCACTGGTCAATTCATGTTGCTGTAGGAGTTCGTTAAGATGCACAGAAGACAGAGTAATGGCAGCACTACAGAATCTAGCATTGCAGTCCAGAGCTCTCACAGATGTGTTCTCCACCAGCCCTTCAGTTTGGAGGCCTTCTACATTGCTAAGACATACTCATACCTCGGCACTCTACTGCCTTCTTCATTTTGATGGTATTTCTCTGATCCTTGCTTCAGAAAATCCACAATGCACTGATTCATGACTTGATTCCAATTCTGTGTTTGGAAGAACTGTGTAATTCTGCACAGACAAAAATGTTCAGCTTAATAAATATATCTGATATTCAAGGATATCACCAAGGGGATCCTCCAGAAATTCTATGTGTCACATTCCCTTGCATAAAACCCAATGAAGTGCCAAATTCCAATATGCAAACACAGGGCAGCTTTTTCCAGGGATAAACCATAGAGACACTGATGAGAGTAGGGCATCCTTTGCAACTTAGCCAAAATCATAAAGGTATTTTAAGCTTCAGACTCATGCTTTTACTGTCCATTTCCTCCAGCTGTATAATGAGAAAGCATTTACCTCTCCCACCAGCAGAACTCTTCTGAGTGTCAAACAATGTGGTGCTTGGATGCTTTGCTCTAAGTGCTATGAAAAGAGACAGGGAAGGAGAGAGGGGAAAATGCTATGCATTACAGGTTGTTTGGCCAAATAGATAGAAAATACTCAAGATGGTGTCATTAGAAACATTAGCTTTACATTAAATCTGCCTTGAGCTACTACAGCTGGTGTCAGTGGGGGGATAAGGACCAGGCATAGCTATTGCCCAACCAGACAGCAAATGCAGCAGTGTCAGAAATGAGTGTAGTGGTTTGCAGTGATGGACCAAAGGGGCGCAGGGATCAATCCCAGTTCCCAAAGTTTTCGTGTGTTTGTAGACTCATTTTTAATTGCTTTGTCTCATCAGAAGAAATAAGTTATCTGAGCCGCAGGTCTTTGTTCTGTAAACTGTGAAGTGCTGACAGTATTATCATTGCTATTTATTTTACCCTTTGGTGTTTTGTCTCTTTTCTGATTGGTTTATGATGACTAATGTTAAGACTCTCTTACCAGTTCATTCTCTTGGGCAAGGAAATAAAATAATATGACATTTAGTACTGTGCACCACAGGCCATCCTCTCTCTCCTAACATCAATATCACCTACACAGCAAGGAGAAATCGTAACAATAGATGTATCTTTTATTCACAGATAAAAACCGAAGCAAGCTGTTATAATACATATTTGTACAAAGGATTTGAAAAAACCATAAAAAGGAAAATGATCAGAAAATATGATTCGTTATGAAATGTGGTATTACATACACTATTAAACCTTTTCAAAAGTATTTGTTTGGCAACAATTTATCAATAGTTTCCACACCTAAGTGGCCTCCTTCAAAAAGCACAAATCTCATGCAGCATGTATAAACTTGATCCTGAGGGTTTGCCTTCCTTAGAAAAACTGTAAAAAGATATACTATTTGTCTTAAAAGTTCAAAATGCAAATGCTATATTTATAGTCAAAACTATATAAAAATATGGACCTAACTTAACATTTACAAAAAGTTTTTGCTTTTTTTTTTGTTTGTTTTATGGTTTTGGTAATAAACATAATTCTCAATTCCTGCAGCCAGAGAGGAAAAAAGAAAACCAAAAACAAACCACAGTGCCCTTTGTAGACTTCCTCACATTAAGTTAACGACTCCAAAAAGACCAAGTCAGTGAAAAGTAAGGTTATTAACCAAGAAAGTAGGTAAGTAGTTAATATATATCTATATATGAATATATAAAATGGAAAACAAACATTTATTTTGATCTGAAAAAGTAATAATACAAAACCTGAAGGTAAAACAATCATTTCAAAATGCCATAATACACCTTTTCAATAGATAAATGTTCATAAAAATATCTTGAACCCTAACCAAGAAAACAATTATAATACAGTTTTAATTCTGCTACATAAAACAGCTTTTCTATGAAACAAGAAGGCAAGTTCAGGTATGAAAACATAATTTACTTATTGCTTTTGCTACAATGTTGTTTGTTTTTTACATATAGTCATAAATACACTATACAGTATAAAATACTTCGTAGGAATACATTTTGTGGTCTGCTTAGGTTTGCTGGCTTTAATTGTAGCACCAAATACAAAAATGAAAATCAAATGAACTTTAAAGGCACTTCCATTGTATGCTTGTTTGATTTTTTTTAATGTCTTGGTTTGTACTAAATTTCTTCACTTCCCCTGGTAGAAGCAATACTTGTTCCTACTTTTATCTTTGTACAGTTCAGGTCACGTTGAGGCACCAAATGATTTATGAACATTCCCATCCCTCAGCCGTTTCTTTCTCCTACAACATTCATTGCTGCTTTTTAGTCTTCGCTTTTTTTCCTTCACTTCCCAGCTGCTTAATCTCTTTACTTCTTCATGTCGGACAATCCAGCTTCACTTCCTTCAATCCCTTGAAAAACCTCTCTTCAAACTTCCACTTCCCTTACTCCATCTTGTGCATCTGTTATTCCAATATCAAAACACGTCACTATCATGATATGCGACTTGCACAGATTAACACACTGCTCTAGTTCCTCTGTCACTTGTTCCAGTGCCTCCAGGTACTCCTGTGACTCCTTATCGAGATCAGGATCCACTTCAACTATCAGACACCAAAAAAGAAAGCATATTAAGATAACAAGCATAGAAAAAATATCTATTATTCTATCACAAGGTAAAAAAAAAAAATCAAGTAAGAAATAGTTTCACTATCACACAGTTCACCTCGAAACTCACACCGCTCAGTCTGCAAACAAATCTCATCCCTCAGTTTCCCACCTGTAACATGAATTTGAAAAGACATTTCCTTCTTTGGAAAGAAGGTCGATAAAAGAGTATATGAATATTTAATATTAAGAAGAATCACATTCCATTTCTGGTACTATTCATCACTGAACAAAATCCTGTATCACAGAAATGCTAATGGTCTCACAGAGCACTTAGGGCCCGTTTCAGCAAAGTATCTTAGCAAGTGCTTAACTTTGCCAGACGGACTGCTCACATGCTGAAAATCTGTTACATGCCCATCATACTACTATTTTGCAAAAATACTTACAGTCTTCTTTCCATTTATTTGGATCCATCATCAACCTGCACTTTGTCTCTTCCAACTCTTCCTTCAAAAACTCATGCTTTGCCTTCACTTCTCTGATTCGCTGCTGCCGCCTCTCTAGTATCTTCAACTTGGTATGGAAATACATCAGACCCTTTTAAGACACAGAAAAAACATTTCATTAATTTGCTTGTCATGAGCTGACCTCTGACATTTGGACACAAATTGCTCCCAGTTCACTACTTATTAGAGTTGGCAGACGAGTTGTTTTCTTTGGTTGATTTTTTTGTTTGTTTTTACTATTATTATTTGAAATTCACATTAATGGATTCCAGTCTATAGAAACAGCATGCTACATCACTCAAGCATTTGTTGCACTTCTCTCTTCTAGCAAAGATCTCCAATACATTCTGAAATTACTACTGTTTGTAGAGGATTTATTTTTAGTAGTGCAAATAGAAAAAAACACAGCCTAATAATAATGAAGGAGTTATATTTAATCCTAAGAAATGTGAACTCTTATTTTCTTAAAAGTAGTCCTACCTTCTCAACATCCTGGAAAGGCTATTACGAAAGAAATAGGAAAAAGGCATCAGAAGAATACAGTATTCTGGTGTCTAAAATAGAATTAGGTGAGTGTTTTCCAATTACAAGTAAATTAAACTCAGTGTACCCCTGATTTAATAGAATCCTGTCATTTACATAAAAAGTTAATGACCCTACAGTTGAGGAAAGCTGTAAGGTTTCATCAGCTAGGCTAAGATTATGAAGTTTTCTCATAATGTATTCATTGGTAACTTTCATTTACATCATCAGTCATGTTAAACACAATTAATTTTAGATAGTAATCACTTTAATTTTCTGTGTTAAGAGTACCTCAACATATGAATTGTAAAATTAATAATTATAGTGCTTTAATTGCAATCAATTTCTCAAATGCTGTTCCAGCATTCAAGCAAGGATTCTGCCTGTGTACTGTAATTTAAGTTGTCTACAGTTGTTGTAAAATATGTGCTGACCTCCGTTTCCTCTTGTCTGTGTCGGTGTAATCGTTCCACATCATCAATCTCATAAACTTTAATTTCAAATGGCTCTTTCAAAGTGCCTGGCAAAGGTGGTAGATCAACCCATTGGCCAGTGACACTGGGTTTTCTTCCTAGGGAGGCAGCATCTGGCATCGGAGCAGGAATCAGTCTACGACGCTGCAGACCTATAATAACAAAGACAAGCGATCCTCAGATTCCAAGGAGACTAACTGACTGGAGAACATTACTGCAGCAAATTAAAGATCTAGGTTCTTTGGAAACTTAGGAAGAAATGCTTTTCTTGATCTTTTCCTTTTAGTAAATCCCCTCAGGCTGCTGACTGAGTTACTACCTTGACAAAATATGTTCCAGTTGGTTTGTCAATGGGAGTAACAGCAGTTCCATTCCCAAAGCAGATGTCTGAGCACTGGTTGTTTATTCTCTCATTGGAAAAATATTTTTCCTGGATTCATTTCTCTATGGTGGATTTTAATGGTATTTATTACCTTGTAATGGAAATGAGATAGAGAGTAATTTCAAACCAATACTGATAATGGCTGATAAGTCTGAATATCTCCTCCTCCTCCTCCAGTTAAAGCATCTTAGCAAGGCTAAGATCCCTTTAATTCTATTACTTCTTTGCCAAGAGCAAACAGCCCCCGCCAGAACAACTACGAGTACTTAAAGGAATTAAATATCAGCAGTTTTGGTGACACAGTGGGATTACAAGATGTTCGGCACTTCAGAAGGCAGAAATCAATCAAGGTGTAACTTGTCACTGCTACGCCTATCACTGCCCATTTACACTAACTCGGATCAGAGTATGACAAACCTCACGAATTCCTCAACGGGAGGGATTTGTTTTTCCACAAATAAAGAGCAAACCACTGCAATGATACAATTCCCAGGACAAGGTTCCTACAGCAGAAACTGACTCATGTACTTCAAAAAGTACTTCTGAGCTGACACTTTGGTGTCCAGCACTTTTCACAGTCCTAAGTTTCTCTCTTCACTCTCTCAGTCAGTACCTACTGTCCTCAAGACTTCTGCAGGAGAAATTCAAGTTAAGGCTGGCAGGTGAGCCCTGCCACAAAATTCCAGATGGAATGCAGACAAAGCCCTTAGAGACCAGTCCACCTCCACAGATACTTGACGAGTTACTTGGTTTACATATTCTTAAGAAAAACATTTGCATCTTTGCTGATTTCTAAGTAACAACAATAACAAAGGGAATATTTTTGGAAAGGGTAAGACTCGATTCTCCAGCACTTGTTCGTCATTCTTTCATGCTCAATTTATTTAGCCTGCATGACCACTATTTGCCCACTGAAAACACCCATTGTAACTCTGATCTTGTTACTACACTGATGAGAGCTGGTGTCTCTGAAGAGGACACTAAACAGAAGTAGTAAAATACATATGCTAAGCACACAAACATCATATCCTTCCACTGAACCAGCCAAGGTCGATGTCATTTCTCCACAGACAGTTAAAGGATGAGGGAACAAGATTTTCAGTGACACCTAAGGGAGTAGGTTCTGTCTACAAGATGGGTTTCCCTTCCAGAGGTTCCATAAATCCAGAGACTGTATGACTACAGCATAGTTTGGAGCAATGTAAACATCAAGAACCTCTAACACTTTGCAAAGATTACAATATATTTTAGGGCAATAATGAGACTGCATCAAACATTTTGTCTAAGAAATATTTCACAAAGTTCCCAGGAAACCTCATTTCACTTATAAAATACATTACGGTCTCAAAGTCTAAAGCACTCAAAAAATAATTTACTGATATAGAGCAATTTCAATTGGAAAAATAAATAGTTTGTCATTTTTAAAGACATTATAAGCATTTCCTGGGGCAAAAACAAATAGAAATCCATCATCGGATAATGCCTTCTCAATATGTGCACAACTTATACAGCCGCTAATATTGATTTGTAGGAAAGGTTTAAGAGGTTGATATGCTACGGAAAGAGAACTGCAGCAAATGCTGCACTAAGTTGCCAAACTGATTTATCACCCACTGAATCAACCAAGTTTCTTTGACCAGAAAGCACCATCAAACCCACAACACTTTAACTCATTTGATTTTACTGCCAGAATTGTGCATCATGAGTGTCTATACAGATTGCAAAAAGTACCCTTTGACAAACAAAAACTCAAGATTCAGCACACTGCTGACACCCATTCCTACTATACTGCTACCAGTCAGTAACCTTATGCTGAGTGAGTGACTTGGTTCTTAGCTACAAGGCACTGATAGTCACCAGTTCTTTATGATACAGGTCTTCAAGCTAGCTTGATAAAAATGACTGCTGTAACAGCAGTCACACCAGCCTGATTTTGAAGCTGACTACAACCAGGAACACTCAGGCGAGCATCACCTGCAAGAGCAACAAGGAAAGGCACTGGAGAGCAGAAAAGGGGACCTGGCACTGATACACCCACCTCTGCATGGTGCATTCTAGTGCGTCTGCCTTGGCACAGCATGTGAAAGAGAGCCTACTTCTTCTGAGCAACTTTCACACTGGCTTGCTATTCTTTTTGGAATCCACAAGTACACTGTAAACATTTTTCATGAAACCTCTTCTACAGTGCAACGCAGTAATTTTGCGGTTAGCTGGCAGTATTAATGCACTCTCCTGCTCTGCCTGCAGGCCCTACCCTTGGATAATCTAATGCACGTCCAGCAATCTTCATTAATTCACAAATGCTGTTCTTCACTCCAGACCTATTCCCTTGTTTCCAAACAGAAGTCTCAGCCCACCCCACTGAAATTCCCCATCAGCAGAGCTCCTTGTCTCCTCACTATTCCCCTCTTGCCCTTCTTCCTCAACCTGCACAAAAACACTCTCTTCATCCTCACAAAAATGCTTTCGACATCTTCACTCTTCACAATCCATGTGTAACACCCTCCTAATCTGGGCCGTGCTGGCTCTGTGCTTGCTGCTGACCCTGCTGAGGAAGGAAGGTCCCCCATCTGCCGCCAGACACCTGCTGCCTCCCTCCTTTGCAGAGAGGCTGCCAGCGCCCCAGGGCACCCAGCACCTTCTCCTGCCCTCTCTGCCTCAGCACCTGTGTCACACCTGCAGCTTTGAAGTGAAATAAATGACAAGTAGCTGCTGTCACAGTGATACACGTGCACACGCAAGCGCATGCAGGCAGCCCCAACTTCAAGCTTGCCCCAGCCCTCTTCTGTCGGAGGTGCTATGAAAATTCTGCACCCTCCAGGACACAGCAGTACGCTGGTGGCCTGGACACCTTTCTTTTTACTCCTTACCTGTTGATCGTTTCTTGGGGGACTTGAGGCTCCTCATGCGGCCTGGAGAGGACATCCCGCTTTCACTCATGGAGTCGTGCGCAGAAGAGGCACTGCCAGTGGCCTCACTGTCCCGAATCATACTCTCGTAGCCACTGCTGCCACCACTGTGGTAAAACAGAGCTGTCCTCCCCATGGCTGGTGGCAGTTCCCCACTTAGGACACTGCTGTTGTCACTACCGTGCCCACTGCTGTACCGCTGAGGCCTCCGGGGTGCTGTTATCTTGCTGTATGGAGATGGCAGCACTGGGATTGGCGACTTCTCATCACTGAGATTAATGCCACTGTCATTGCCGCTGTCAGAGTCGGTAGAGCCTCTGAAATGGCCCACCTTGGCAGAGCCACCAGACACCAGCTCGTTCACACGGCTGTTGGCCGCCCTCATGGCCTGCTTGGTCCCCATGATGGTTCCTCGGCCAGGTTTGCCACCAGCAGGCTGCACGGAGCGGGGTGCAGCCTTTCCACCGGGGGCCACACCAGAGCTCTTCCCCACCGGCTGTGCCAGGGACTTCACGGACGAACTGAGAGACTTTGACCCACTGGCGGAGAGGCCACGGTTTTTATTCCCACTGGCTTGGACCTTCTGGTTAGCTGTGGGTTTTGGCTGGCTGTTTTTACCAGGTGTGGGGGTGTTGAAGGACAGTGGCAAAGCTCCACCAGAGGCAACAGGGGGAACACCCAGCCTAGGGACAGAGCGTCCTGCCCGGATGTTACCAGCACTCCCATTTTCCCTCACCAAGTTTGCTTTGGATCCGACTGACGTCAGGCTGTCACACCTCTCCAGGGACATGTGGCTCCCATAGCGGTGCACGGCTTCACTCTTTGATGCCTTCGCCTTCAAGCTTGATGTCATCTTTGGCAAAGAGTGATCACCTTTCAGGTTCATTCTACTGCCAGCACTTTCACTGAAGTAAGACCCAGCTTTCAACCGCAAATCCACTTCATCTTCAGACTTTGGTGTGGAAGCTCTGGCAAACTCTAGGCTGGAGGCTTTACCCCCACCATTTCCCAGAGCAACAGGTTTCTGTTCCAGGCTTGATTTGCGCACAGGAGGTGTTGGAGGCATTGGCCCGCCTGGCCTGGGCAACATGCTTGACTTCTGTGGCATGCTCTTCTTTCCCAGTGAAGATTTCAAGCTGCCAGTGGCCATAGGAGCATCTGAATTCCCTCTGGTGATGGCCTCTGATGAAGAACTGTTAGCATGCGATACTGGCATCACTCCCAAAGTAGTGGCCCCTCTCTTCAGCTGTGGCATCTTCATCACAGCTTCTGACTTCTTTGCAGCTCCACTGGAGGATTTGCAGGCCATTTCACAACCATCTACAACCCTCTGCGAACAGGCAAGCATAGTTTGTGACTTTGTCGGCACAGATGACGTGCCAAAATACTGGGCAGCTTTTCCTGGCTGCTTCTCACTACCAAATGCATGAGATTTTGGAGACAGTAATGCATCCATGTGTTTTGTTTCCAGCTGATTATCTGTACGCAACAGCCAGGGATCTTCAAATACACCATGTGGATTCTGCAGCTCTTTATAGCTGAGGACAGTATTATTGTGGATTGGAGACGAGGTAGTTTTTGTTTTCCTAGGAAGACTAGAATGTATTGTTTCTATTACAGGCGAATCACGAGAATTACATTTTATTTTTACAGGCTGATCAGAGACACAGAAAGCACTTTTAATCTGAGATGCTTTGGTAGTTTCAGAGGTTTGAGGGCTTTTGCCAAATCCTGAGGACAGCTTGCTAGAACTCATGCTCTCGCTGTCCAGTTCAGAGAAGCAAAATCCACTGTCATTCAGAGCGCTTTTCAGAGGGACAGATAGATTAGGTGAATCCAAGTTGAAAGGTTCCTCAGATGTACTACAGCTGTAAGAAGTCTGAGCAACAAAACTGTCACTTGACTGAGCTCCATCACTCTCAATTGTACAAATGCTGACTTCACTGAGCCACGAACTGATGGAGGAACGTCTGCTGCTGGTAAAGGGATCCTTAGCAAAGGGCACAACAATATCAATATTTACACCAGTAGAAGTTTCCTGTGAGGTATAAGCGTCAAACTCATCGTTTATGCTGCTGATAATACTAACTGGCCTTGAGCCCGATGCAAGAGCCTGCAGGGAGCAGTCGCTGTTAAAGCTAATGATACTGGAAGGTCTTCCATTATCCATAATCCCACTGATGGACAGTTCTTCCACCACAGTGAAAACAAGCTCATCCTCTCCATTCAGCTCGACAGGCTGCTGTAAAGTCACTGTAGTGGTTAGTATATCTCGATCAAAACATTTACCTCTGAACGCTGATCGGAAGCTGTGTACCTCTATAGCACCCGACTGATTCTGGCCATTGCTACCAACCAGAAATGTGCTTCCTACGGAGTTTTGCTCAGGTTTGTTTGCCATCTGCTTGCTCATTCCCACAGGAGGAGTCCGAACTGCATTGCTGTTGTCCAGCTCTAAACTCTGAGCTTTGAAACTCTGCACCTGCTCTTTCTGCTGCGGAGGTGGGGGTGCTGGGCTTGGCAAGGGCCTCTTCACATACGAAGACTTTTCTTTAATGACACATTCAGCTGTGACTTTATTCTGCTCTGGATGCTTTGAAGGGCTACATGTTGACAACTGCAGGGAATCAGTGATTGTCTCCCCCTCTAGTACTGCTATTTCGCTGTCAGCTCTGCTCTGTGGCACGGAAAGCTCTGTTTTCAAGTGAGGTGTACTCTTTTCATGACAATTACCATTGCCACCCCTTGTTGCAACAGCCTGGAAAGGAAGATTATGTCCTTTTTTTGGAGATGCAGTTTCTTGTGGAACTGGTTTCTTAAATCCTCCAGAAGGAGATGACAGTTTTTCCTTTATCAGTTTAGACTGTGTGTTTTCTGTACCTCTGGACACTGGACTACAATTGGATGTAACAGAGGTCTCCCCACAACCATATTTGATAGGTTCCTCACTTCCATCAATGCACTCTAGCCTTTCTTGCAGTTCAGCAAAAGTGTTGCATTTAAAATGGTCTTTGTCAGAACTCCTACCGATAGCAGAATTGTCTTTACTTCTCTTCTTGTTCAAGGATGGGATTATGGGAACAAACTCCGGAGGACCTTCGTTGTCTGTCAATTCCCTATCAGACAAAGCTGCGCCGTTGGGCCCAACATAGATGACAGTATCACAAGACTGTTCACTGCTAGAAGAATAATCAGGATCACTAGATATACTCAGGACAGGAATGTCAGGGTCAAGGGCAACAGTTCGTGGGTGGAATGGTCGAAGATGGGGGGGTCTTCGGACATGTCCTTCTTCACATGAACTCTCTCCTCCAGATGAGCTGGATGCATACTGCAAATGGTCAACAACAGAAGAGTTATTAAGATGAATTGATATATAAGTGTATATATATGTGCATGCAATTGATAAAAAGAACAGGTTTGACATATACACTGCACTCTGTGTGTACTTTCACAACTACATCATATTTCAGTATGAATTAAAGTAGCAAGGTCACGGTACACAAAATTTTACTGGAGTTACAAATCACACCTTTACAGACAGTTTGCATTAAATATTATACATTTCCTTTGTCTTCAACAGTTTTCTGTTTCTTTCTGATTGGTTTTTAATTAACACAAATTGAAGCCTGAGATAGTTCCCCATATAAGCAAAGAAAGGATTTGTGTTTGGAACAAAAAGAAAAGGAATTTCAGGATTAAAGATTGGGGGCGGGATGATGGCTTGGTGCCAAGTCATTTGTCAGTTCCCCCCTTGAGCTTTTATGCATTTTGTATTACTTCTTAAGGCTGAGAAATCCCATATTCCCCCACCAAGAGGTTAGAAAAACTCATTTTCAAATGAATTAATTGTGGGTTGTTTGTGCACCAACCTTGGATTTCTTCTTTCTCATTCGGTGGATTCGTGATGAAAGCTGAATGGTGGTGAGGGTTTCTGCATAATTGGCTGGGGAGTCAGAAATATGCGCAATCATAGTAGTTCTGCAGTTGATGTTCCCAAGAGATTCCCTCAACAACATTGTCAACTTGTTGTCTCTGTGTAACAAATGAGACTGTTAATATGGTTTAAAGAAATCGAAATCTTTCTGCAGATTTTTAGAACACAAGTTTTCTTTCATTCTCAAAGGATATAATCATTAATGGTACGTATTGATCAAAAACTATTGCTATAATTTGCCTATACACAAAATGTGTCAAATTGTACACATAAAAATATATCAAAATTTTGACAATGTATGTCTTTTTTGCTGTATGATTATTCATTTTGTTTGTTACGTAACATAACTGTAAAATGATTGTTATCTCACACTTAGCTCATACTGCTCAAGCAGCTCATGACTGCATTATTTTCATCCATGCACACTTTGCATCTGGATCTAAGCTTTGTAAACTATGTGCAAATAATTTTGATGAGAAAAAGTCAACAGAAATGGTAAGAAATTCCTAGGCAAATAACAACATAAGATATCAGAAATATATTATTAGTGTTACCCTAGCTAAACCTAGTTTCTGTTCTGCTTGCTTTGCTATGACTTGGCAAATGGGAAGCTGTAATTCTCTCTGAAGGTTTTCTTTCAAAAGGTAATCCAATCATTAGGTATGCAGAGCAAAGCTGACAAGGCACATAACATTCTCTCCTCTACAGGTTTCCAGCACATCTACCCAAGGCTCTTTGGAGGCTGTTTCCTATCACTACTCTAAGCTGGCCAAAAACACAGAAATTACTGTCATATCTATGCTCACGAAATTGTAGCAGGTGCCCTTCCCTATTCTAATCCATCCATCCTGTACTCCATCCACAAACCTAGCAAGTAGCTGAAGAGATTGCCTACTTTCAGCCTGATATAGAAAGAAGGAACACCCGTTTGAGATAGAACACTAGATAATTAAGTGAAATGACATGACTGATAATGAAGACACGAAATTACAAAGAGAAGCAGAAACTAAACTTGAGGGCAGAAGGCTAACTTCTGGCTGGGGTGTGTACATTGTGAATACTGTCTTTAAGACTGGGCTCCCCACAGACGTGTTTGACGTAACATTTTTGTCAAGCATACTCCATAAAGCAATACAACCTGAATGTTCCCTTCTGCTAAACAAATGTGCAAAATGGTCACCTTTAGTTAGTTTTTTATTTTTTGTTTTATTTGAAAAAAAAAGTTAGAATGCACCACTCAGTACAGTGAAATAGAACCCCTTGATGGCCGTGTTTTACAAATATTATAGTATTTGCTGTAATTTCAAAACAGTTTCTAAATTTTGAAAAAGGAGAAAAAATTCTATGAAAATTTGAAAGATGTGTCCACTAGTTTCATTCAGCTAGTTGAGACAGGTCTGAATGCCAAACACAGGGGGAAAAGAAAAAAAAAGAGAGGAAAAAAAAGATCTCTGCCATTCCTCCTGAATTCTTCAACAATCAAACTCTCTTCAACATACACATATCACCCAAATTAAGCATATGTCAAAATCCACACAATTTCTGGTCATTTAAGTTAGAATGTCGTGTTGGTAAACACGTCTGAATCTAATCTGTAAGTGATCTTAAAAGAAGACACATCCCCCTCACACAGAACGCCTTGTAATTTCATTTTAGGCAAAGAGTAAATTGTTTATGCAATTCATTGTTCAGGTAACACCAGCCACAAATTTAAGCTAATGCATGCAATAACTGACTTACTTATATGGCACGTGTTTAGCACCATTAATTAAGGCCAAAATTACATTGCCCAAGGCAGAGAGAGACAAACACAGAGAGCCTCCTCCATCTCGGCTCTTGCTCAGCACTTTTTCACAGCTCCCTAGATCAATGAGATGCAAACGGCTGCGTCCTCCAGACACTAAGACAAAAAGGGGAAAACAGTTGCACATCACATGCTTGTTCGAGCCAGATTGGTTATTCAAAACTTATTCAAATGAAGAAAATAACGAATACAGCATAGGCTAATGATCTAATTAAATACTAATAGTGAGGAAACCAGATATTAGCCACAGCTACTGAAGTTATAGGTAAAATGGCTTGAGGGTTCACTTCACTTTTTCAAGTTTATTGCAAATTATAGTTAAACTAACCCAAACCCAAGTCGTTTAAAAATAAAGACTATGTGAAGATTCATACTTCCTCCTTTGCCACTCTTCTCCATGCGATACTGATAAATGTGAAGAGTAAAGAGCATGTGCGAGTTCCTCCTATCTTCTTCCTCACATTCAGGTTTGCTGGTACTTCTGGCAGCAATTGCAGCATCAAGGAAAAAGGCAGCCTTCTCTGCTGTCGGGGCCCTTAGCTCACTTTGGTTTTGAAGCTGGAATACAAACAATAAAATGTCTAATTAGCACGGGAGCTTTTATTTTTTTCTTTCTGAACTAGCTAAATCTCTTGAGAACTAAGAGAAACAAATACATACATCATGGGAGCACAACTTGCAAATTCAAAGCAGTATTATTACTGTTTTTTTACCATCTTAAAAGTCATCATAAATGCTACCAGATACAAGAAAATAACAAGTGAAAGATACTCAGAATCAGAAAATCTCTGCTGTGATATCCGTTATACCTGGGTTCCACATATTGGATCTTCTCTTAGATAAACCCCAGGAGACTGGCCATCCTGAAGGCTGCCAGTGGCTACTTCAGCTAACAAATCCTTAAGGTTTTCATCTTTGCCACTGATCTCCACAGCAGACACTCTAATAGAGAAACGAGTCCCAGTTTTTTCTTTACGTTCATTGATTAATTTGAAGAGCCAAGAAATTGCACAGGGGATGATACCGAGGCTTTGTGTGGAACTATCCTTCCCAATCATCGTGAAAGATTTTCCTAGGATGAAAAGACAAACGTGAACTTAATTCACCTTTCTTGTAAAAGACAGTTTCTCTGCATATCACTGCTGCACGTTATATGCAGTGCCACTCGCTGCACAGATAACAGGAAATAACAGAAGCAAAAAATGCCAAGTATTTAATTATTAATCCATTGCTGATTATTCAATTAATTTTGCCATTTTTGTAACGCTGACCTACAGCAAATTAGATTTTAAAAACATCTCTTTTTGTTTGTTGATTTTCGTCACAATGCACCTATATATAAACTTGCCCTTGAATAAGCTAACCTGATGTTACATTTTACCTTTTCAAATTAAAACTTACAATCCCAGTGTAGAAATAAACCACGATAAGTTTGCAAAGCTAATTAAAAAGAAATTCTAATCTATTCATATACTCCAGGTTTATTGTTCCAGGAGCTGACAGCATGTAATTACCAGACTGACATAGTAATTAACTGTAACGAATTTGGGAGCTCACCAAGCTTGACATGACCAAAGCAAAATATGCAACCATCTGCACCATTCACAACAGACTGGATTACTTCTGCTACTGTTCCAGAGCATACCTCCGCCTGAAAGAAAGATTGGAGACAAATAAGTAAGAGTATATACTGCTATGTTTTTTACTACTCTTCTGTATGAAATGACTCAATATTTTTATATTCTTCCTGTTTTTATGGCAAGAGTCCTATTATTTTCGTAACTATGCTATCTTAAATGTATATAGATATATATATATCCTGCTACTACAGCCTAAAATAGTTTTCAATTCTATTAAACCAATTTTCTTGGAATATTGATTCTATGACTAATGTACCAAACTGAATGCTATCCAACCAGGTTTCCTGCTGCTATAATAGCTTAGCCAAGGCTATTCAGCAATAGCAGCAACTCCACAGAAATTAAGCTACTCAGGAGTGCGCACAGGAATTAAAAAGACATTCATACTGGAGAAAATGCATTAAGATCCCTGAATAAGATTTCATAGCATCACATTTTCCTTTTCTAGGGGAAAGAGTATCATCAATAACTTGCTAAAATACCTGAGTGTACTAAAACCCGTTTATCCACATCAGCGAAGGCTTCAAACACACAACACGATGATGTATTAGGTATGGCAACTGTGTGGTGCAGTGGAGGAAGGGAGAGGTTTAAATATGTAACTACAATGAAACAATAAAGCTCGTTGCAGGTTCTTGGCAGTGAGTTTGCCTCAAGGAATGATGCCTGCACAGAAGTGGATGGGCTGGCCAATGTCACCCAGAATCACCATAAACAGGCCATCTGAAAGGTCCACTACAAGCACCTGAAAGAGCCTAGCCCAAACCAGGAATCAGTGATCCACAGAGCTGGTGCCAAAACCTGCACAGCAGCTGACTGTGATCAGCCACCTTGCAGCAGGGCTGGCCATGGGAGTTTCAGTATCTATAAGACAAAGCTATTTCCAGTTCTAGAACAATGTTGACATCGTGGTTGCAAATCTCCACACAAAGACACTGTCTGGATTTATACAGAACCTTAATGCCAGACTCCTGGTATAGTTACCATTGTTTTAGGAATGTATCCATGCAGGAGGTTATTAGAATCCTTAAAGTTGGCTAGAACTTAGACCTCGCTGAAATTTTTCTCTCTCTACTTTGGAATCCAAAAAGATAATAAAATCCTAAGAGAAGATATAAGGGTTGGATTCTGAGCTACATCTCATCACATTTTTTCAACACTAATATACCTTTATCACACTGTTTTTTGTTTTATTTTCTTTCAACATAATCTAACTTCAATAATAACTCTCTGAAAGAAAAGTTGTTCTCCTTACTCTGCTTAATTTGTTCCCCTCTTTAAAACTACTCTAGGACTTATTCTGAATGTTGTGCTCAGAAGGAAATGTCAGGTGTCCCTGATTACAATTCTCACCAAATATACTGCAGCCCACAGTCCTATCAAATGCCAGCCATGCTGTCTGCATATCACATTTAATGTCTGGGACCCACTACTCTAGAAATGCAACTTTCTGAATTGGTCAATAAGCAAACTAGAAAAGGTGATGAAAAATAAAAGCTCCCTAACTACTTCAGTATAGCAGTACCATGGGATTGGCTGAGTCTCCTCTCCTAACAGCATTAGCACTTAACATTAAGTACATGCTGATTACCCATTGAAAGCAGAGGGGAAGGAGATTCTTTGTGAAGTCAAACGGGTTAAAACCTAACTGGATGGAAAAGTGAACTTCAAATTGACTGTGTCTTCTACTAACAAGAGAAAACGCACAAAGATAATTCAGTCAGCAAATCCATCTCTCTTTATTTTATATCTTGGCTAAATTGAAAATGTCTGTCTATTAATTACTGCTGTGGGTTTTTTTTCCAAGCATTAGGCAATTGATGCAAATAAAATTCCCCAGAAACAGAAAGTACTCTAAAGGCAAAACAAATGCAAAAGACACAAGATTTATGCAAGTTACTTGGGTACCTGTGAAGCATCCTGGGGGAAAACTGCATCGAAAGCAAACATCTTAGGGACAGCAACAACACCTCTCCTGTGACCTCCGTTGGAAGGCCCGCTTGCCGCTGGATCATAAAGCGTGATTTGCTTTTTTCGAGGATCTACCTTTAGGAAGGACATGGATTCGGATGTTTCATGTGCTCCTTGAGAGGGACAAATCCTTACCATCACTTTCACCTGCAAATATTCAGAAGAAAGCGACTACTTTATTTCCAAGCTAGAGATAAACACATGCATAGCATTCCTTCCTAATGTGTACCCCCTCCCAAGACGGGATCATTTGTATTACTTAGGTGTGTCAGGACAACCGTGGGACAAAACCAGAGCCAGATTCTTCAGGCTGGTTTCCACCTGGGGGTTTTCACTAAATTAGCTTTCAAAGGCACGCTTTGTCCCTTCTGTTGACACCGTTCCAGTTTCAATGTTTCAGTTTCCAAATGTCTGAACTGCAGGTATAATCCACTGTAGGTGTAATACCATGCCCCAAAAAAAAGGAAACTCTGGTCTCCTACCTTCCATGTCTTTAATGTGACCAAAAGTACAACTTGAACCATTCCAAAAATCCAAGTGAATAATGCAAAGCTGAGAGCACTAGCAAATTCAAGCTGAACTAAATCTGGAAAGTTTCAATTTCTTTTTCACATTACTGTAATAAACAGGTGCCTCTCTTACAGCTTTCCCAGGCAGATGCCTTTATGCTGTTATTGCTAAGCACTTTGGTGGTTAGCTGAAGATTTAATGGCAGTCTCAAAGAAGGGAAGAAAAATTACAAGCTTGAAAAGAAACTACAAGTACATTTTTACTCCTACATATGGCATTTTAAGGCAGCACTTTCAGAAATGTTGGCTGTGATTTTCCAAGCACCTCATGGGAGACAAGTGACCCAGTCTCACTGAAGTTCATCAAAGGCTGCACACCTGCTTCTTTTAGGATTCCTGGAAGTCATACTCTTATTTTGAAAAGCCATGAAATACTGCCTCACACCTATTTACGACCATTTATCCTTACAAAATGCTCCCAGGTCAGAACCAGTGTATTTTACACACCTGGCACTGCAGTAAATGACTATTACAGGAGCAGTGTCACTATGCTGATCTTCAGTTCTGCGCTACCCAGCATATCAAACTTAGAGGAAAGCTATGCTCAGCCAGAGTAACTCTCCCTGGCCAGTATAAAATGCTCCTAAAACAAGCTGACCACTATTACACACTCTTAGCTAACAACTGACTTTCCCAGCTGTAGTGGGACACCCATCAGGACCTGTACATTTCATAATGCAACTACTGACCCAAACAAAATACCCACTTCTCCTTCTACAGTGCTTGCATCCTATTTGGATGGAGAGTGAGAGATAGCAGCCTCCCTGCTGCAAATCGACCAGATTAACCTTCCTAATAGGGAGCACAGATAGTGTGGAAGTCAAAGGGACATGGCCAACCTCTTTTCAGTGGTCTGTGGGGACAGGACAAAGGGAAGCAGCCATAAACTTGAGCATGGGAAGTTCCACACCAATATGAGAAGGAATTTCTTCACAGTGAGAGTGATGGAGCACTGGACCAGGCTACCCAGGGGAGCTAAGTTGCAAGCAGGCACCACCTGCACAGCCATGCAGGGGTATGACTGAGTGTCATCCCAAAGTATTCTCAGAAAGCAGCCATAAAAGCTTTTTCCCAACATTTTTTCCTAACAAAGAGTTTAAGAAACAATTGACCCCTCCAGTAAGCACTGCAGGAGGCTCCTCCAAAGGCAGCAGCCAATTCTTCCACCAATTGACTCAAGCAATCTCCTCTTCTTTTTCTTCCCTTTTTACACTGTTGTGAATATGAACACACTGTCCCTTTTATACAGATATAAATATAAAAATATGCTGCCAGAAAATAACTGCACCTCACAACAAATGAAACAGCTGTTTCAAAAGCAAAGTGCATCAGAGGTGACAAACTCAAGGCTGCTTCCCTATAAAAGCTCCAGGAAAGCAGTTCTGTGTATCAGCCTCTTAGCCCAACCTTGATGTGCAACCGAAACACTCAGAAAATAACCACCCTTAGGAAAAAGAGAAATGCATTTATATGTGTGTATCTAAAGAAAATAAAATGCCCACCTCAGGGTCACTCAATTAAAAATAATTTCAAAATATACACCATTTTCAAAGAATTTCCCTAAACAGTACTTTCTTTTCTCTCTTACACTTACTATTAGGTTATAGCAGGCAGGGCTTGGATAAGAGGAAAATTGGTTTTCCCCCTGATCCAAACAGCAAGTTTCCTCCATCAGAGTGTTGCTCCCCCTAATAGAAATATGGCTTCAGTCCCAGAAAAACTGCGTGTGTCAAATCAGCTTTTTGAGACCAGCAGAACAATACCAAAATCTCTTCCCATAATGGATCAGATTCCAACTCCTAGCAACCTTCAATGGTCACATTCATCTTTACAGTGAAAGCTTCCAAGAGAAATGGGAGGGTGAAGAGAAAATTCAAATTTATCTAGATTTATCAACAAGTGAAGGTTTAATGTTTAAAGCTACCTATAAGAAATTGTTATAGCGTATCACTTGTATTCACAGTGCTGAGCTGGGCACTCATTCACTTCACTCTGAAACGCAGAAATACTCATCTAAGTATCAACAAGACAAAAAATTAGCCAACCCTATGGCTTCACAGCAGCAAAAACTAAAATTTACACGGATCCTGGATGCCCGCACATGCTTCTCAGAACATAAGAGAAAGGTCTGGTGTTATGTTAATATTCTTAACTTCATTTGTTTCAGGAGCACTTCAAGAAAAGACATGAACTTTTAAGTAACTTTGTCTTGTAACTGGAGAGTACAGGGGAAATACCTGCACTGCAATCAAATGTGAGGGTTTTTTTTGCTTAAGAAATTAATGACAAGAATTAATGCAGTAACATTAATTTCACAGCTCACTCAGCTGCTGGTAAAATTTGCACGAAAAAAAGAAACCACGAGAAGAGGAACTTAAAGAACAAATGAAGAAACAGGAAAGTAAGACAAGTTGGAAAAAAAAATATAAAAAGAGGGGAGCTAAAAGTAATGACAGCAGAGAAGAGAGCACACACAGAAAAAAGGAACAACAATACAAATAAGTCGATCCCAGAAGAGTCATCTCAGGCTCAGGCCATCTTTGCTTTGGCCAATTTTAGACTCCATGAAGAGAGCTAAGATGGCAAATCCTTCCTGTGATGAAGATGAACCTCCTTGTTATAACTGGGAATTTTTAGTAACTCTGTATTGCTCTTTTCTGTCTTCTTAAATTTTACACAAATATGCAGAATAAGAGAAAGAATTACAGGTAAGAATTTATAATCATTAAGGATGCAATAATTTTTACATCCACGTCCAGAGATATACCGAATACTTTTTAAAGACTCTGCAATTAACTGGCTCTAATCCTGTGGGTTTTGTACACTGGAGTTAACACCCAATTGGACTTTCCAATCTTATGTTTCCACGAGATTAGGAGGTCAGCAGAACTGTTGAAGGAATTCCTATTAAAATCCAAGTGTTTGGGAAAAGAAGATGGCAAACATCCTGAAGATGCTGCTAAAGGATAAATAAATAAATGAGCACAGAATTTGGAAAAGCCCTGTAATGGGTGGCATAAGGTCACAGGTCCACCCACTCAGCAGAACAATGAGTATATTTTAAACTGTCACTGGCAAGAATGGTAAAAAGATTCATAGCAATCAAGGATTTTTATTATTATTTTCTTATCAAGTTTATCTTCCTGCAGTGGAAGTTAGTGTTCTGAAAGCACACACCTACAAACCAGAATTCCCTTTCTCTAGCCATGGGGCAAGCACAGTAGATGGATGCTGAAGCATAAAAACAAACATCATAACACTGTTTTATGCATATATAAAGAATTCTAAGTGAGTCAAGCTGGGAAAAGGCAGATTTTTAAAGAAGAAAAAAAATACCTCGTTTGCAGTGTCAGCAGGAGAAAAAAACCCTTATGAGAGGTACAACAGCTATGACTAAGACCCATATAGTTTTAGAAACATCTGATGAGAAACCCACAGATCCTCTTAAACACCCAAGTATCAGTAATCTGTGGGAGCCCTAAGCCAAAGCTCTAGACCTTGACATTTTTGACCATTTTGAAAGTCAAATACAGACGCACATTTAACAGTTCTGACCTAAACACTGAATCTCCTCAGAAATTGAGGAATATAACATCCTGGCTGGCACCACCTTTTCTCCTTGTACAGACCATCACTACTGTCTACCTGATTTCGCACCTAAAGGTCACAGGGAGAAACATTTCGGCTTGTGCCCATATGATGGTCGTTGTTTCCATGCTGAGACCTCCAGGAGCACCAGCCCCACACACCCTCCTCATATGGGGAGGTTTCACCTCCAGAGTTCCCCTCACATAGTGTACCAGATGGAGTTAAGAGACCAGGATGAGGGGGTGACAGCAGGACAGGTCAAGATAGAGCAAAACATCAAGGATATGTCAGTGTCAAAAAGCAGGCTTAGGAAAAGCAAAAGACAGACCAAAAATCATGAAAACCAAATTTAAAGGCAACTCTATGACAGCAAGATGTGAATGTGAGACTGATGGCCAGAGGTAAGCTAGCAGTCTTCTCTAATACATCCCATATATTTTGGATATGCTAAACTGAATGGAGATACAGTGAAGCCATGCATCAGTGAACAAGAAACTCCTTGAAGACCAGCAAGGCAAGCATCATCTCAGAAGAAATCGCTGTTTTTTTCTAGAGAAAAGAGACAGTGAGAGCAGAGAATGACACAAACCTGTACAATTTTAGACAGAAACAGCCAAGAGACAGTCAGATTCACAATGATTACGCTTCTGTACTCAAGAAAGATGGAAGGGCTATCAACATCGAGAACAGGGAAAGGTGAAGGACGATCACAGCTGAAACAAATAAATAGAGTATTTGGATTCTGTCCCTAATGCTACCATAGACTTCTACAATATTGTTGTAAAGGATGTTTACAAAAAATACAGCATATATCATAAAGTTCACCCTTCATCTTTCAGTGAAGCAAAGGATGCCGAATAATCTACAGGAATTAATTTGGGGCAGACATACAGACATAAAAAAAACTCTACTAATTCACCATGTAATTACCACACTCCATGGCATTTTGAATGCTGAGGAAATTAAGACCCTGACCCAGCCAAGTATGTTAACACAGGCATAACTGTAACATATGGTGCCTCCTTTGAAATCAATGGATGTGCAGTGTTCACGTGTTTATGGTGATGCTTTGTTAGCATTTGATGCTTATACAGTTGTCAAGTTTCAAATCAAACAGAACAAGAAGGAAAAAAAAACAGAAGAAACTTATTAAAGGCATGTAAGATTTTGAAATACATGGGCTCGAGCCTTTTTTCTATTTTATTTTTTTTGCTAAAATAAGCTCTCTGGCTTTACCTATCTGTACTGTGGGAAAGTGCTGGCACTATACCGGAATCCGTTCTAAAAATGCTGGTCATACTCTACATTACAACAGTATCATAATCCCTAAATGAACAAGCAATTTGGTCTTTAGCAATAAATGTCATTATATCAAATTTGAATGGACACTAAATATTCCCTGGAAACACACATCTTCGACAGGCATCATGCAGCCAGGAAGTTAATCTTGTTCAATGTTCACAAAATGGCATATAACAGCAGGTTAATTAAATAACTATGTTTAGACATCATCCACCATTCTGAATTAAGATTTCTCAGCAAGAAGTTACAAAGAATTCACATTCAGTTGAATAAAGGCCATTTTCCAATGAAATCACTAGTTTCTCCACTACAGTCTAAATCGAATTATAAAAGTCTTAATTCAGAGCCAATATTTTTCATGGATTTAATTGTAACTGACAGATATATAACCCTTGCTAAATTGGTAGCTCTTACAAGCCTTTCACATACTGCCACTACCGATGGATGGCAAATTTATATGCAAAATTGCTATGCTAGCATAGACCATTTAACTCCCCTGGGAGAACCTTTAAAAAAAAAAAATCACTTCTGTATTGTACTCTATTAAAGAAGAATTGATTCTCCACTCCCAGGAGACGTGAATTATTTTATTTTCCAAAGGTAAAAACAAAATAGAAGATATTGTGTATTTTAACGTAATCTTTCACATTTTTGCTTAAGTAGTTCAATGCATTTGAGCAGGGAGTTATGTACTTTTTACTATATGGGGCTACATGTGTGGATTGAAGAGTA